>CABEGB010000915.1:0-167733 GCA_901521435.1 Crematogaster levior | reverse complement strand
ATTTGCTTGCAAAATGTTAACAATTGGGAAAAAACTGCCTGCCAAATAAGGCTGCCAAATCCAGGACCTACTGTGTCCTCAAGTGCGCTCCAATTGCAACCAAAAATAGAAATCAAATCTTCATGTCATATTGAAAGCAACACTAGAGCAGATCTGTCACGAGCAGTGCGATCGCAAATTGACGCAACAAATTGAGAGCAGGTTTGTTAACTGCAGATCGATAACAGATTTGTGCAAATAACTTAGCAAATTTTGTTTGCAAAAACCATACCAAATTGGCGGCAAACATGGAGCAGATCTGTATGCAAGAAGTACAGCAGATTGGTAACAAACTTAAAGCAGATCTGTCTCGCGTGGCCGCCATTTTTGAGCCTGCGAGTTTGTGTTGGTGTATACTAATATAGTTATTAGTTGAGTGAGAGAGTAAAACACGTCCTAACATAACCTATACATGAAACGAGAACAATTAATTTGTATTTAAATTGACATTATTTGGTTAATCAGGGGATCGATTGTGTATTACATAACTTGCTCACTTTTATAATTTTCGCCCAAGTAACATGATACACAATCGACTACTCCCTGCTCAGTCACCGCCATTTTCGTACCATCGGTGAAGTGGATGCGAGGACCTTACCCAGTCCTCCATCTACAGACCTTGGTTGATTCTGCATGATGCGCTCATAGGAGTGTAATCAGGTGGTTTCCCCTTGCCTTCCTGATTCTATGCCGTTGGTCTGTTAACATGTTAAACGCCACGCCGGTCCCTAGGAACCGGCGCTAGACTTTCCGTTCAGGCCTCGCCGGTCCGTACGAGCCGGTGGCAGACTTTTCGTCCCGCTTGACGGCTAAGGCCTGTTCTACAATAAGTCGTTAGTCGCAAGTCGTAAGCGAATAAACCAATCATAGTTGAATTTAGAAAAGAATAATCAAATATGATTGGTCTATTCGCTTACGACTTACGACTAATGACTCATTGTAGAACAGGCCTAACTGTGGCGTGAACGGAACGGCACGTAAAACCGGCGTGGCGTTTAACGTGTTAAAGACTCATCCGCCTTTGGAGACAGGTCTCCTAGACAAAGGAGTTCCCAAATATATATATATGTACATAATTAAAATATGTAAATTTTTTTATTCAAATGGGCTGTAAAAAAATAGCGAATCACAGCATAAATTATTTGAACCACTTTTAACATATTTGTATGCTTTTTGTTACTAAATTGTTGATGACAAGTCTGGTACGTTTCTGACGTTAATCTGTTGTTAACGTCATCAACAGATCTGCTCGATATTCACTGTTAATCTGAAGTGTATTGTGATCACCAGATACTGTTGCATTTGTGCGAACAGTTTGCCGATAATGTTTGTAGTGGCAAAGCTACTTTGATATTTACCGCAAATCTTTTATTAACGCTTCCGATAGACATGCTCGCTATTCACCATCATTTTGTCAAGTAATATATTGACTGATGTTGGTGAATTTCTTTTGAAATTGTGCTAACAGTGTTTTCAATGACAAAATATGTTTCGCATCTATAGCCTTTCGGTAAACAGAATTTGTTGCCTACATTTGTCTCTGCAGAAATGGTTATTGGGGTAATAAAAGGAATTTAAAGAATTAAAACGATAAACGTTTAGAAAAACTTTATCAAAACTTTGACACATGATATGACATATGTTGTCAAGAATTTCATTCTGTGTCACTTTGATCTTCAATCACTTGGCGGTCTTGAAAAGTTAATACTTGATTCGTTGAAAAGTTAATCATTGATAGCAACTTTTTCCGTCGCTCGATTAGTAAACAAAAGTTATAAAGGAAAGGAATAAATGTAGAAAGTATAGAGAAACGGGAGGTGAATCTCGTTTTGCATGGAAAGTCGAAAACCCATGTGGAACTATATTATGATGGAAGTAGTTTTGTCCCGAAAGCATGGGAGATAGGAAGTGAACTTCGTTTCGCGTGAAAAATAAAAAATCTATGTTAAACCTTATATGAGTTTTTATTATAACTTTTCACGCGAAACGAGATCCACTTCCCATTTTCCTTTTGGAACAAAACTACTTCCATCGTTGTACGGTTGCACATGAAAGTTTCCAACTTTCCATACAAAATAAAGTGCCCCCTGTCCTTTCATGATACTACTTCCTATTATAGGTTTATTCCTTTATAACATTTTTTTACTAACTGAACGGCGGGAAAGATCAGTAGGAGGTCAAGATCAACATCAAAATTAACCAAAAATCATTTGGAATGGACTGCGTAAAGATAAATATTTATTAATTAATTTTTATTGGTCGATCTTAAAACTTAGAAAAAAATGATACAAAATTAGAGTTAAAATTTAGAAACTTCAATCACTTATAGCTTTCAACAAATTATAACAAGTGATTAAAGATCTAAATGATTCAAAATAAGATATATATAATATAATATATGTAAAGGTCCAGGTCAACGACATTGGTGAGATAGCCGTTTCTAAATATTTATCGTAGATTCCTTACCTCAAATAAAAACAAAAAGTCAAAATAAAGTCAATTTTACATTATATATTGATCAATTTACATCATGTTTTGGTCCTGATTTGGTCAATATAACGACACATTGACATTATTTTAACTTTTGTGTTCCACTTGGATAATTAATTAAAAGAATATCAAAATACGTTAAAAATACATCAAGAAAAAAAATCAAAATATGCACTTTGACGTCATGTTCGCGAACTGAAATTTGACATCATTTTAATTTTATTTTGACTTTTTGTTCTACGTGGGGTAGGAAATTTTGTTCTCTTTAGGAAGGAGAATAGAAAGTCAAAATAATGTCAATTTGAAGTCATTTGATGTTATATTGCCCCGATCCAGCCTCAACCTATGAACATTTTTGTACATTTAAATTTAGTCCCAATAATGACGTCACATGTGACCTTAATATTGAACCCTTTTCTGTTCTCTTTTGGCACAAGTGAAAAACAACGAAACAAAGTCCAAAACACTTTCATTACCCCAACATTTTGACATCCCTCCCTGACCCCCCCACACACAAACCACACCCATAGTCCATCCTTGTGCTCAGACCTGCTACCAACTTTGCCACTGAAACCAAATTTCACAGCTTCACCTTCCCCCCCACCCCTTTCTATTGCTCCTTTTTATACCCTATTTTTCCTTAAGGAGAATCCTGCACTGTCAATAATCACACCTCTGTCCAATTTGACGTTTTATTGGCCTTAAATACTTATGGACCCAAACACTGGTCACGTTTTGGGTGCTGCATTTAGTCACAAATATGCTGTCCCCCCAATGACCAACAAATTGAATCATCTTTTGTGCCCCCCTTCTTTCTGTTCTACTTGGTGATTGACACACCTGGTTGTATGGTTTTCCACCTTTCTTCTTCCCCCGGTTTTTGGGCCCCCCCGCCGTCCCCGGAAAACCCGGTTCCAATATCTCGCACCAAAGATCCCCCAAACTATAGCGACAAACAACAAATTGAAAAAACACTACCCCCAGTTTAGGGCTAAAACCCACAACACCTGGTATCTATGATGAACCTACAAAAATTTTACTTGGCAGTGGACGGACGAAGCTCATCCTCACGTCAACTTGCTTTCATCGACCTGCCTACTTTTTATTGCAATACTTCTTGCCTTCCTCACTCGCCGACCTTTCCAAAAAACACCCCTTCTCACACACATTGTGTTTCGTTAAGTCTTTTCTGACGTTTATCAAGGGTTGACATCCTTTTCCCCCATTTAATCTTTCATGCACTATCCACTATCCTCGTCCCCAAACATTCCCACTTCCCCGTATACCTTACCCTCCATACTTTTCTGAAAACAGGTGGGACTACCTTGAGCAGCACCTCCCACTTAGCGTACACGCACATCACCACACACATCGTGCTGTTTAACCCACCCTATGGTCCCATTTGTCCCCCCCTCCCCACACCAATTACCCATCCATTTTTTTTTTTTTTCAATTTTTCTTCCCCCAACACGTCAACATTTTTTTTTTTCTCTTTCACTTTTTCACCCATTTTTTTTTTTGTGGCCTTTTTTTTTTTTTTTTTTTTTTTTTGTTTGCATACAACTTTTGCGGGTTAAAAGGTCATCTTCCCACGTGGAATATTTTACCCGCAGGGATCTTTAATAGTCATTTCTCAAAATTAAAGACTTATTTCAACCTTCTAACTCGAATAAATCCTTAACGCAAAATCATAATCATACTTTCATAGTGGCTTTTGAGTTAGGTCTCGAGATAGCTACAGAAATATGCATACAAAGTAGGGCCAGTTTCCAGTTTAAAATTCATTTGACTTTTCCTCGATTGATCTTCGATCCATCACCTACAGAGTAAATTTTTAGTCCCTCATATAGGGTGTACATGTTTTCTTTAGTCCCTCTACACTTTGCTATTACATTTCGCTTCTATTAGGTTGAACGTCATATTCGACGATTAGTTTGACCCGTTTCGACTTTCTCGCCCTCCCCTTGTATCTGCTTATTATTATGAGATGTAAGATGAGTCTAGACTTAAGCACATAAGATCACGGGTTTATGATAATCATTTAGAATATAATTCGTGACATTCTGTTTCATTCCAGTAGAGCAATGAAGTCAATAGATGTCAATTACTTAACTCGTCATATTGACCAGAGCTTGAAGTTGAATGATCATATTTGTAAGGCTCGATAATATGAGCCGTTGCATATTTCGTTTTCTAGAAGATCTGCCATCAGAGACAATTGAAACAGACACTTGGATCAGATTGAAAAGTGATGCCGGCAAGAAGTCCTATATTGCAGAATTGTGCTGAACATCGCTATTAGGAGAGTGACGATAAAATCAGCGTCCACTTTAACACTGCCTTATCATAGTTGATTTGCAATCAGGGGTTGTACTAGAAAAACCTAGTTTACACACAAAAACTGTGGGGTTTTTAGATCAGTTGTTTACACCCCCAGTAGGTTTTAACAAAATGTTCCCCTTTTCCTTAACTTCCCCCCAACTGTGGCCCCCCCACACTTGGGCGCCCAAACACAAATTACAAGTTAACAAATCAGTGGTCAATCTAGTGATTAATTAAAGTCCAAGCAAAAGACATTAGCTATGTTAGCGCAATAAAGGAACAACCGTCCCTTTTTTCACATTGAACCTGCATCTACACAAACAAACTAATAACCAAATAGTCCGAACTAACTCAATTGTCGTCCCAATTCCAAAAAAGAGCTACCTAGGTCTGGACGCGCAAACGGCAAAGTATTGTGAAGGCCCAACTCTATAACACTGGTACAAGCACGTCAAAAATTCGCCAATGGGTGGGAAAAAATGGTTAAAAATAAAGTTCCGGGCTGAAAAAGGGCCCGGACAACGGGGCGTTGGGTGTCATGTCCCTTGTTTAACTCACGTTTACAAGGTTAAGCAATAAAGTACCCGTCCACGCACTCCCTCACCTGCACCAAAAGCGGTTAGGCAGTAACGTCGACGAAACAACATTAATAGTTCACAGGGAAAGAAGGTCATAACGGGACGTCCAACCAGGTAAAAATAAATTGATGTGTCAAGAAACCAAAAAAAGTAAAAAAAGAACCATTGTAATGAAACCGCAAAAAGGATAGTGGGAAAGAAAGAAAGTACAGCGGAAATAAAGAGCCATACTGTATTCCCTTTTTCACACGTTTTTTTGTTTTGTGGATGTTGGTGTATTTGTTTTGTTCTACTTTCTTTTCATTTTTTTTTTTTGATTTCTCCGTTGTTGTGTTTTTTTTCTAGTTTTGCTTTGGTTGGGGTGTTCTTGTCGGATTGATTTCGTTTCATTTAGGAGTTTGTTTCTTTGGTGTGGGTGGTGGTGGTGGTGTACTTGGGTTTTGTCGGTACTTTTGTTTGGGGTAAAGCTTGGGGCTTTGTTTAGATTGTACTGGTTTGTTTGTTTTGGCATTTTCGTTGGGTTTTTGTTGTGGACACCATACTGTGTCGTATTGTGTCTGTCGAGTTACATTTTTTGTAATTAGTCGTGGGTTTGGCAAAGGTGGTGGTCTTATTTGTTGCCTTTTTTTTGTTTTTGGTTTTTTTGGTTTTACCCCCCTTTAATGGGTTTTTGTCACTCTGTTCCTCTTGGCCCACCTTTAATTGGACGTTTCCCTTTTACTTCTTTCTGGTTCGTCGTTGCGTTTTGCGTACATTTTTTGATTTGTACTTCTACCCCCGTTCTTTTTTTTTTTTTCTTTTGCCTTGTGTGTCCCCCCCCTTTTTTTTTTTTCGGTGTGGCAATCTTGGCCCTTTTGGGCCCTTTTGCTGCCGAGATGTGTTCGAGTATATAGTCGGGCGAGGCAGTACAGAATAGTCCTTTACAGCTATTCTTTCTGAACTTATATCAGATACATCCAATGTACTTATTGTTGTGCTCATTTGCATGTGGATAAGTAAAAGAACATTTAAAAACTAATTTAAAAACACATTTAACTAATTTTAAAACATATTTAATAACTAAGAAAGAGTTTAATTAGCTATTACGTACTCTTCTACCAGTTAAAAAAATTTTCGCAATACCGCACTCTCAATCGTCAATATGTCAATTGGTCTCTTGATGCCCAAAGAAAACGAAAAATCAAACGGTCAATTTGACGTTACATTGATCAATTTATATCATGTTTTGGTCAATATGACGTTAAATTGACATTCTTTTGACTTTCTGCTCTACTTGGGAAAGAACAGATGCACGAATATGTCTAAATATATATCAAACCCTGATCTTTTTGTGCTTATTCTTATATCATACATTTTCATAATAATAAGCATATACAGGGTTGGGCAAAAGTCCGGAAACGGTCAAATATCTCGAAAAGGATCAACTATAGCGAAAAATTGTAAATAGCAAAGTTGTAGGGCTTAAAAAAATGTACCTAATGATGACTAAAAATTTTACTTTGAGTGGAGGACGAAGATCATATAAAAGTCAAATTGAATTTTTTAAATGGAACTGCCTACTTTTTATTGCATATTCTTGTAGCTTATCTCGAGACCTTTCCAAAACACTATAAATAAATGTTTTTTCGTTAAGTATTTTTCGAGTTATAAGGGTTGAAATAATTTCTTAATTTTACATGAACTATAAAATATCTCGTAAAATATTCACTTTTCGATGACTTTACCTCAATACTTTTATGCACAGAATAATGAGAGGAATCAATTAGTGTAAAGAAAACACATAGTTGTTTTTAAGAAAAAGTATGTAATTGTTAGTTACAAATTGCATATTTTTTGTTAAAAACAACTATGTGTTTTCTTTACACTAATTGATTTCTCTCATTATTCTGTGCATAAAAGTATTGAGGTAAGGTTATCGAAAAGTGAATATTTTACGAGATATTTTATAGTTCATGTAAAATTAAGAAATTATTTCAACCTTTATAACTCGAAAAATACTTAACGAAAAAACATTTATTTATAGTGTTTTGGAAAGGTCTCGAGATAAGCTATAAGAATATGCAATAAAAAGTAGGCAGTTCCATTTAAAAAATTCAATTTGACTTTTATATGATCTTCGTCCTCCACTCAAAGTAAAATTTTTAGTCATCATTAGGTACATTTTTTTAAGCCCTACAACTTTGCTATTTACAATTTTTCGCTATAGTTGATCCTTTTCGAGATATTTGACCGTTTCCGGACTTTTGCCCAACCCTGTATATATAGAGTTGAAAAACATACACATTTTCAAATCAACCCAAGGAGAACAGAAAGTCAAAATAATATCAATTTGATGTCATTTGACATCATATTTGACTAAATCATCACCAAAACGTGACATTTTTTGTCATAATTTAGTCAATATAACGTCAAATTGACATTATTTTGACTTTCTTATTCTCCTTAGGAAAAATATGTAATAAAAAGAAATCAATATAAAGTTATTTTTAAGTTATCTGGGATTGAAATTTTCATTTCAAATTTACATCATGATCAAAATATGACGTAAATTTGGTCAATATGATGTCAAATTTGTATTATTTTGACTTTTCTTTTTTCCTTGCTCAAAGAGAACAAGAAAGTTCAAATAATGTCAATTTGACGTCATATTGACTAAATTATGACAAAAAATGTCATATTTTAGTCTTGATTCGGTCAAATATAACATCAAATGACTTCAAATTGACATTATTTTGACTTTCTATTCTCCTTCCTAAAGAGAACAAAATTTCCTACCCCACGTAGAACAAAAAGTCAAAATAAAATTAAAATGATGTCAAATTTCAGTTCGCGAACATGACGTCAAAGTGCATATTTTGATTTTTTTTCTTGATGTATTTTTAACGTATTTTGATATTCTTTTAATTAATTATCCAAGTGGAACACAAAAGTTAAAATAATGTCAATGTGTCGTTATATTGACCAAATCAGGACCAAAACATGATGTAAATTGATCAATATATAATGTAAAATTGACTTTATTTTGACTTTTTGTTTTTATTTGAGGTAAGGAATCTACGATAAATATTTAGAAACGGCTATCTCACCAATGTCGTTGACCTGGACCTTTACATATATTATATTATATATATCTTATTTTGAATCATTTAGATCTTTAATCACTTGTTATAATTTGTTGAAAGCTATAAGTGATTGAAGTTTCTAAATTTTAACTCTAATTTTGTATCATTTTTTTCTAAGTTTTAAGATCGACCAATAAAAATTAATTAATAAATATTTATCTTTACGCAGTCCATTCCAAATGATTTTTGGTTAATTTTGATGTTGATCTTGACCTCCTACTGATCTTTCCCGCCGTTCAGTTAGTAAAAAAATGTTATAAAGGAATAAACCTATAATAGGAAGTAGTATCATGAAAGGACAGGGGGCACTTTATTTTGTATGGAAAGTTGGAAACTTTCATGTGCAACCGTACAACGATGGAAGTAGTTTTGTTCCAAAAGGAAAATGGGAAGTGGATCTCGTTTCGCGTGAAAAGTTATAATAAAAACTCATATAAGGTTTAACATAGATTTTTTATTTTTCACGCGAAACGAAGTTCACTTCCTATCTCCCATGCTTTCGGGACAAAACTACTTCCATCATAATATAGTTCCACATGGGTTTTCGACTTTCCATGCAAAACGAGATTCACCTCCCGTTTCTCTATACTTTCTACATTTATTCCTTTCCTTTATAACTTTTGTTTACTAATCGAGCGACGGAAAAAGTTGCTATCAATGATTAACTTTTCAACGAATCAAGTATTAACTTTTCAAGACCGCCAAGTGATTGAAGATCAAAGTGACACAGAATGAAATTCTTGACAACATATGTCATATCATGTGTCAAAGTTTTGATAAAGTTTTTCTAAACGTTTATCGTTTTAATTCTTTAAATTCCTTTTATTACCCCAATAACCATTTCTGCAGAGACAAATGTAGGCAACAAATTCTGTTTACCGAAAGGCTATAGATGCGAAACATATTTTGTCATTGAAAACACTGTTAGCACAATTTCAAAAGAAATTCACCAACATCAGTCAATATATTACTTGACAAAATGATGGTGAATAGCGAGCATGTCTGTCGGAAGCGTTGATAAAAGATTTGCGGTAAATATCAAAGTAGCTTTGCCACTACAAACATTATCGGCAAACTGTTCGCACAAATGCAACAGTATCTGGTGATCACAATACACTTCAGATTAACAGTGAATATCGAGCAGATCTGTTGATGACGTTAACAACAGATTAACGTCAGAAACGTACCAGACTTGTCATCAACAATTTAGTAACAAAAAGCATACAAATATGTTAAAAGTGGTTCAAATAATTTATGCTGTGATTCGCTATTTTTTTACAGCCCATTTGAATAAAAAAATTTACATATTTTAATTATGTACATATATATATATTTGGGAACTCCTTTGTCTAGGAGACCTGTCTCCAAAGGCGGATGAGTCTTTAACACGTTAAACGCCACGCCGGTTTTACGTGCCGTTCCGTTCACGCCACAGTTAGGCCTGTTCTACAATGAGTCATTAGTCGTAAGTCGTAAGCGAATAGACCAATCATATTTGATTATTCTTTTCTAAATTCAACTATGATTGGTTTATTCGCTTACGACTTGCGACTAACGACTTATTGTAGAACAGGCCTTAGCCGTCAAGCGGGACGAAAAGTCTGCCACCGGCTCGTACGGACCGGCGAGGCCTGAACGGAAAGTCTAGCGCCGGTTCCTAGGGACCGGCGTGGCGTTTAACATGTTAACAGACCAACGGCATAGAATCAGGAAGGCAAGGGGAAACCACCTGATTACACTCCTATGAGCGCATCATGCAGAATCAACCAAGGTCTGTAGATGGAGGACTGGGTAAGGTCCTCGCATCCACTTCACCGATGGTACGAAAATGGCGGTGACTGAGCAGGGAGTAGTCGATTGTGTATCATGTTACTTGGGCGAAAATTATAAAAGTGAGCAAGTTATGTAATACACAATCGATCCCCTGATTAACCAAATAATGTCAATTTAAATACAAATTAATTGTTCTCGTTTCATGTATAGGTTATGTTAGGACGTGTTTTACTCTCTCACTCAACTAATAACTATATTAGTATACACCAACACAAACTCGCAGGCTCAAAAATGGCGGCCACGCGAGACAGATCTGCTTTAAGTTTGTTACCAATCTGCTGTACTTCTTGCATACAGATCTGCTCCATGTTTGCCGCCAATTTGGTATGGTTTTTGCAAACAAAATTTGCTAAGTTATTTGCACAAATCTGTTATCGATCTGCAGTTAACAAACCTGCTCTCAATTTGTTGCGTCAATTTGCGATCGCACTGCTCGTGACAGATCTGCTCTAGTGTTGCTTTCAATATGACATGAAGATTTGATTTCTACTTTTGGTTGCAATTGGAGCGCACTTGAGGACACAGTAGGTCCTGGATTTGGCAGCCTTATTTGGCAGGCAGTTTTTTCCCAATTGTTAACATTTTGCAAGCAAATGATTAGTTGGGTACTTAGTAAGAAATGATGATTGAAAAAGATTCAAATCGATATTGAAGTAAAATATGTCGAATAAACGTCGATTTATGTTCGACATCTTTTTGACCAATCATTTTTCATTGCGTAAAGTTAATCGTGAAAAACTTAATATTAAAAATAGTGGATGTCAGTATACTCGTATGTCAGTATGTTAATTTTACACGAAATAACTTGCGTTATGTGCTAAACATGTTTCAACATCAATATTAAGGTTACTATCGACGAAACATAATCTATAGAAGTAAATCGACCAAAAGAATACATCACAGTCAAAATCATGTTAATTTGACGTCATATTAATCAAATTTATGTTATGTTTTGGTCAATACAACATCAAAATGATATCATCATTGCAATGTGCTCTTTGGGGAAACTATTAAGAAGTTTGTTAAAGGATTTTTCATTTGGAAAATATCTACCAAAATTTATTGTTATTGTCCAGTTTGCCCATTTAGTTCATTTGGTGGTGGTGGTGGTCTTTTTGGTGGTTCATTTTGTAGTCCAGTTTGTGCCGCACGTCGTATTGAAGAACTACCACTCATCATAGTCTGACCCATTTCAGCCATTTTTTTTCCTGCCTCCCACATCTTTAAGCAAGAATTATCTTATGTTATTCGTCGAATTATTCGATAAAAAAATTGTTCACATTTATATTGAAAATTTGAATTTAGCAAATTTTTGTAATATAATTTTAAGAAATTATGAAAATTATGTTCATAATCACTTGGTCAATCGGTGAAGCTGAATCGGCAAGCTGAAAAGAAAATTAAATGTTTTATTACAAATATAATCATATTAGAGTCATATTGGAGTCATATTGAACTATTAACAACAGCTAATACATGGATCTAATTGGTATTTTGTGTATTATTTTGTGAAATTAAAAGTATTTTGAATGTTTTCGAGAATTAAACTTACAAAAATAATTTGTTTGAAAATAATATATAATTTAAATTTATCTCTTGTGTTTGATAATATAATATAAAAGATATAAATGTTGTCTTATTAGCTACTTTTCTTCTCTTCATTCTTTTTCTTATTATGTTAGAAAAGCTATAATATGACAAACTTTTATAAATAAATAAATAAAACAAAAAATAATTATTTTTGACTTCACTTCATTTACATGTATTTTTTCAGCATATTAAGACTTTTATGTAATTTCTAATCCGAATAACATGAAATATACAATCAATTAACAATTAATAGACAATGCAGATCTGATTAATTCACAATCAAATTTAATTTAATCTAAGCAGATCTCTACATCTTTTTTTTCCAAGTAAGGACATCTTGTACGGAATTATTTTGGACCACATTAACCTCTTTTTTCACGTAATTTTAAAGTATTGTTTTTTAGATATTTTGAAAATAGTAAGGTTTAACAAAAATAACCCGAAATATATTTGGTAAAATATGCATTTTTATGAAAAATATTCAATACAAATAGGGTTTTGTAGGGTTTTAAAACTGTTCTCATAAATAAAATATTATAAAAATAGTTCAATAAAAAACTTATTGTTATAATAATTTGTCATTAGTACAATAATTTTAACACATTATATGTTTTAGAATATTTTAAAATATATTTTTTTAGTAGCGTCAAGTTTTTTTGCATTAAATTTTTTTGCTGTTTTGTTTCTAATTTCTTAGTTCTAATTTTTTTCTATAATTTTCTTTATATTAATATATGATATTCACTAGTGTGTGTAAAAGTATAAAATGTTGAAACGTTAAATTTAATTATATAATTATAAGTTGGTATCATTTGTGATTTCAAATCTTTTATACAAATTACAAATTACAAATTGCAAATTAATCTTTAATACAACAATAGATGCATGTACTAGGCGCCATTTTACTTATTTTGAAAAGGTAATTTTGCAAATTATTAAATGTTATATAAGCGACTTAACATATATATATATATATTTTAATTTATAATATTTATATTAATATAATGCGTATAATTTATACATTGTTCCATCCTGAGATTATAAATTAATTATTTTTCTTACCACCGCTACACAAAGTAATGTAATGAGGAACAGCTTAATCATTGTAGTTTTCTTTGATGTACAAATTTACACTGGTTGAATCAAACGTTCTTCGCTTATATAGATTCTATAATTTATATAACATATTTACGTATCTAGTCGGGAAAAAAACATCCGTATTGTGACATAATGCGACTTCCGATTGTTATCACGCCTTTTGTTTGTGCAATTCGAAACAAGATTTGACACGCAAAACTCGTCAAGTTAAATGATAGTGCAATTATATCATGTCTCTTTTGCGACAATTTGCATAATATTTTTTACGATAAATTTAAATTCTTCTAGATCTTGTTGCTTGCTATGTGGTATATAATGTATTTTTTCATTGTTGTTATTCTTTCTGTCTATTTATAAATATCACTTAGCTTTTACTATTTACATCCTCCGAAAATGCTCATGTGTTTTATATATTGCGCATTTAACTATTTTTATAATTTCAACAAATCTCTAGATCTGATCTAAAGATTATTAAGTACAATTTATTTTTTAAAGTTGTGAATATTCTTCAATTTTTTAACGAATCTTGGACATATTACAATTTTTGTTATTTTATTCTAGTTTTGATAATATAATATCTTATAATCTGTCAGCTGTAAGCATCGTTTTATAATATAAAGCAAGAGACATAATCCAAGGTCTTACAATTCGGACTAGTACTGCGGTAATAAGCGATATAAAATGACAATGATAATTATTACAAATACACAATTAAAACCAACATTTAACATATTTAACGATGTTACATATTACAGACAATACATATAACATTGTTAGATATTTTGACAGATATTTCAAATATATAGATCATAGATTGAACATTCTGTAAATTTTCAGAAATCCATTAAAAAAAAAAAAAAAAAAAAAAATATTATTAACTAGAAAGAAAGTATCAGTAAAGATCTTTCTATTGTAGTAAGAATTAATAAATTAAATGTTGCACACATTTCTCATGCATTCCAATTTGTCTCGCGCCAAAGTTATAGCTTATTTTCTTGTGACTTAGGCAATTCTGAATTTATTACGAAAAATCGAGAATCGATAATCTACTCTGTAATCCTCAACTATGTCTATGGCGACATAATTAATTGTGCTTGCGTAAAATAAAGGCAGGCGATACTTGTTTTCGACGTAGTCTTAATTAACTCGGACATTTGTATTTTACGGGCAGTCGCGAAAGAAAGCCCGAACGGAAATAATGCAATAATGCAAGATGAAGCAATCATTCGGCGGACGGCGCGTGATGGAAACTTCAACGACCAATTACCGGAAGTAACTATCCATATCGGCGTGAGTAATCTGCGCTTCTCATAAGTGGCACGATGGAAGTGACCAGAATCGTCCTCCATCGTGCGATGTTATCACATACATGGATCGTGTCCTCTCCAAAGTATACCTGGCTCTCTAACTGATGCTTGCCTTCAGCTTTTCTCTTTTGCTCTTGTTCGCAATTCGATCAGTCGTTGAAGAGTACCAAGCAAATAAAGTAGAATAGCTCGTGGCACAAAATTAAATTAAAGCGTAGACATTACATTTTTCTCGGCATTATATATAAAAAAAAATAAAATTTAAAATAAAATTTAAGATAAAATAATAATTTTTAAGATAAAATAATAATCTTTAAATATTTATTAAGATTATAATAATTGTTTAAGGGTGTTTATGTAATACACATATTTTTTTCCCTAAAAAATTAGGTAACTCATGTAATTTGTATAAAAAATTAAGTTACTTTTTGAATTTGGCAACATTGCATATGAAACAAATGATAATCTCAAATTCATCCATGATTGATTTGTTATTAAGATAGTTATAGCTTAGTCTATCACTTGTGTGAAAATTTTTTAAACTTTGACAGTTTATTCTTTGAATTAGTACCTGCAAAATAAGCCCAATTAAGTTAAAATTGAACCATTTGAAGTATAATGTCAAAGTTTACACGTAACGTCTATATTAAATGTATACTAATGTTACGTTTTATTTTTTTACTTTAACGACATGTGAAATTTGTGTAAACAAATTGTCATAAAATAAGATGAAACAAATAATTGAAAAAAATCAAAATTATTAATCAAAATTATTCTGTTTCAATGATATAAATAGTTAAAACTAAGAAATTCGAATTATTTAGTAAGCATGACTTTTAGAACTGTACACTTTTAAAAGTTTTCGTATGTGATGTTCTTTTACATAAGAAAAATTAAAGTAAGATTAACTACAACTATTCAAATTTTTTTATGTTACCTGTTAATCGTGTATTCTTTAAATGATATTGTATCAAGGTTGTAATAATTGATAAAATGAATGCTCTGGTTTTTGTCTGGAATAAATTTTTGAACGTAACTGTCGCAGACTTACCTTAAAGCCTCGTCTACAATAGTCGCACAAGCTGTGTCGCAAGTCGTAAGTAGTAGTGTCGCAGGAAAGTTGTCGCATGTGTCGCTAGACTACAATCTACAATATGTCGCAAGGATTGTTCGCGTGCATTAAGTCGACTGCAGCCGCAATGAATGATCGGCAGCAATTACTAATTTTTCTTCAACTTTGCTCCCAATTTTTAAATTTAATATGTTTATATTACCGTTTACTTACTGAATCACACAACAGAAGATGGTGGGTGCGACCACGGATAGCTAGCAACACACGCAAATCGTCAAAGCACTTCGCGCGGCAACGTTCTGTGCTATGATTGGCTGATCTCATGCGACACGCTTGTCGCAGTCGCAGAAAGTTGAAGTTGGCTCAACTCCGTGCGACAAGGGCTCTTGCGACTGCGACAGCCTTGCGACACAGCCTGCGACATGCGACACAGCCTATGCGACCTGCGACACAGCCTGTGCGACTATTGTAGACGAGGCTTAATGTTCTTAATAACAATTTAACATGCACAAACTGCAACGAGACACTATTTTTATTGAATATACGTAATAGATGAGACGAATGGATTTACCTTCAAGTATTTATATTAAAATGTATTAAATATATGACTGAATAAAATTGGAAGGAATAAAAACACTTTATCTGTAATTACAAACATATCAATCAATTATTATGATATTTTTATAAATGTATAAGGATTGATTTATAATGTACTAATCTTTCAGTTTATGTAATAAAAATAATGTTATTGATTATGTATGTATTGATTGTTTTAAAAATAATGTTACTTTTCTTTTTTCACGATTTTATATTTTTCTAAGTCCGGATCCGCAATAGTAGTAAGCCTTAAGCTATAAAAAATTGACCAATCAGTCGAATATGAGGAGAAAAATCGACTGTGTGATTGGTCAATTAGTGATTTCTTAATATTTAGAATATGAAAATTTTTTAATAATATAGAAGACTAAGTAACTTATTATAATAAAGAGGTAACATTGAATGTCAATTTTTAATTCCGAACTCTAATTTCGAACATTAATATTATTCAAAAACTAATTTAATATTTTGTGTTAATTTTTGTTTAAAAATTGATTGCTTGACAATGTTACATTTTTAAAAGGGAGGTATTCCTTGACTAGCTGAATTAAATTGACACAAAGTTTTTAAAAATGCTTTGTATTCCAATGTTGCTACACGGGTCGCTTTTTTTGCGCATGCGCAATGGCCGTTAATCCAACGGTGTACGCAATGGCTACATGTGGGCGCGAAATACTGGATTTTGGCGGGATGAAGAGGTATCAGGCGGGAAGGTGGTTAACTATTAAGGTAAGTGATTAGTTGTAAGTATGTTATTAAATTATTATTAATACTTAGAATTAGTCTTAATAATAATTAGTATGTGATAGAATATTATTTCTGTTGTCTTATTTTCTAAATTTTATTGTATATATTATATTTTGTTTTATTTTTTTTTATATTACTTTCATAGATTTCAAAATGAGTTCAAAAGGAGCGATTAAAAAAGTAAGACAATTTAATTATTCGTGGTTAGAAGATAATAATTTTAAAGGATGGTTGGCTCCTCATCCTACAGAAAATAAAGCAGTTTGTCTTTTGTGTGATATATCCATCAAATGTGCAAAAACAGATTTAATGCGCCATTCACAAACGGCTAAACACATAGAGACAATAAACAGTCAAGTCTCGATAATAGTGATTTAGATAATAGTAATAATAACGAAAAAACACATAAAGAATTGGGCAATTCCACGTCAAGTGATCATGGGGTTGTCATTATTGTTACCAATTTTTCTGAAAATGCATAAATAGGTCACGTCTGTTATGACAAATAATATTCTAAGATGATTTTCGGAAATATTCAAAAATTTTAAAGTTATGACAATTATAATTTTTTCCGGATTTTTTTTTCTTTAAATTATAACTTTTGCGAAGTAAGTCGGATTTTTAAATTCTTTTCCTTAAATTGCTCGTTAAGAGTCATAGTTTAAAAATGTACATTTACATTTATTGTAAACTTAAAAAATTATATTTTTTAATTAAAAAATATTGTTTAATTTTAAATTGCGGGAAAAGAACATCTTCGAATTCCATGAAAAAAATTTGTAATTTTCATTCGAATATCCTTTAAAGATACGTGAAAGATTCAGGACGGTATCTGTAAAAGTTTTCGAAATAAAAAATAAAACACGACGTAACGTACGTCGCCGCGCCGCGCCACACCGGGCCGCGCTGTTCCACACCGCGCTGTAGGCCATGCACACGACACATACCGCGCCGCGCTTCGTTCATATCCAGCAAGGGTTGCTTTACATGCTTTCTGCGTCTATCATACTTGATTAAATATATAAGAAATATGCCATTACCTGCTGTTTGCTGTAATCCTTTGGGGCGAAAAAATCACAAGTTTTACAAAAAGAACTTAAGAAAAATCAATGAATCACTAGTAAAATTAGTTCCTCAATTAAGTAGCGATCATTTTATTTGCAATACCTGTCGTATACAGGTAACTCCGAAGGGACAAAATGTTCAGGAAGTATTATTTGCACAAAGTGAATTAAATCTGAACGAAATCGCAGGCGATATTGATATGAGTGATATTGATGAAACTATGGAAAATAATCAAATTTCAGATAATGAAAATAATGAAAATGAAAATGATATTGACATTAATGTTGTATTAAATGATGAGGAGGTAATAAAGTTTGCAGACGTTGATCGAGAAATTGTATTTACACATTTGAATCAAGCTTTAAATTCTGTGAGAGAATCTGCCATTAATTATAATAAAAATGACTCAAAAAGTGTACAAAAAGAAAATTATAAATTATTTTTTATTATAATTAATGGCAGATTCTCCCACAGAATTTAAAGCTTGATTCAAATGTGTAAATACAATTTCTCGATCAACGTCTGCAAACTTTATTACCTCCTCATCATTTAATACAACATTAATGTCAATATCATTTTCATTTTCATTATTTTCATTATCTGAAATTTGATTATTTTCCATAGTTTCATCAATATCACTCATATCAATATCGCCTGCGATTTCGTTCAGATTTAATTCACTTTGTGCAAATAATACTTCCTGAACATTTTGTCCCTTCGGAGTTACCTGTATACGACAGGTATTGCAAATAAAATGATCGCTACTTAATTGAGGAACTAATTTTACTAGTGATTCATTGATTTTTCTTAAGTTCTTTTTGTAAAACTTGTGATTTTTTCGCCCCAAAGGATTACAGCAAACAGCAGGTAATGGCATATTTCTTATATATTTAATCAAGTATGATAGACGCAGAAAGCATGTAAAGCAACCCTTGCTGGATATGAACGAAGCGCGGCGCGGTATGTGTCGTGTGCATGGCCTACAGCGCGGTGTGGAACAGCGCGGCCCGGTGTGGCGCGGCGCGGCGACGTACGTTACGTCGTGTTTTATTTTTTATTTCGAAAACTTTTACAGATACCGTCCTGAATCTTTCACGTATCTTTAAAGGATATTCGAATGAAAATTACAAATTTTTTTCATGGAATTCGAAGATGTTCTTTTCCCGCAATTTAAAATTAAACAATATTTTTTAATTAAAAAATATAATTTTTTAAGTTTACAATAAATGTAAATGTACATTTTTAAACTATGACTCTTAACGAGCAATTTAAGGAAAAGAATTTAAAAATCCGACTTACTTCGCAAAAGTTATAATTTAAAGAAAAAAAAATCCGGAAAAAATTATAATTGTCATAACTTTAAAATTTTTGAATATTTCCGAAAATCATCTTAGAATATTATTTGTCATAACAAACGTGACCTATTTATGCATTTTCAGAAAAATTGGTAACAATAATGACAACCCCATGATCACTTGACGTGGAATTGCCCAATTAGTAAAAACTGCAGAAATTAAATTATCAGCATTCTTTGCTGAGCATAATGTTGCATTTTATACTTCGGATCATTTAATACCGTTATTAAAAACAATTTTCATAGATTCAAAAATTGCACACAATTTTTTATTGGCTCGATCTAAATGTAATAACTAATAACTAATATTGATACACACATAATAGCTAAATATGAAACAGAGAAACTTGTTAAAATTTTAAGAAATACTAAATTTTCCATTTTAGTAGATGAAAGCACAGATATCGCAGATTTTAAAATTATGTGTCATCTTGTACGATATGTATCACCTATTGATAAAAAAATTAAAACACAATTATTAGATTTAATACATTTAGATGCTACAGATTGTTCTGCGATAAAGATTTTTGAAAGTTTTAAAAAAGTTTTAGAAGATAAAAATATTCCTATAAAAAATATTATTGGAATGGCAAGCGATAATGCTTCAGTCATAATTCTTTTGCATCATTATTACAGCTAGAAGTACCGGGTTTAATATTGTTAAAATGCATTTGCCATTCTTCTGCGATCATAGCTAGTAAAGCTTATAAAAAATTATCTGAATCTTGCGAAAATTTAATTAGAAATGTCGTAAGTTATATATCAGACAGTGTAAAAAGATGCAATTTTACGCAAGTTTCAAGATTTTTTTGATATTGAAAAAAATAAACTTTTAAAATTATCAAATACGAGACGGCTCATTTTGCATAAATGTGTGGTTAGACTTCTTCATAATTGGGAAGTTTTGAAAAGTTTTTTTATTTTAGCAGTAGCACAAGATAAATTACAATCCGCGAATATAATTTTATCATATTTAAATGATGATTCAATTAAATTATGTTTATTGTTTTTAAAATACTCATTAAATATAATATTTTTAATAATTTTACATTAACAATGCGCTTTTTCAATCACGAACAATTTTAATTCAAAAATTATTTGAAAGTAGTCAAAATTTAATACGGCATTTTGCACGCAATTTTGTTGTTCCCGAGGCTTTGGCAGACTTCGCTACTTTAAATGTAGACGATGAAATCATATTACATTTTAATGATATATATGTGGGGCCTGACTGTGAAAGATTTTTGACAGCACAATCTTTAGAATGCACACAAGAATTTAAATTAAAATGTTTAGAATTTTATAAAACCGCAATTAAAGAAATGTTAAAACGCTTGCCATATAAAGATAACTTTTTTGAATTATTAACTTTTATAGATCCTAAAGTAGCGTTATATGACGAAGACAGATTAAAAATTAGTAATTTAACAGATATTGCTGTGCGCATTGGGCAAATTAATATTGCAAAATTAGCGTTTGAATGGACAATTTTGCCTTCAGTGTTCAATGATATAGAAAAGAAAGAATTAGCTTCTTTAAATATTGAAGAAATGTGGAAAAAAATATTTGAATTTAAAGATTGTAATGGTGACAAAATGTTTTTAACTTTAAAGTCATTAATTAAGACAGTATTTTCTCTTCCACATTCAAATCTTCCACAAATGCTGAAGCTGAACGAATTTTTTCAATAGTTTCAGATATAAAAAATAAAAAACGGAATTGATTATCTAATGATACAGTTTCCGCAATTTGCATTACTAGGTCAAGTTTAAAAACTCAAAGAACTAATTGTATAAATTTGAAGTCGAACCCAGACATTTAGAATTATACAATGCGGAAAACTTATATTCAAAATAATATTTTTTTCTTCTGATGGTATTTAATATTGTAATCTTTATTTTGACGTTTTTATTTTTATTTTTTAATGTAATATTTGTGCAATATTTATGCAATATTTGTGTAATATTTGTGACATTTATTTTTAAACATTCTAATTATTATTAATATTATTAATCATTATTTTCAATTGCAGAGTTTATTTTTTGTTGCGTACCTGAAACAATGTACCTGAGAAGTTTAATTTTTTATTTTTATTAGTATTATTAACTATTGTTTTCAGTTGCAAAATTTATTTTTTGTTGCGGATGCCTACATGAAAAAGTTTAGTTTCTTATTTTTATTATAACTATTATATAGATTCGTTATATACAGGGTGACCCATTTTAACTTCCCCACCGGATTATCTTGAAAGGAATGCACTTTCTGAAAAAAAGTTTCAGATATAAGTTTTAGTATTTTTCCCTGGCTATTGAATGGCGATATTGAATTTGACCTCGATTGTGAATGTGAAGGTCATTTAAAGGTCAAGTTAATTTTTTTAAATGGGAACCACTATTTTTTATTACATATTCTTGTAGCTGACTTCAAGAGCTTTCCAAAACACTATAATAAAGTATTTTTTTATTAAGTATTTTCCGAGTTATAAAGCTTGAAATAATTTCATAATTTTACTTAAACTGTAAAATATCTCGTAAAATATTTACTTTTCGATGACCTTACCTCAATACTTTTATGCACAGAATAATGAGAGGAACCAATTGGTGTCAAGAAAACACATAGTTGTTTTTAAGAAAAAATATGTAATTGTTAGTTACAAATTGCATATTTTTTCTTAAAAACAACTATGTGTTTTCTTTACACCAATTGATTCCTCTCATTATTCTGTGCATAAAAGTATTGAGATAAGGTCATCGAAAAGTAAATATTTTACGAGATATTTTACAGTTTATGTAAAATTAAGAAATTATTTCAAGCTTTATAACTCGGAAAATACTTAATAAAAAAATACTTTATTATAGTGTTTTGGAAAGCTCTTGAAGTCAGCTACAAGAATATGTAATAAAAAATAGTGGTTCCCATTTAAAAAAATTAACTTGACCTTTAAATGACCTTCACATTCACAATCGAGGTCAAATTCAATATCGCCATTCAATAGCCAGGGAAAAATACTAAAACTTATATCTGAAACTTTTTTTCAGAAAGTGCATTCCTTTCAAGATAATCCGGTGGGGAAGTTAAAATGGGTCACCCTGTATATTCAGTTACTTATTATTTGTATTTTTATTTTCTTTTTGTCTAGATTATTAATAAAAAATATTTTATTTTGTATAATGTTAACTACATTATTACATGTATGTAAATGTAACTTATATAATTACATAAAAAATGAATACTTTTTTATTTTGTAAAAATATGTATTTTTATGAATACTGGTAAGGTTTTTGGCAGTTTTTCCTTACCCTTGCAACAAATGTTGGTATTCTTTATGATTCTGCCAAATAAATTATTTTATTTTCAATTACTTAAAAAATGTATTTTATCATTTAATATTTCTGTTCCTTTTCTCCTTTTTTCTCCCTTATTCTTCACATAAATATTTCTAATTACGAATATAATACTTTAAATAATAGTGTATATACATACACATACATTTGCATGCACATGTACACACAAACACACACATCTTATTTTATATTTTTTATTAATCTTTGGTTATTTTAAATATTGAAACAAAGGCTCTAATGCACCATTTTTCTTATAATAATGATACGTTACTGAGATCTCTTTCCAGTACGCATGCGCCAAAAAGCGATCCGTGTAACAACACTGTTGTATTCAGTAGCAAGTCAGCAAAATAAATTATATACCTAACAAAAATTTTTTGTCTATACTTTTTTATTATAATAGTTATCGTTTGGAAAATTGTAGTATTTTCTATTCAGTTTTAACAAAAAAGTTAAAAACAATAAGGAATATTTATAGTTTTTATTTATAACTTTTTTAAAAAATATATTATTTTTTCTTTGGTACAAAATAAGTACGTTTTAAAATACGTTTAAAAATGAACAAAACAATTTAAAAGCTATACAATCATCAATGTTTTGTATGTTTTCCCTCGACCTTAAGATTCCCAGACGTCGATGTACTAATTTTTCTACATAATTCATATCAACCTACTTTGTATATTATAACACCTGTATTTATGTAATCACCATGTGCTATTTTTTTGAGTTGGAAGCATCAAAAAGCCTTAGTTAAACATTGTCAAATTTTCACATTAGACTTCTTTAATTCATCAAAATTCGTTCAGTGTTTTTTGCTTATATATGAAAAAACCATGATGGATACAATTGAATTTGTGCAACTAAAAAAAGATGATTTTTGATCAGTGCTCTGAATATCAATGTAAAGAAATTCAAGCAAGCGCGGGTAAACGGCGGGAGTAACTATGACTCTCGTGAGAGCTTCCCGGAAGAGATTCTCTGTGGAGAGAAGTTACAGGATGAGAAGCGCAATATACAGCCTCTCGCACCCGAGTCTCACCCTTCCTCGTGAGCTCGCTGGAGCCCGTTTGAGTCGGTGCCCGGTGGGAATGGTGGTAGCACTCGAACGGGTACCAAGTGAGTTGTGGCGACAACGGCGCTCCTCCACGTCGTAAATGAAGTTCACTTGGAAATCTATAGCGTTAACAGTTTTTGCTGTGAAAATTTAATACTATCAACATCTTGGTATTCGCTTCGATGATAAGGCAAGCGACTGGAGCAAACGGAGGGCTTTCTTTTTTGTTACAGATGGAGCACGAAGAAAAAGAAGCCTCGGACGCAGGGTTTCTACGGTCCCAGGGACCCTGTGGCGGACTTGTCCGCTAGGGACGCGGAGGCCATTAACGACGAACAGGACGTAAACACGGACAACGGCAACGAAATTGATGTACCATTAATTAGGAATGTTACGCCTTGAATTAGAATGGACGCAGCATGGGCTTTCTTAATGTGAAAGATTTGAACAAACATATAAAAGAGATGCATGCAAAGGAGTACGTTGCGTGAAAATGTAGAGTGTGTGGATAAATTTCCATTTCTATGAACTGATCTGCAGCGAAATCTATTATCGTTTTCTGATATGATTTATTAGTTATTAGATTACTCAATTGGCTAAGAATGTTATTAGCATCTACGAAATTTATACGGTTATCGGAGAAAATAGTCTTGCATTGACTTCGACAGGATATAAATTGCTTAAGTGCATTTACAAATCTCGAAGTAGTTAAATCTGACTCTTCAA
This sequence comes from Crematogaster levior, assembly GCA_901521435.1. Classification (NCBI taxonomy): domain Eukaryota; kingdom Metazoa; phylum Arthropoda; class Insecta; order Hymenoptera; family Formicidae; genus Crematogaster; species Crematogaster levior. The sequence continues at coordinate 143,395 of CABEGB010000915.1, read as the reverse complement.
GATGAACGTTAGTTGCTAAGCAAACGAATAAACATAAATAAGCTTTTGTGGTTTTGTTCGGGAACCTTGATTGTGTACGGTCCGGCCAGTGAATGTGATAATAACCTACATTTGATCCACATTCAAAAACAATCTACTAGGCGTAATTCTCTGAAGGTAAGTTTTTCATTAACTCTACTAAACTAACAGGTTGCAGCTTAAAATAAGACACATTTTCGTAAGATACTATGAATCGTATCTCTAGCAGATATTACCCAATACTTCACGAATAGATTGAATAGAACGATAATTCACGAATAGAGGCTGATAGGGCTGATGGTTCGGCATGCAAGTCTCGATGATAAAAATGTAATATGATAAGTTTTGTTAATGGATGTTTCGTCAGGAGGATCATTGACAACTTTTTGTACAGTGGAGAAACGTCTTTCAAACGTCCACCAATTCTTATCAATTCCTGCTCATCGAGAAATAGGTGAAAGTCTAAGAAATGACTTTTCCGATTGTATGTGTGACTTGGCTTCCAATTCGCAAATTTTTGCAGATATAATTGTTGTTATGCTCGATTAATGAGAATCGAAATCACATGTTGTAATTCTTCAACGATTCAGTGACGATCCTTCTTTAAAACTTCATATTATTTTTTAAACGGAGTATATAGACAAATACTCATTGTAATCTTTTCAGTGATGAATATGTAATTAATCTTTATTGGTTACGACGTTAGGAAATGCAAGCGAAGTAGTTTTTAATTTCAGAAACCAGCGTGAGAAAACTCAAGTTTCTTCGTTCTTTCATTCTTGAGCAATTCTTGTCCATGCCATTATATAATGGCATTAATTAGTTTATCTAGATCGATTCCGCGCGAAATGATGTCAACAGAATTGTGCTCTGATTTTATAGTTCTAATCGCTCTTCTCAGTTATATCTTGGATTTCCGTTACTCTGTTGCGAACGAATTCCTTTCATTGACATGCATCCATAGTTACACTAGAATTGCACTAAAAAAAGTGTACGATGAATCTCGATGGTTAGTATCTTTTTATTTCATCTTTTTATAAGTTGGGATAGCAATAATGCGTCGCATAATACAAACGTGGCAAACTCATTGATTTTAAGGAGCTACGCACGACTTAGCACATAGTAAATGTACAATGGTGATGCCTAAAAAATTCATTAATTTTAAATAAAGATAAGCTCTATATACTAATATCGAAGCATCGTAAAACCCAAGTAATTCGACGCAAATTACTTAGTGTGAAGATTCATTGGAAGTCCTTCGTCTCAACTCAGTTATAATTGCTACAGATGTTGCAATAGAATCTTGGTTTTAATCGTTGTCGGTCCTATAAATCTAAGGGAGACAAAAAGTTGTGTGACAAAGGAAAGAATTACTTGTTTCGTTACTTTGTTGTTTATTTATTTTGGATACTCTGTAATATAGTTAATTATTATCTGGTCGCCATCGCAAACCAAGGATTTTTGTCTCTTCATCGATTGTACAAGGAATCAACATATCATTTTCTTTGCTTTCTTTGAGTATTATTGTTGAGCTTGATTTCCATTTTTATAATGAAAGCACGCTGACTATAGAATTTTCGTGATTTCAGTCTTGCGTTCTGTGATTGAAAATCCTGTCGTTATAAGGTTGTCTACGTAAAAGTCTTGCTTAATAATTTTACTTCAGACAATTTTGCTACATTTTCGATAGCTAATTGTGCTAGACATCTTGTTGTGTAAAACGAGGCGAGCCCATATGTTAGAATATTTAATCAATAAATCGCAGAAAGTTTATTAACGTCTTTTCTTCACAAATGTAACAAAATTCGTTGGAGCCTATTTGGTCCCTATTTTCAAAGCATTTATAGATTTTAATATCTTTAGAGACAGATATTTGCCTGTAGGTACATTTTGATGATGTCTGCTGCCAGAACATAAGTATGTTGTCGAAAGCTACAATGTCCACTAAATCATTTTGAATATAATACCATTAAGATGTTGTTTAGATTTTCTTGATGTTGTACAACTCGATGCATCGAATACTACTCGAAGTTTTGTGGTTCTCTCTTCGTCCATTACCGCATGATGTGGACTGTGATAAATAGTTTTTTGTTAACTTCGAATCCTCTCTCTTCTTGAATTCTGATCATGTGTTCCAAAGTTTTGTATTCCTCTGAATGCTGTATATCTACTTTTGAATAATGATACTTTGTAAATTTGTACTCAATTGATCTTGAGAATGTTATCGTACGAACTTCCTAATTGACTTCGCAAAGTGAGAGCCGTACCTTGAATCTACCTGATGAAATAGTCTTTTATGTGTTTGCTGAAAGTGTTTTTCACATTCACTAATTCTTCTTATAATTGAACTGATTGTATGTTTTCAATCTTCTAAAAGCGTTGATCTTCAGATGGACTCGTATTAAAGAATCTGCAGAATTCTTTTGTTGCTTCTGATTGATTCTTAACTCTGTTCGGACTGCTAATTATCCCAGCTTCGTTTTTTGTATGACTAGTAAATGTAGGGCACCATCTGCACACCATCCGTCACTGGAATACAACATGGCACTTGTACTCAACGTAGCGCCGCTACATGGCGCATCAACAAATGACTTTCTCATAAGAGAAAGCTGGGGGTCTTATATAAAGACTCCCTGGACAGCTATAAGATAGCAAATAATACCCTCAGACAGTTTTCTCTAGTACGTACTATTTGAGAAACTCGTTCGGATCGAGCTTAAGGTCTTCTTCTCAGAGTGAGCTCAATGCCTTTCGACACCACGATGGTCTTTTTCCGGAGTTCCACGGCTGTGGCCTCACAAACGACTCAGCAAGTTGTATCAACCAACCTCTTCCGACGTAGCCTCACAGACAACTCGGCATTCTGTATCATTGGTCGCGTTCAGCAGACTCAACTGATAGAGAGCGATTGATCCGAGTGATCCGTGAGCGCTTAGTGATCAAAACCGAGTCTGCTGAACGGACGTTACACGGACGCGAGATTTCCCAATGTCACGTGACTTAAGAATTTATTATAATTTCTCGAATCTTAGATCTCCAATCTCGAATATCAAACTTCAATTTTCAGGACAGTCACAATAAATTATCACGTATAATTATAAATAGTTTTGCAGTGACGATTTTTAATTTTTTATTTAGGATTTGATAATTATCCACTAATATTACAATTTGAAGTTAAAGATTCGAAACCTGAGAGTTGAAATTTGGAGGTCTAAGATTTGAAAAACAACTATATGAAATCGGATATAATAGTATTTTTACAAAATTTTTTTTCTGTAACCTTAAAATCTCGTGATTACACTACTCACATGTGTGCCGCCATATTGTTTTACATCATGTTGAGCTGAGGTAGCGGAGAAAATGTTTGATGGAAAAAATGGCGTCCGCTCACTAAACATGTTGAGTATCGGTGACTGAGCGAAACGCATTCAGCAGACATTCATTTAACAGTTGTACAACAGTTGCGTCTGCTGAACGCGTCCATTCTCCTCCCACGCGGCCACTCAAACCACTTCGCAATCATCTGCAGTCTTCGCTAATAGCCAGACCGACAGTATCCTCCTCAGCTAGAGTACCCTACGACGCCAAGGAAAAGGCTCCGAACACCCGGGCGTAAACGCAGGAAGGAAAAGCTACTTCTGGATCTATTCGATGAATCATCTCAAACATTTCGTGGATAACCATCCTTGTAAGGACGAATAAAAACCGTCCTTTTCATAACGTCAATTACTTCTCACGAAAACGTTTCGGTTCTGCCATACAAAAGAATAAGGGTGCAGCTCTTCTGACTCATACACATACACACCCACCTAAAGTAGATTTTTATTCTTGATTTGTTCCGTGCAAATATAGCAGATAAATACACTTACCTAATAACAAATTTGTAGGATCTGAAAATAAACTTTGGCGACCGATGTATGTATGTGTTTGTTTGAACACGAGCGACCGGGGCAATCGTCTCGGTTTATTATATATTATGTATCAGATATTGTTTAGAAGAGTCATTGCTAAGACGTACGATGAAAACACTTGCTGTGTGCGGAAGTGTAACGACTTTATCTTAATATTTATTTCCTATTCTTTTATTAACTGTAATAAAGTAATGTTTCCAATCATCTTGTCTGAATTTTCATATCGCGGATATCGCATATCTTAGGACGCTGAAATATTTTATGATGTTTTTGACACATCGGATAACTGTTGATTATTCATGTTTTGTGTTCTTACATGAGATGTCGAATACTCTGACTTTTGTTTCAAATTTGTACTTACTTAGGACTTACTGTTATTTTCTTTTTTTTTTGTTGAAGTGCTTCGAAAATTTGACATTTGTTTGACAAAAAGTTTTGAAATGTTAATAAATTTTCTGTAACTATTTTTTGTTTCTATTCACGTTTCGTGACTGGATCTAATTTATTAAATAATTTATTAACTTAAACGACCCCACGTGCGTGTACTTTTCGATTTACCTCAAGTTCAAAAGGAGTCGACGATCGCCATTACATGGATTGTTTAATAAGCTAAGCAAAAATTTGAAAGCTCTAAAGGTCTGGGAAAGCCGGTAGAATCTTGGAACACATTAATTATAGGAATGGTAATTATTAACCCTAATCACTCACTAGGAGTCTGAGAGACCCCAACATCAACTTCAGAGTAAAATTTGAACGAGAACGCGCTTGAATTAAGATCTGTGGCGCCATCTAGTGCAAGTTTAAGGTTCCAGGTTTTTGTATGTACATTCGAATCACTACCGTTGAGTCCAAGTGTCTATGCCACTTCTGCGATTAAATTAAATAATTGTTAATAAATTTTTGGGTTCTTTAAGATCCTATGTGAGTGTAGTGTTCGAAATCTATCAAAATCAAATTTTATTATTGTGCTTTCTTACGTTTAAGCAATCATGGTAAGTCTAACTAAACTGATCATAGTTATTTGAATTTTTTTCTAACCTACAATCACGTATTTCTAACCTAAAGGAGACTTTCGAATGCGTATCTCAGAACATCCATTGAGGTCGACATAAATTCTATCTTGGGCATTAATGAACCAGCTCCGAATGAATTACGTGAAGTATTGGTCCTTGAAAAAAGAATTCGATGTGCTCTCTGCAATCGCAACAAAGATCGCAAAACGAAGGAGGCATGTCCATCGTGCTTGCGCCCGATGTGTATGGAGCATCGCACTCCATTATGCCATTATGCATAATGTGTGGGTATAGAGTGAAAATACGATTTTTTTCATAATTTTTCAAATTAATATTGTGTATTTTTAAATAAAAAATTATTTACCATGATTACAAACACTTGTACATAAATAAAAGTTGATTAAAATATTGAATTTGTTGTGAAATGTTTATTTTTTTTTAGTTCAAATATACCTCCCATACGATCTTCAAAATAATTATACTTTTTAGATCGCCCTAAACCGGACTAATTTTTTTATTGATGTATGATATCACAAGAGTATCTAAAACAAATTTCAGCCAAAAATAAAAATTATAGAAGTTATGAATTTTTTAATGAAAAATTTGTTTTTTTCTAATTTTTAAATCTTCAGAATTTTTCACACATCCTCAAATAAATTTTATTAAAAAAAACAATTCGAGTCTAATTTCTATATATTAAATATTGTCTCAAAATTTTTTCAAGTGGAAACCTCGCATACAATCAGTTTGACAACGTTCCAAAGTTGGTTGAGGTCTATTTGACCCCATGAAGAATGTAATTTTTCAGAGGTGTGAGTGATTAAGGTTAAATAGTAAATTTTCAAAACAATGTTGAGTGGTTCTAAAACCTGGTATTCTATAGTATTTTGACGCGCTGATTACGAATATGACCATGAAAATTGGCGTCAAGGTCATTTTCGAGGTCAAAACGGGAAATTGCATTTTCATTCCCAAAAAAAACCAGACACATAAGTTTGATTGAACCTCGTTTTGCGTGGGAAGTTGTAAACTCATGTAAGACCTTCGCTTTAGCTTCGCATCGAAAATTGCAAACTCATGTGGAACCTCACTTCGCATTAAAGGGGGGGCTCCACTACCAACAAACTAGACATATAGGTTTGGGTTGAACTTCGCTTTGCATGAAAAGTTGTAAACCCGCGAATATATAGACACATATATGTATCAGAACAACAATTGGAGGATTTTTCGAAGCTACTTTTATTGTCATATTCGTGATCAGCGCGTTAAAAAACTCTAGGCTACAGATTTGAGAACGATTGAAGAATTTTTTGAAAATTCAATCAATATGTACCCCGAATCATTCAATCGTATTTTTCTCGTAAAATATCGATCCTACAGTAAAAGTGCATAAAACATAAAAGTTGTATTTTTTTTTAGAACTACAACTTTTGTTTAAAACTTTTTCTTTTAAAGTCAATATTGTCCGACATATATTGCGAAAACATATTTTTCAGCGGTTTTTTGCAATTTGCAAGTATTTCTTCTTTTGACCGCCATTTTTAAGTTTCATATTCGTAATCAAGAGGCAAAAATACATAGAAAATAGTTATTCTTTTTCAAAAACGCGAGGAGGTTGCTTTCTAAAGGTTACCATATTTTTTAATAAACTTACGAGAAGTCGAAAAAATGACATACATCCTTACTTTTCTTTTGTCATAATAATATCTTTTTTATGCTAGCGCTTCTTACGGTCACTTATTTCTACTAACATAAAAGACACGTAAACTTATCCTACGAATCGCCAACGGCGCGTATAGGTTTATTACATTGACAGTAGGAGAAATGCATTAAATTATAATACCCAAGCATTCTATCTATCAATAATTTCTATCTATAATTTCTATCCAAACAATCTATTTTGCATTTATCTATTTTACATTTAATACAATATATATATACGCTAATATTTTACATGGTTGTAATTAATCGTAGCTATCGTGATGAATATTTTTCTAGATGTAATAAAAAATAATAATTTAAAAAGTATCGATTTATGCGCGGCCCTCGCGGTGGCCACCAACGATGTCATTCCGCATTTATTATCCGCATATATTATCACAGAACAGTGAAAATATGAAGGAGAACTATGAAGAATGGAAAGTAATTTATTAATGTACCACGTGCAAGCTGTATGATTCGACTAATTCACTTTTATGTCTTTTCTAATGATACTTTAGAATAAACAGATTCCAATTTTTCTCGATCCGTTTGGCCAAATTTATTGATTGTTAATTCACACTATTTATTGATTGTAAAATTCACACTACGTTTGACCTCAGGTTTGAGTCCTTATCAAGTGTGAGAATTTTTACATATAACTCTGCAGAAGGAAAACGCACGCTGATATCTCGTTGACATTGCACCCAAACTACATCACGTTAGAAGCTAATATACGAGAACTGTCAGTAACCGATGAAAAAACATGTACAATTGATAATATTAAAAACTCATATATTTTGTATGTAAGTGACACTTCATCGGAGTTAATGAGTAAAACAGTGCCATTACTTCTTGTGAGACACCTCGTGTTCTAACGACATTTCACAAATAACTGTTACAATGCGCAATGTTAAAACCTAATGTCAGAAACAGTAAATAATAACAATATGTATAATAACTTCAAGTGTCAAACAGTAAAAACATACAAACATTATAAATGTGTCGAAAAATAAAACATCAAATACCGTAATGTTCGCGAAAATTAAAATTGGTATAGAAAGTATATTAACATCTAAAATTGTAACAGTAAAGAAATCGCAAATATTACATTTGATGTGAAAACTAGACGGTGTCAATAACCTTGTCGTACACTGCAGTGACTGCCTCAGTATCACTCTGTAAATTGATGATATCGTGATATTTCTTCATGAAAAGCATTTCTGCGATGTCTTTTTTCAGTATTCGGTTCTTTATGTAAAGTTTCTGGTTTTTTTCCAGTCAAAATCATGAGACTGAGAGGTTTGGTACTTGTTAACGATTGAAAGACCATCATTATGTTTTTTTATATCATTGCGATGTTCGTTTATGCGCGTTTGGAGATGTCTCTTTGTCTGACCGATGTATGAGACATTACACTGATTGTGAGAGCAATTTAATTTGTAGATAATTTTCGTTTGTTTAAGATCTACAGTCTTTTTATTTTCCGATAATGTCGTTAAGTTTTTTGGGGACTGAAAACACAGCATCTATACCGAAATTGTTTATTTTTCTGCTCAGATTCTCGCTAAAGCGGGAAACACAGACTTTTGCATAATGCATAATACATATGCATAAGAAATTCGATTGGTCGAATTCCTTATGCACATGCTAACGGACCAATCAAATTTCTTATGCATATGTGTTATGCGTTATGCAATGGTCTGTGCTCCCCGCCTAAGACGTTTTATGTATGGAATAACCATTCTATTTCTTGTACCACCCAATGGCACTTTGTCTGGTGCGCTATAATATCGATTGTGTGATTTTTTTAGTGTGTTAAGTTTACTATTAATGTACTATTAATGTGCTTCTTGACAATGTGTAAAGGAAAACAATTATTTAAGAGCATCTCTTCAACCAATTTGATATTGGCAACCGTTGAACAAATAGCTTAAAATAGCCTGGTCTACTAAATTAATAATGATGTTGATTTTATGCATATTCGGATGATTTGAAAAATAGTTAATATATCAACCAGAATATACAGGGTGTTTGATAATTCGAACGTCAACCGTAAAATGCAAGTAGAGTAGGTTAAACTGAGTAAAAAAGTCCTGTATCATTTTGCGATTTTCGTAATAATTAATGAGATATTAATTAAAGAAGATCGACCAATACGCGCGAATCTAAGCGCGCGGCGAGAAGAGACAACCCACGATTATTGTGTAGCGTTTGAGTACGCGGGGAGAAGGAACAGCCTACCGAGAGGGAGAGAAAGAGAGAGAGAGAGATGCAAAACAATGCGAGAGAACAATTCGGGGCGGTCGCCGCGGTATTCTAGTATTACGCGCTTCTCGCAACGCTTTGTCACGCGCCTAAACAATCGCGTAACAATGGTTGTGGCTATCCCTTCTCCCGCGCGCTAAAATGCTAGACAATAACGGTAGGCTGATCCTTCTCCCCGCGTACTCAAACGCTACACAATAATCGTGGGTTGTCTCTTCTCGCCGCGCGCTTAGATTCGCGCGTATTGGTCGATCTTCTTTAATTAATATCTCATTAATTATTACGAAAATCGCAAAATGATACAGGACTTTTCTACTCAGTTTAACCTACTCTACTTGCATTTTACAGTTGACGTTCGAATTATCAAACACCCTGTATAGGTTTACGGTACCGAATAGTAATTAATTTATCTCCGTCCTTAATGACAGTTGTGTTAAGAAAGTTTAATGATGAATTTACTTCCAATTCGTAAGTGAATTGGAGTCGGAGGTTGTAGTTGTTGAAAAGTTGTCATAGCGGTTCTGATATATATACATATATCTGCAGTTGTGTGTGTTATCTAATCAGAATGTGCTAATTTAAATAAGGGAGAAGTGAACTTTTCTATATGACTTTTTGGTGGTCAAAAGGCAGGTATCTATACAGGTGCACGCGTGGACGATTCGGCAAGCGCGGTGGCTACATGTGTACGGTTGGTTTCAGCACTAATGCTTGTGGCGGCCGCGGCCGATAAATCAGTGATATGGACGAGTTTTGTGCTGAATATCGATATTCGGCATGTAAGAAGACAATTAAAAGTCAAGTAGTGGCATGTAAGTTTTGTGTGAAACCCGGGATGTGTTAGTAAACATAAGGTGTACGATAAGAATCGAAAAGTAGTAGCTTGTCCGGGTCCGTATGAGAAATTTTTAATCGAGGAGAATAAATCATTGTCAGTGAAGGGGAGAAGCAAGGAAAGAATAGGTTCCATAAGGTCAACAGAGCCTATGGAAAATACAACGAGTATGGCAGGAATATCGGGCATTGATGGGAAGATAGAGTGGCTTGTAAAGACAGTGAAAGTAATAAAAGATGAAGTAGTTGGTAGGAGGGAAATTAAGTTGATAATTAGAGAAATTGTCCGAGAAGAAATGGGAAGTATTAAACAAGAGCTGGAAGATCTGAAAGGAATGATACAACGAGGAGCAGAAGGATCAGCAGTAGGATTTCAAAGAAGTTACAGTGATGTGATTAAGGAAAGAAAGAAGGAAAATGTAATAATTGTCAAACCAAAAATGCAACTAGAGAGTGGGACAACTAAACAGATGATTAAAGATAAGATTGATATCAAGAATATGGCAATGGGAATAACGAAATTAAAGAATGGTAGTAAAGGAGCAGTAATTGTGGGATATGAGACTGATGAGGAGATGAAGAGATTGAAAGATACTGTGCAAGATAGGATAGCTGGGAGATAAGTTCAATATAGCGGAGGTAACGCAGATGAAACCCAAATTGAAAATCATTAATATTGGTGAGGAAGAAATAAAAATGGAAGACAAGGATGTAATAGATATAATAAAGAAACAGAATAAAATTGAGATAACAAAGGATGTATTCCACTTTAAAATATTGAAAAGATTAGCAAGAAAGAGAGAAAATAGCCAGATGAGGGGAAGGAGAGAAGAGAATGGATCAATAATAATTGAGGTGGATGAAGGAATACATGAACTAATGAGAAAAGAGAAATTGTAGGATGGAGGAAATGTCCTGTGGTCAACTATGTTAGTGTTAAAAGATGTTTTAAATGCTGGGGTTATTATCACTTAGCGAAAAATTGTACGAGAAATGAAACCTGTCATAAGTGTGCAGGGAGTTATAAGGAGAGTGATTGTGTGAAATGTGTAAATTGTATGTGTGTTTAAAATAAAATTAAAAATAAAACATACAATTTGAAAGTAGATGAGGATCATGATGCCCTTAGTGCAGATTGTCCGACATCCAAGAGGGCATTGCAGAAAAAGAGAAGAGCTAGTTGGGAAGATAGTAAATAGCAACTATGGAACAAGGAGGAAATATTATTATACACAAATGCACAAAGTCTAATAACACATAAGGAGATACATCATCAAGTTATGTAGAAGGGTAAACCCCGCATTTGTAGCATTTTCAGAATCAAGAATGACTAAAGAAATTGAAGACAATGATATTAATGTACCGGGCTATAGCGTGTTTAGGTGTGATGCGGAAAATAGAAATACAGGAGGTGTTGCTTTATATGTGAGGAATGACATTAAATATAATATAGTATTGGAGAAAAAGTTAATATCAAATTGCTGGTGTGTTGCGATTGAAGTGAAAGAAATAGCACATAATGTAATAATAGTAGTAGTATACCACTCACCGAGCGCGTCGCATGGTGATTTTATCAGATTTATAGAAAATATACTGGAGGAATTAATAATAAAAGGAGAATGTATAGTTATAGGAGACTTCAATATACAATAGATTTTGCGGTAGACTCGTTTTACACAAGAAATTTAAAAACAATGATGCAGAGCTTGGGTATGAAACAGTACATCCTGGAGCCGACGAGAATCACGAAAGACAGTCAGACGATTATAGATTTATTATTTGTCTATTTATAATAGGAAAGTAAAAGTTCAGGTAATTCATGAACCAAAAATTACAGACTATGAATGGTTAAAAGTACAATTAAAAATGTCTAAAGATTGTAACAAATTTTGAGAATTCAAAGCTAAAAACTACAAGGAATTTAATGTAGATGAATTTATTGGAATATTAGGAGATAAGGTAAAAAGAAAAATCAGGAAATAGAAATCAATCTAAGGGCACAAATATTTATTGAAAGTATAGTAGGTACGTTGAACATTGCTGCGCCATGGAAAGATTCCAAAAGTATAGGAGGGAAAGAAATGGTTTTCAGAGGAAATAAGAGAAGCAACGGCAAGAAGGGATAAGGCCTATAGATATGCGTTGAATATGAGTACAGATCAGGCACGGGTGCAATATAAAATTCTAAGAAATATTGTAGTTAGTTTAATTAGGATAAAGAAAAGAGAATACTATGAAAGAATACTAGGATAGATTATAATAAAGATGACGCTACAGTAATGTGGAAAACGTTAAAAGAAATAGTTAGAGGTGAACCATTATGTCTAAATGAGAATGTGAATATATATTTTGAGTCATTATGCAACACGGATGGAGGTAACATAGCGGATAAATTCAATTTATACTATATAAAGAGTATGGACAATATAGTAGGTAGTATGAAGGGAAATAGCTCACAAGTAAACTGTACGAAATCACTAATCGCGTTGCCGGTTGAAACTGGTGCAGACTTGTAGCTTATGATGAGACTAAGAAAACCTGAGAAGATGGAGGGCAGACAAGCGAAGGGACAGGAGCAGGACCAGTTTGATTTCTAGGGAGATAAGCATCTCCTGGTCAGTATATGTGCCTCTCTACCCTTCTATGCACATGCTGGTCATTCCTACTTCTCTCCCTCATCACACAGATAGGATAGATATATGTTGGTGTTATATGTTATTTGTCGTTTATGTCAAACACACATACATATTGATGCATTTTTTTATTTTCATTCAGTAGAATGGATAAAAAAGCGATTGTTGGTGCTCTGGTTAAGAAGTACGGAACAAGTCAGAAGCCACTGTCTTCGAGTGAAAAAATTCTTTTCAATCAGATATGTGATATTCTTCGTGACGACATGGAAGTTGTTGAAGAGATTCATACGCTTGGTTTCGTTGGTGACGACAACACGTATGATGATGAGAATGAATACGGAGACGACGAAGGAAGTCCTGATCGCACTGTTTCACCGATGGAAACTCCAGCCTCACAAGCCTCAACATCAGGATCAGAATATGTTCCGAGTCCAGAGAAGAAGAAAAAGTTTGAATCAAAATTAGATGACGATTACATGAGAAGAGCTTATGACTATTGGACAAAAGATAAAGATGGAAATCCTTTGAAAACCAGGAAAACGTGGAAGACGGTAAAGAATCAATTCAAGCGATTGACTGGTAATTGGCAGCTTTACGATTATGAAAAAACATTGAAGGATAAGCCTTCAATGAAAGCGATCAACGCTGCCGTTTTAGACACATTCAATGATGCTGTGGATAAGTGTGCTGTCATTCATGATAGAACAATTCGTATTTGGGCAATGCAAGCAAAGCAATTCATTGATCCTGAAAACAAGATCGCATTTAAGGCAAGTCCAGAATGGGTAGCCAAATTCAAAAGAGTTCATGGTATCGTAAGTAGATCGATTACTCACAGAGTCAGCAAAAATTGGCGAAACAAGGAACAAGATTTGGAAAAAGCAGCTGATGAATGCATCACATCTGTAAGACAGCTTGTTCTCGATGAAAACTTGTTACCCAAACAAGTAATGAACATCGATCAAAGCCGCTTTGAGAAAGAGATGACATCTTATCGAACTTTGAGAAAAAAGGGAACAACCGAGGTTCGAGTGGTTGCTGGCAGTATTTCTGCAACAACTCATAGTTACATGATCATGCCTGTTGTGACAATGGATGGTGAAATCTTTTCTCCTATGTATGTTCTAGTTGCAGAATCTTCTGGTAAATTTCCTGACTCAAAGCCAGAGGATCCACCGAACATTAAATCGTTTGCAGGAAGAACAGCAAATATAAGTAAGAATGATATGAAGGAATTCTTCAGAGATGTTTTTTGACCAAGTATTCCATCTGTTCGATCAAAGATATTACTTCTGCTAGATTCATGGTCTCCAAACAAAAAAGATGATAACATTGATCCGTACACTCATGCTGGTAAAACATTGATTAAACAAATTATTCCTCCTGGATGTACGCCTTTGATACAACCACTGGACGTCTTCTTCTTCCGACCTTATAAATCATTTGCACGATTTATCACTGACACTGTGATTGGGACAACTGATCTAAACTTGTGGCACAGAGATAAATTCCTGCAGTTGCAATCATTCTGCTTATATCAACACAGCGCTCCCATCTTTAGAAGCATGATAAAGTATGCTTTCTACAAAGCAGGATTCTTGGACGACGAGCCAGAACCGTGGACAAGCCCTATGGACTATTGCTTCAATTCTCTCACAACAGAAGATTGTTCTAAATGCGAGGAAATAGCATTCTTCCGTTGTGCTCAATATACTAACTGTTTTTGTATCAATCATGCTATTGTTAATGAATTACATCATTGTAATTGTAATCAGTAACTATCATTTCTTGATTAATAACAACTTTGAATTCATTTATAAACATTTATGCGTATTTTTTGACCTAACCCAAGTCTCAACCTTTGACCTCCCCTAACTTGACCCCATGACCCTGTCTGCCAATAATAATTTGGCATTTGACTAATGTTGACATGCTCTTTCTGAAAATATATACTTCAACCGGCAACGCGATTAGTGATTTCGTACAGTTTACTTGTCAGACGGTGAGTGTAAAATGGAAAAACCTATTTATGATATTGAAGATAGGGGAATTATGGAAAACTTTGGTATAGTAGAAATGGATGATCTTGAGAAAATTGTAATGAATATACCGAGTAAGAAAGGTACAGAAGAGAGAATAAGTAGTGATATGTTAAAAGCAGCGTTTCATACTATAAAAGAGGAGTTCCTTGACTTAATAAATAGCTCTCTGCAGAAAGGATATTTTCCAGAAAGTTGGAAAACATCAACAATAATACCGACAAAGATAAGCAAAGTGGTAAAAGCAAGTGATTATAGACCGATTAATATGTTACTTATATATGAGAAAGTATTGGAGTTGGTAGTGAAACAACAGCTTGAAAAGTATCTAGAAGATAATGTTGTAACAGAACATCAATCAGGTTTTAGAAGGAAATATTCGTGTGAGACAGCGATTCAAAATGTTATTGATGACTGGAAATTGATGATTAGTGAGAAAAAAATAGTAGAAGTAATTTTTATGGATCTAAAAAGAGCATTTAAAACAATAGATAGAAAAAGATTACTAGAAAAGCTACTAGAAAAGCAATATGGAATTATTAGGGGAATAGTTTTAGAATGGTTGCGATCTTATCTAACAAATAGGATGCAAAGAGTGCGTTTCAAAAATGAATGGTCTAGGATAAGAAATACAAGATATGGCGTATCACAAGATTCGATATTGGGACCTTTGCTGTTTATAATATACATAAATGATATAGTAAATGTTTGTTCAGGGTATTACAGTTCAAAAATGTTTGCTGATGATATGTTAGTGTTTGTAAAAGGTGAAAGTAGTGAAGAATTAGAGAGAAAATTGAATATTGCATTTAAGATAATAAAGGAGTGGATGAATATAAATATGTTAAACTTGAATGCAGTGAAAACAAAGTACATGATTGTTAGAAGTGTAAGAAAAGAATTAAAGGGAAATATTGTATTGAAATGCCGGGATGGGACTGAAATATTTAGATGTAATTATTGATGATAGGTTGAAGTTTACGGATCATTGTGATTATATACTGAAGAAAATAGGGAAGAAAACGAGTTTCTTAAATAAAATTGGTAATGTTGTATCAGCGTACACAAGGTGTATAATATATAAGACGATCATTGCATTGCATTTTGAATATTGTGACATTATTAATAGGAATGGGTGAGACACAGCTTGATAGGTTACAAGTGACGCAGAATAGAGCAATGAGAATTATACTGCAATGTGATAGACGTACCAAAGTAGAGTTAATGCTGCAGACACTACAATTTATGAATATTAGACAAAGATTAAGATATAATATATGTACATTTATTTTTAAGATTCTTAATGATATGTTGCCTGAGCAATTAAAAAAGAAGCTAGAAATAGTGGGAAGTGAGGGGGAGAGACAAACTAGACAGGCAGGGGACATTGTATTGCAATTTCGTAGAACTAAAAATGCGCAGAAGACGATATTTTACGAAGGAGTAAAAATGTACAATGCGTTACCAGCGGAGATAAAATAATGTAAACTAATTAATGTTTTTAGGCGTTTGTTAAAGAAACATATTTGTAACATAAATAGCTGAGAAAGCTAAATAAAGACTAATCTCTCTCTCTCCCCTCTCCCTCTCTCTCTCCTCTCCCCTTTTTCTTCCTCCCTCTCCCCCTCTCTCTCCTCCTCCCTCTCCCCCCTTTCTTCCTCCCTCTCCCTAAACCCCTCCCCCTCCCCTTCCCTCCCTCTCCCTTCATCCCTTCCTCTCCCTCCATCCTTCCCTCTCCCTCCATCCCTCCCTTTTCCTCCCTACCCTTCCTCACTCTTTCCCATCTCTCCCTCTTTCTCTTTTTTTTTCTTTCTCTTATTTTATTTTTCCTTTTACCTTTTCCACAACTCCCACTTGTACACAGAATCGATCGAATTCTAAATTGTATTTTTTCAATTACATAATATCATAATCAATTATATGCATTAAAAACAACAGATGTTTCTTAAGTTTAATAAGGATAAGGAAATGATCTTATTCAAATATTTGTATTTGTCAATTTTTAATGATATTAGAAGTACAAGATAGCATAAATTTCACGATGACGTGAGTAGTACAAATGAATATGGAAAATCAAGTTTTTAATTAACGCCTATATTTTAATTTTTCTCACCTTTTTCTCGTCATAGCTAGGAACAAAAAACTAAAGTGATTGGGGCTCAAATTTCTGGGATATCTAGGATACAAACTAATTTTATCATTCCCCTATAATTAGTTATTGAACTTAAGGTTTGATTCCTGAATTCTTATTAAATATTGCATAATAAGAAAAGTACATCTGTAAAAAATAATTATTAGAGTTTTGTATACGAGTAAACTGAGAAAAGGAAAACAAATAAATTTTAATTTATTATTGATACAGTAGAGTCTCGATTATCCGAATTAATGATTATCGAATTAACCTCGTAAAAACTGCGGGAGAGAAAAGGGAAAGAATAAAGGGAAAGAAAAATAAAAATACAAACATTATTTATGGTGAAAACAATGTATTTGTTACGCCTCATTTACTTTCATTGTTGTATACATATTTAAAAATAAACTCAAACATACATAATATGATGTAACTGCTAAAAGTTTGTAAGCAAAAACAAAACACTCTCTAAATTACTTTTTTAAATGTCCAAAATGTGCAACTTTCAGTTCTGATTTAAAAATACAGTAAATCCATTTTTATTACCTTTTTGCGTAAAGATATTATTAAACCACATTGTTATTAAAAATAATAATTTAAAAAATTTTGGGGAATTTAAAATTTTATTTTCGACAATGAAAAAAAATTAAATTAAAAAATCGCCTCGAATACCTAAATCGAAACTTAGACGCTGACAACTCGGATAATCGAGACTCTGTATTACTTTCTTTAAACAGAAATAGTTATTTCAGTTTACACAAATTAAAATATCGGTAAAAATTACATGAAGAGAATGTTTGAGTCATATCGCACGCATGAAAAAATAGATGCAAATCCCAAGGAACACATCGCAGTCAAATTAACATCATATTGACGTCATATTAATCAAAACATTATGTAAATTCGATGAATTGACATTTTGACTGCAACGTGTTCTTTGAAATGCTTCTATTTAATTCTTTTTAAATCTTTTTTATGTCTTTTTACGCTCGTAGAAGATGCAAAGGTGTACCACATTGCGCACGTGCACAGCTTATTCGTTTTTTACACCTATAAATGTACATATATAAGTTAATATTCATGTTATGATATCGTGGAATTTGCGAGTGGTGCTGTCAAAGAATAACGCAAGAAGATAACGTGCCTTCCGAACATTTCTGATTCCAGCCATACCGAAGTAAACCTCTGACCGTTTTACCCTTTCGTTTATTCTTCTACCTTTTCTCTCACAATCCCATCATTTCTCTTTCTTTCTCTCTTTTTCGCCGCCATTGAACTTCTTGATTCGTCAGATCAAAGACGGTATAACGTCGCGACGCCAAGTACATAAAATCAATGAGAGTGATAAGAATCACTGTATAGACGTCAAGTGGTACCAAATAGTTTATTCGAAATTTCATGTTATACAAATTTTCAATTAAAATATCTGAAATACTAAAGTCGTAATAAAAAATCTAATGACACTTTTATTACATAACATGGAAGCTTTTGATTGCGACCACACAATTTTAATAAAATTCTCAGTGAGAAAGTTAATTGAAACAATGTTGGCCAGAGTTATCGACTAGCTAATTTCGACGTCTAAGACATCGAATGGCGATGTCTTAGACGTCAAAATTAGCTAGTCGATAACACTAGCCAAGATAAAAAACTCGACGTTTGAATTTTGATTTATTTTCGAATAAGCGGTTAAACTACTTTAAAATTTTCAAAAATTCAATTTTTCCCCCTTATTTTATAGCTTGAAGTTTTAGGAACGATTTAACCCTTAAATGCATCCAGTTGCAGAAATGCAACACAGTCATTTTTATTGCCTAATAGGCATGACAAAATACTTCTGAACCATGTACATGATGTTATAGTAGTGCAACAATGTGCAGGTGTATGTGCGCATGCCGTCCTGATAAACAATTAAGTGCTTGCCGATGTACGCCACATTATTCATACCTAGTGCCTAATTTACGTGTCTGATTTATGTGCGCAAAATTTTTCTAAAAAAGTGATTACGGGGTTTTGTCTGTACATTAAAATTGTGTTTCCTACTTTATAAGGTTAGTATTACATGTTGCATGTAAAAATTATCATATAACAGTATAAAATTTATAATAATTGTTCGCAAACGAACCAGGGGCTCCGCCAGAGCCTTGCTCACACTATAGTGCATCACCTATGTTGCATGGTCTGTGCAACATAGGTGATGTAATACAACGATAATGCGGATGGAAGGTAGCGATAGTGATGTGTGGCGCATCTCACATATTGCTGTCGTTGCTTTCCACTCGCGTTGCGCGTGGAACTTAGATCCCTTTATCCATTCACTGTACATCTTAGCGCGACCAGCGCCGCGCTCGCGCTGAGCGCGCTCAGCGTAAAACGGCGGCGCTCGGAATAAAAACATGTTGAACCTTGCGGCCCCCTGACTGTTTGTAACATTTTCCGGACCTTTCTGCGATGTTCCTTTTTTGACGTCATTTCCTTCAGAAGGAAATGACGACCGAAAAGAACATTCCAGAAAGGTGCAGTATAAAAGCGGATGCTGAGTGGGGATGGTCGCCAGTCTACTTTGAGCAATTCGAGTACGACCCGCATTTCTTTCGATAAGTAATTTAACGCAAGTTAAGATAGTTCCCTGCTATCTTTGCGAATTGTGTTCGCAATAGCCGAGTCGCTTGCTCAGCTGTTATCGCACGCGCGCTTTATTGGAGTCGCTTGCTCCTCGAAACAGTCTGTTCGGTGTGCAATCCGATTTACGCTTTCGAACGCGTGTCGCGTTCTTCACCACGGGCTCGCCATGTCCGTGTCGTGTTCCGCACCGCGCACTGAAAAATGTCGAAATTATATCTTTGTAAATAAACTTTGTACATAAACTTTTTATTCGTGACTCTGAAAAATGTACATTGTTAAACTATTTAAATTTGCGTGTGAGTGCTTTTCTTTTGTGTGTGCGTGCTTGTTTCTCTCTCCCGCCTCACAACTCCACGCTGAACAATAATGCATAATGTTAAAAAATAAAATCTTAAAGTTATAAAATTTTTTTTTTATTTTTCCATAACAAAACACTTAAAAATCTATCCATATAATTTTTTTTTGAAAATTTAAAAATTATGCATTTAAGGGTTAAAACTGAAGATTATTAAAATATGTCTATTTACAATACATTGAAACAATTTTTTTTTTCTTTTGCGATTTTCTCAAAAAAACTTCTTTCACACTCGTGGAACAAATATCTCGAAAACTATTGGACCGATTCACTTCAAATTTTAACCACATCTTCTTAATAAGATTATCTACAATGTAGCATAGGCTTTTTTTGTTAAGATGTACCATTCATTTTTTATAAATTTTCTAAGTTAAAATTTTTATATGAAAACCAATATTTTCTTAAATACTCTCATTTGCGTTAAAAATTATTCTAATTTTTTCAACTATGCTACTTAATAGATATTATATCATTTAATTAAAAAATCCTTAATTTTTCGACATCAGATAAACTCTGGCAAAACCATTGATTCCATCTGAGCGCGTCACGGAAAAGGGGCTTTATAGGACAACACATAACTCTGCCATTTTTTAATATTTTTAAATAATTTTTACACTATTTACTAATTAATGTATATTATAAATAGTTATAATAACAAAAAGTGTTTATGTGTAATAGTGTTGAACAGGACAATGTCTAAATGGAATCGAAACACTAATGCGACGGTGAGCTTATTTATTGTGAGAAGCAATACAGTACTTTACGTCGTAACCTCGTTGTATCAGTTATAAGCGTAACACAAAGGAAGTGCACGGTGTGTAGAAAAAGTAACTAGGGAATGAATATTCGCGGGACATCCGGTGAAGGAATCGGTCTTTCCGGTGTGAATGAGGGCTACGAAGCGCACGATTTAAAATGAATATGTTCAACACGTCCCCTCGATGCTAGCCCGATGAATCTGTGAGTCCGAGCATCTTCACGCAGACGCTGTGTTTCGGTCGAGCCAATTTCTTCATAAGAATGTCCGCAGCCATATTGTCGATGGATGTATGATTTACTTCGATTTGACCATTTTTCAGAACCTCTCATATGAAATATACCTTTATGTCGATATGTTTGCTTCTTGCGTAGAATACTGGATTCTTAGCAAATTTGATGGCTCCCATGTTATCGCTATATAAGTTCACATTTACAAGGTGTTCGATGTTCAAAGAACTAAGAAATTTACTTTAAAAAATGACTTCTTTTGTAGCATCGGCTTAGGCCATGTATTCAGCCTCGGTCGACGATAGGGCTACTGTCTTTTGCTTTCTTGAGTCCCAGAAGATGGGACTCCCGCTTAGAAGGAACGTGTATCCGGTGTAGGAACGTCGACGGTACAAGCCCCCCAATCCGAGTCGACGAAGCATGTCAGAAGTTGATCTCCTGGTTTGTAGATGAGGCCCAAATTCCTGGGTCCCTTTAGGAATCTTAATACTCTCTTAGCTGCAGTCCAGTAAGAGCGATCGTAGCAGTTGTTGAATTGTCCTAGTTGACTCACGGCAAAGCTTACATATGTCCGGTCTGGTTGTGACGGAAAAGTAGGTTAGAGCTCCGATTAATTCTCGATATGGTAGTTCAGTGTCTTTTTTAGATTTTTCCCCGTTACATTTCTCCAGATTTGCGTTGGGATCGCATGGAGTCGTTACTGGGTTCGCATCTGTCATTTTAAAACGCTTCAAGATATCGGTAATGTATCCTTTCTGCTGCATTTTTATTTTGTCTCCGTTGCGTGAAAATTCTATTCCTAGATATTGTCTGAGTTCTCCGATGTCTCTGATTTCTAAGTGATTCGATAGTGTGCGTTTCACCTTGGCTGCGACTTTGTTGTCTCTAGTCACTATTATTATGTTGTCTACGTATACCACGATCATGGTTAGGGTATTATCTGTTTTTAGAACGTAGAGCGCATGTATCAAACCTTGTTGGAATGACTTCGCATAACTTTAATCCGGCTTAACGCAGACCGTACAGTGACTTCTTTAGGAGGCATTCTTTGTCTCTTTTTTGAATTTCTTTGAACATTAAGATAGCCTTCTTTTGAGTTTCTGAGTCTTCCGATTTTTCTCAAGTGTCTGGATTAGCTGTTTCGGTGGCTCCATATATATGGTTTCACCGTTTAGATAGGCTGCACTTATGTCTAATTGTTGCAATGATAAACCGAGATGTGCAGCTAATGCAACCACTAGTCTCACAGTGGTCATTCGTGCTACGGAGCGAATGTTTCGTAAAAATGCGTTCCGAGTACTTGACTGCACCCTTGTGCCACTAGACATGCTTTTTTTTCTCGAATGATCCGTCGGCTTTGTGTTTGTTGCGTAGGACTATACGACTTCCGATGATTCGTTCTGTCGATGGTCGATCGACTAGTGTCCATGTATCGTTTTTTTTTTTAATGAATTTTGTCTCTTCCGCTTTGGCTTTGAGCCATTCGTGTGCGTCCGGTCCTATGGCTTACAAGATCGGAACTTTGCATACAAACCCGAATTCTTCATCCTCGTTATCCGCTGTTTCTTCTTCAATTTCTTCAGAAATTGTATTGCAGACTTTTCGTGATCTTCTGACGTTACCTGTTCTGAGTAATCTTAGCCTGCCGAGACCTCTTATTACGTTTCCATTTGTTCGGGTTCTTCAAGTCCTTCGTCGTTAACCTCCTCTTCGTCGTTGAAATCTTGTACTTCTGCGTTTATTTCTTTGTTTGCTCGTTGATCGGCGTTAATTATTACGTCCATGTTTGAATGCATCTGTGATCTTCTGGTCTTGCGTTGTTTTCCATGCTCTCTGTATCCTTTGGAGCAAAGTCGTTCCATTCGTTATGTAGTTTATCCAGGCTTTCAAGAAATCTGACGTCGCGGCTTATTTCCATCTTTCGTTTACCGGAAAGCCATAGCTTATAACCTTTAAAAGCCTCTGAATATCCGACAAGTATGCCCTCTTCTCCTTTGGTTTGCTCTAGTTTTTTTCCTCTGACTGGTTCTCTCCACAAGCAAAATGATTTTGATCCGAATATGTGCAAATGATTCACATGTGGCTTCCGTCCGATCCATACTTCGTAGGAGGTTTTTCCATCGAGAGTCCTGGATGGACAACGATTTCTAAGGTACGCTGCTGTGTTTACTGCTTCTGCCCAGAATGTAGGTGGAAGATTCTATTAGAGATCTTATAATAAGAGTTACGACATACGAGACAAGAAATGGCGGAGATAGAAAGAGATAGCAATATTTTCTTTCTTTTTCTCGCATAAACGCATGCGTAGAAGAATGAGATACAGCTACTACAGATAGAAAATAGCCTCTGAAGATAGTCTCTGTAGATACAACCGTTTGTAGTATTTGTACGGGTTAGTTTATTTTTCGAAGGTTAGCTTATCTTCCGAAGGTTATCTTCCGAAGATGTACGAAGCTATTCGAAATGTACCGAATAGACAAAAAATGTTGGACCAATCAAAAGTCAGGACTTGATTGTCGTAACTCTGATTATAGGATCTCTAGGATTCTATTAGTAGACATCTGGCTGTTTCCATGAGAATACGGTTTTTGCATTCCGAAATTCCGTTTTGTTCGAGGTTATAAGGAACTATGAGACGTCTTGCGATACCGCGTTCTCTCAGCATTTCATCGAATCTGTTGCTCGTGTATTCGGTGCCGTTATCGGATTGTATGCATTTTACTTTTTTTTCTGTTTGTCTCTCGAAAAAGGAAATGATTTCTTTTGTTACGTCTGTGACTTCGGATTTAGATTTTAAAAATCTTACTTCGTACCATTGTGAGCAGTCGTCGATAAACTCGATATAATATTTCTTCCGCCGTGTGACTCGACGCGCATCGATCCGTAGACGTCCATATGTATGATGCTTAAAAGATCCGATTTTTTTGTCGATGCCTTCGGGAATGGTGTTCGGGTGATTTTTCCTTTGCAGCAAACTTCGCATACCGTATGTCCGTTAATCTCTGTATTCTTTGGATCGATTATGTACGAGATGTGACAATTAAATAATGAGACTGATTCCATAAAAACCATATATTTAAAAATTATTCTACAACTCTGCCATCCCCTTCAAAGTAGTCCCTTTGGGCAGCTATACAACGATTCCAGCGCGTTTTCCACGCTTCGTAACATTTTTGGAACGCTTCGACTGGGATGTCCGCGAGTACCCTTGTCACAGCTGCTTGGATGTCCGTAATCGACTCAAAATGGGTTCCTTTGACCACCAATTTTGCTTTAGGGAACAGAAAAAAGTCACAAGGTGACATATCGGGCGAATAAGGCTGTTGCAATACGGCGATCCCTTTAGAGGCCAAATACTGGGACACACTGAGGGTGGTGTGGCACGGCGCATTATCGTGATGAAGGATCCAGTTGTTTGCGATGTCTGGGCGCACCCTGTTGACTCGTTTTCGCAATCTTTCGAGTACTTGGCAATAGTAGACTTGATTTACAGTTTGCTCCGGTGGAACAAATTCTTTGTGGACGATTCCACGGCTATCAAAAAAGGTAATGATCATCATTTTCACCTTCGACTTGCTCATGCGTGCTTTTTTCGGGCGGGGGGCGTGTGGAGACAACCATTGTGAGCTTTGGCGTTTGGTTTCTGGGTCGTATTGGAAAAACCAGCTCTCATCGCCTGTAATAACTCGATCAAGCAGCGTGGGATCATTTTCCACTTGCTCCAAACAGTCTTCTGCGACGGTCATTCGATGCTGCTTTTGCTCCTCAGAAAGGTTCTTTGGAACCATCTTCGCACACAACTTTTTCATCTGAAAGTCCTCTGTTAAAATTTGTCTGACTGTTTCACGGTTCATACCCAGTTCCGAGGCCAACATTCGAACTGTTAAACGCCGATCTTCATGGATTAGGGTGCGTACTCGCTGCACATTTGAGTCTGTCCGAACTTCGACTGGTCTCCCGCTCCGCGCCTCGTCTTCCACGCTTTCACGCCCCTCCTTAAACTCTTTATGCCATCGAAACACCTGGGCACGACTAAGAGCACTATCACCATGCACTTTAACAATTTTAGCGTACGTTTCCGAAGCTGTTTCACCCAATTTGGCGCAAAATTTTATCGCGGCGCGTTGCTCTAAATTTCGCTTCTCCATTTTCGTGACGAGTACCACCAACACACGTCTACTAAACACGATACAACAAGCAAACAAAACAAGCTAGAGCGATGGTAAACATATCAATGGAAAGGGGAAGGATGCCGGGGAAGGGGAAAGAAATGTCAAGGTCGCAGGTTTACCACAAATGCGGCAATAAAATCAGTCTCATTACTTAATTGTCACACCTCGTATCCTTTTCGAACTGCGTTGGCCAGTGCATCCATACCGACGTGTCCCATGCGACGATGCCAAACCTCTATGGAGTCGGGTTATTTCTTGGTGTTAAATGCGATTGATCAATGCTTTCGATGACGCTTTCTCGAGCAAAGTATAGATCGCCGATACGATCAGCCGTCATCTTTATTCGTCCGTCACTTGAAATTACCAGAGCTTCCTTGTCTCTGAATAAAACCTCGTTATGTCAGTTATTTTACTGACCGATAGTAGATTCGTACGTAGTCCTGAAACGAATAAGGCGTCTTTGAGAATGATATTTCTTTTCGACTTTCCATCCACGTCGGCTGTGAATGAGGCTATACCCTTCGCTACTATTTCCGTCGATCGATTGTCTGCCAAGTTGAGCGATTGTTTCGTTGAATTTTTAATTTCATTGAAATCATTTTTACTTGCGCATAGATGCGACGTTGCGTCACTGTCCAGACACCATTTTTGGTTTCTTTGTAGTGTGTATTTGCTTAAGCTTGCGACTGCTGACAGACTTACTTCTTCGGTATGTTTTGCTGACGCATTTTCTCCTTTGAAACGTTCTCGACAGTGCTTAGCCTTATGATCTACCTTGTTGCATCGATGACACCGAAAAATACGTGCTTCCTTGTCTTTTGCCGTCTCGTCGTTAGTGGGATGGTTTACTTTCTTGACGCTTTCTTCGATGATTTTTATTTTATTTAAAACCTCCAGTGATGGCAATTTGTCTCGGAATTCTATCGCGCATCTGAAATTTTCAAATTTTGATGGCAAACTGTAAAGCAGCATGATAACTAATAAATCTAAATTAATTGTGACGTCCATCTCACTTAGTTTGTCTACTATGTCAAAAAACTTATCAATGTGACTTCGAATGTCGCTCGTTTCGTCCATGCGCTGTAGGGTAAGTTGTTTTAACAGATTCGCTTTTCGAGCAGGACCCGTAGACTGATATATATTTTTTAGTTTCAACCTCTCTGGAAGTCTCGCACCCTTTTATTTGCTTCAGCTCCATAGGGTTTATCGCCAATATGATATCTGATCGTGCTTTATTATCTTCTTTTCCATGCTTCCCTCAAAGTGCAAGATGTGTACAAAAAGTAACTAGGGAAAGAATATTCGCGAGACATCCGGTGAAGGAATCGGTCTTTCCGGTGTGAATGAGGACTACGAAGCAATTTAAAATGAATATGTTCAACAAATAATTGCGTCAAAAAAATTTTTTTTATTTTAATAAATTTTCTGCCTTCCCAAGGACTCCTTAAGGAGGATAGCCACTGTGAGGAGTAAAAAAAAATCGATTTTTAGATTTTTACATTTTCTTAAAATATATACTTGTAAGAATGTGTAGGTCAAATTTTACGTTAAAATTTGAAAAATTCTAGAAGTTATAACAATTTTAGCTCGACTGAGCGCATAGCACATTCGTTTGCAAAGGTAATGTATTAGATACACGTTTACCTGTCACATGACCTGCTTTCAAATACTACGTTTACCTAAAGAATAATTAAAGAAGGGTATGCTTATTTTAAGTTAATTGCATTTTTGTATACTTTGTTAAATATTCTATGTTCGGACGAGATAGTTCATTCGAGTTTAGTCAGTCAAAAAACTCTTCTCTGAGTACTTGATCCGATATTGGCTTCGATATTTTCAAACAATTTCTATTAAAACACTTTTTCGGAATCAAAAAAATTCGAGCGTCGTGCGCAAGACTTGTCGCAATGACATAGTTACCCCTATAAACAAAATATCGATACTAACATTGATAAATCATCAAAAGCAGATCGATTATGGTCCCCGAATCAATAAAATATAGTAGATAAACAATTTCAATTTCATCCTTAAAAATTGTAGTGTTGAAACTTTAAACGCGTTTTTTTTCTCAGAACGACATTTTTTTCAAATGGTGGCAACAATTTCTTGAATATCCGCTCGAAATAAATTTTTGCGATCTTATTTGGCATGATAATATCTTCAGTTGCACGCAGCCGATATTTAATATTTCAAATATTTCTATTTTTTTTCGGTCTCGTTCGTTCGATTTTTTTTAGGTCAAATTTCACTATTTCAATAATGCATTGCGTAAAAAATAAAGTTTCGGAAAAATCCCTACCTGCAACGGAAACTATTTTTATACTAAATAAGAAAATGTTTGAAAATTTTTTTCAAGTCACCGGATTCAGAGATATCTTTGTCACCAGTTTAAAAAATCTTGTAAATAGTCCTCCACGATAATTCCTGTAGTTTTGTTATTTTTTAATAAAAATTAGTAAAAAACTTTTTCAATATATACTTATAATTTACCCATCATTTTTTATTACTATTCTTATCATGTGCGACAATAAAAAATTTAAAAAAAAGAACTTTTTTTTTACTCTCTCACAGTGGCTACCCCCCCTTAAAGAAATTGACATGAATGATAGACAGCCACTTCTGTTACTATTTTGTCCAATTTTATTGTAATTTTACTGTTGTAACTTTGTGCACCGTTTATGTAAAATTTCGATTCGAGATCATTGATACGAGAAATATCAATATGATACTTTTAATCCAATGAAATGACATCGATTCGATTGAGAGTTTTTTTCTTCTTAGTCTCTTCTCACTACTCGGTGAAAATCAGAACACTATAAGTTTAGCGCACATGCTTGTTTTTGTTAAGAAAATGCTAATTCACACACGCGAAACACGCTTGTATGTAATATTTTTATATTGCTAGCATAGCATACTTCCCAATAAGCGGCGTGCTCACGGATGAAGTGAAAGACGACTAGCAAAAGCAAGACAAATAGCAGGTGATTTGATCATTTCTTACACTGGGAAATTAGTATAGTCAACATTACTCAAGAAGCTATTTGCTGGAAAATTTGAAATATTAAAATTAAATGTCATAATTTTGAGATTTTTTTAAAAGAAAAATAATATAACATAACTTTTTCCGACATCCTAAATTTAATAAAATTGAATAGAGATTGAATAGTTATTTTGTTTTTGTCTCTCTATTTTATTATTGTGTGAATTTCGTCAGTTTACCACATATTACTATATTGTACGAGTTGATTTTTCGTTTTTTGAGCGATTGGATTATTTTATTGTTTTGACATCGTTTCGTCTACGTTATCAAGAGACACGGTAGTGTCTCGGTGCCAAATGTAGCGCAGCGAGACCGTGTATATTTACGCGAGTCGGAAAGTTGCAAGACCCTCAAATTATCGGATCTCGACAACCGCTGAACCGATCGACTTCTAAGTAGACTCAATCGATAGCTCGTTTGATTTTCATAATAAAACTATTTTTATTTTTTGGCTATGTGCCCTACAAGCTGAGATATTGCGATGCAAAGTTGAGATCTGAAAATTTTTGTTTAAGAAACGTCGTCATCAACATTGGTGGTGAGAGCGGAGTGAGGTAGGGGTCCGGAAATGTACGGTTTGCTTTTCCACCACAGTGTGGCTCTGCAAGCGTTCAATAAATCGCGCGGACATTATCGATTTAACAAATGTATCGATAACAGATTTATCGACAATAGATCGATAAGAGATATATCGACAATGTTAAAAGATAGAAGATAGAAGATTATCGTGACATTATTTTTTTTATTTTTTTTTTTTTTTTTTTGTAAAATGACCTTTTTCAATACATTTACCGTAGTGAAATATAGCACTCATAACTTTATACAATTGTCCAGCTATTGATATTTTACTTGTAGGAACATAAACTAAACATCTTTTACAAACTATCTCTTTCGCCGATATTATTTCATTTTTTATTAAAATATCATTTCTTCCACAATATTCACATGATTTGTCATTTGACTGATTCCAATGTAAAAATGAAATTTTTAATAAATCATTAAGATTATAATTTTTATTCTTTAAATTGTTAATAGAAAGAGAAACAAGTACATTATTATCAGTACTAATTTACCACACAATTTTAGTTTATGTTCTGTCCCTACAAGTAAAATATCAATAGCTGGACAATTGTATAAAGTTATGAGTGCTATATTTCACTACGGTAAATGTATTGAAAAAGGTCATTTTACAAATATGTGTAGAGAAGGAACATCTAGCGTTTGGATTGAAAATAATGATACGCAGGTTAGAAAAAAGCACTGGCCTAGAGGCGCTAAAGATATTTATATTTTACTTTTAGAAAAAATTGTTAATAAGTAATATATTCTTTTATAGTTTAAAATAATATAAATAATACTACAAAATGCGTGATATCAGTACAAAATTACCTTTTCAAAAAAAGGTAAAAAAAAGGTGCCAAATGTACGCGCAGATATACGAGATAAAATTATGAATAATACTACAAAATGCGTGATATCAGTACAAAATTACCTTTTTTAAAAAAGATAAAAAAAGGCGCCAAGTGTGCGCACAAAAATGGACCTCATTACAAAACTATTTGTATATATACATATATACAGGGTGGGGAAAATGTACCGGGACACCTAAATAACTTCTGAACGGTTTGAGATATCGGATTGAAATTTACGGGGTTACAATAGTATCACACAATCTACCACATAACACCAAAAACGCTCATTTTAACACCCCCGGGGGTGGGGGGGAAGAAAGGCGAAAAAATCTTAAATGGAATATGGGATCGAGTGAGGGTTTGTTCGAAAGAGCTTTTCGAGACAAGAACAACGCAATGTCGCCGAGGTCTCTACGATTTTTTTTCGCAGAGTTATGATCATTTAAACATTGAGATTTCGCAGTAGCGGAGGGTGTGTGTGCGTGTGTGCAAATGTGTTTCACAGAAGAGACAGGGACCCCGTGGTTCGTCAATTCCACAGTAGTTAACGACTCCAAACCCCCTCTGCTGTGTGTGTGTGTGTGTGTGTGTGTGTGTGTGCGTGCGTGCGTGTGCGTGCGGGTGCGTGTGTGTGTGTGTGTGTGTGTGCGTATGTGCGTGTGTGTGTGTGTGCATGTACGTGTGTGCGTATGTGCGTGCGTGCGTGTGCAAGACCGGGTGTGTGTGTATAATCAACTAAGGCAATTGTAGGGAGGTTTATATCAATTGTTCAAAATGTGCACCGTCAACTGTTTGACAACAAGCTATCCGATGATAAAAAGATAAAACGGCATTTTGAATGTAATTATGAGGGATAAGAGCAGCTTCCTGAAGAATCCGATTTCGTAATTCATCCAGATTTTGTGGTTTTGTTTTGTAAACTCTTTCTCTTAAGTAACCCCACAGAAAGTAGTCGAGAGGTGTTAGGTTAGGCGATCTAGGAGGTCATTCGATAGCTCCTCTCCTACCTATCCATCGCTCAGGAAACATTGTGCTAAGATAATGACGGACGTTCCTTCCGTAATGCGGTGCAGCACCATCTTGTTGAAACCATGTGTCCTCAAAATTGTTCCCCACGATTGCTTGTATTGCTGGAACTATTTCATGTCTTAGCATATCCTCGTACTTTGCAGCTGTTAAATTTCCATCGATGAAAAATGGACCAATGACGGCATTGTTGAGAATACCTGCCCACACATTTAATTTTTGCGGATACTGCGTGCATGTTTCTTCAATCCAGTGAGGATTTGCGTCAGACCAGAATCTACAATTGTGCCGATTAACGTTGCCATTTATCTGAAATGTTGCTTCATCTGAGAAAACTATGTTTGATAGAAAGTTAGGATCCTCGTCTATTCTTTCCATCATCAACTCACAAAATTCAATGCGTCTATCAAAATCATCCTCATTTAGCTCTTGCACAAGATGGGCTTTATAGGGATGAAATTTATTATTTTTTAATATTTTAAGAACAGACGTTTTATCAATGTCATGTTGCAAAGCAACTTTACGACTTGAATCATGCGGATTTTCGATGAAAGATTGTAGAACATCCAATGATTTTTCTGGATTTGTTGCTGACTTTGGCCTACCTAATACTGGACAATTTTTAACACTTCCAATTTCGTTGAAACGCCTTATCGTTCTCTCGACTGTAGATCTTGAAATGGCAGTACCTTCATTGCGAAAAGTTTCATTGAAAAGCTGTCTCACGTCATTGTACGATCTCAATCGATCGCCCCAACCTCTCATCATCAAAAGAGATATGCGTTCTCGTTCAGAAAGACGTAACATCGTTGACTGAAGAGATAAAAACTAAATAAACTAATACTTGGATACTCAAGTGTTAAAAGTTATTAAAAATACAGCGAAGAGTAAAAATCACGGATTGTGATACAGTAAACTGTAATAAATGTTCAAAAATTAACTCGAGAAGCGAAAATCGAACAGAACTTGGGTACGATCTAAGATTGAAATCAATTTCAACCGTGTTCGTGATCCAAACTTCGAGGAAGAACCTGAAAACGAAAAACTGAGACCACGTGCGCTGACAGTAAACGGCAGTGCTACGATTTTGGGAATAATTCATGCTTGATTTATCGATCGACCGATTAAGCGAGCACGGATCGTCCCAGAGGGTGGATGCCGCTCCTTGAATTACGCGAACCGTGACAAGTACTCTCGGTACGCATTGCAAGTACGAAACAGTTTGACGCACGCACATACGCACACACACCCTCCGCTACTGCGAAATATCAATGTTTAAATGATCATAACTCTGCGAAAAAAAATCGTAGAGACATCGTGTTGTTCTTGTCTCAAAAAGCTCTTTCAAACAAACCCTCACTCGATCCCATATTCTATTTAAGATTTTTTTGCCTCCCTTCCCCCCCACCCCCGGGGGTGTTAAAATGAGCGTTTTTGGTGTTATGTAGTAGATTGTGTGATACTATTGTAACCCCGTAAATTTCAATCCGATATCTCAAACCGTTCAGAAGTTATTTAGGTGTCCCGGTACTTTTTTCCCACCCTGTATATATTTACTGTACTATTTGTCTATATATAGGTATTTTTAATCTACTTAAAAAGATATGATGTGTCAAAAAATGGCACCAAGTAGGAATAAATCTTTGAATAGTTGTGTATGTACACATGTATACAGCATAAAATATTATGTTTAATATTAAGTTCATAAAAATTTTAATTAAATAAAAAAATATTGCAAAAAATTTGGCGCTGCTATATACATGTGTACATACACAACTATTCAAAGATTTATTCCTACTTGGTGCCATTTTTTGACACATCATATCTTTTTAAGTAAATTAAAAATACCTATATATAGACAAATAGTACAGTAAATATATAAATGTATTGTGTATTGTGTAAAGTATTACGTTTACCTTACACAACACATTTAAATTATTTACGTTTATCTTACACAACACATTTAAATTACTTTCAAATATTTCGGGTATAGCAGCGCCAAATTTTTTGCAATATTTTTTTATTTAATTAAAATTTTTATGAACTTAATATTAAACATAATATTTTATGCTGTATACATGTGTACATACACAACTATTCAAAGATTTATTCCTACTTGGTGCCATTTTTTGACACATCATATCTTTTTAAGTAGATTAAAAATACCTATATATAGACAAATAGTACAGTAAATATATATATGTATATATACAAATAGTTTTGTAATGAGGTCCGTTTTTGTGCGTACACTTGGCGCCTTTTTTTACCTTTTTTAAAAAAGGTAATTTTGTACTGATATCACGCATTTTGTAGTATTATTCATAATTTTATCTCGTATATCTGTGCGTACATTTGGCACCTTTTTTTTACTTTTTTTTGAAAAGGTAATTTTGTACTGTAATTAATACGGGAATTATAAGGTATTATACGAGAGTTACAAAGAGAGGAAGAGACGATCTACAATTGCTTAGCTGTGAGAAATTATTCATCGATTCCACATTGAATTAACATTGAATCAAAGTAATTTCAATTATTTCAATATTGCGAGTCACTTCTTACTGGAAAAAACTAAAAAATTAATGGATTTCTGAAAATGCTACTTCTTTTGTGAAACAAAAGAAGTAACATTTTCGGAAGTTTCACAATCCTCATATTAATCTGCAATTAAAAGGTCCATTTACATTAAATCGTACACAATTCAGTATATCATATTTGCAGTATGTTATACTGAATTTGCACTAGTTTTGACTTCAAAAAGTACACAAGCGAAAAAATGGTTTTGAAAAGTCTTTTTAGAACAATTAGTGATTCCCTATGTAATTTTGTGTGCTGAATTCGAATCTGCTGGTAAAATGTACTTAGCTCGTCAGGACTCCGAGATATTCCAATAAAATTGCTTCGTCAATTTGACCGGCGGATTCGAATTTTACATAGAAAAATCTTTTACACAGAAATGAATATAATTAATCTACAGCACAGTCAATTATACATATATAACAATAGGCTAAACGTGTGTTAATAAAAATCGTATTTTTGAACCATACATGATTCTTTTAAACACTGAACGCTCGTATCGCATTGATTTCCTTAAATTTAGTATGTAAGATGTTTTTGGATCGTAAAATATAAGTTGTAAGTAAAAATATAGAATTCAAAATTATTAATGGCGGATCTAACATGGCACAACAGTTTGAAAATGAATCAAGTAAAATTATAAATCCTGTAGCTGTTCAATTTGGCCAGTGGATTCTACGTGAAAGAACCTACAGAAATGCATAGAGGCTGAAAAGTAAAAAAAAAATAAACTAAGTCAAATAAATTGTATTTCTTTCAAATTCAAAGTATGATACAAAAAAATATTAATTGACGGCATAGAATCTCTTACGCACACGAATTTGACTGGCAAAACCCAAAGATCTTATATAAAGAAAGACATATAAAAAAAAAGAAATAGCGGAAATGATGTTTATCAAGAAATGCAACTCGGCTATAAATTTACAAAAAGATACAGAAAACTTAACGCGATTTATGATGACCTCATTATTTAATTATAATTATATTTATTTATTTATTTATTTATCATTTATACTGTAACTTATTTTAACATTTAACACAATTAATCTATTTATGCATCACTTAACACATTTACAATTTTATATATTTTCCTATCTTTGAACATATTGACACATTGAACTATTTATTTATTTATTTTTGTCTGGTCTAAATTTGATCGGGACTCTGAGAACGGTAGAATTTGTTACCACTCAGTCCCATTTGTGCCGTCATAAGTCTCGGACGCGTTTTTTACACTTGGCAAACTGAAATTTCTTTTTCTTTATTGTTTTATGTATAGACTCTATTTGACACACAGCCTTTGTAAGTTGTAAATTATAGATATCAGAAAATTGTAGCATGATCTAATAATGTAACTCCATTCCTTTTAGTATGTAATGCTGTTGAGAAATGATACTGTTAGAGAGATATTATACCGCTTGAAAAAGACCAGAACCAATGGTCGAAACGTCGTAAACACTAATAAAGTCATCACATGGCCAGTTTGCCGTCAATTAATACTTTTTTTTGGATCGTTAATCACTGGCGAAGAGAAAATTTGTTTTCATAGTTTCAGTATAATAGTGAATCATCCTCAGAATGACTTCAGTAAATTTTTTTTGGACCATGGAAAATTTTAAATTTTATATCTTAACCCAAGGAGAACAGAAAGTCAAAATGTCAATTTCATGTCATTTGATGTCATATTAACCAATTCATGATCAAATTATAACCAAAATATGATGTTTCTTGTCATGATTTGATCAATATGACATTAAAATGACATTATTTTGAGAACTTTCTGTTCTCTTTGGGATACCATAGCAGACGTAGTCACTTTCATAAGTATTTTTATAGACTTAAAATGATAAAACATGACTAGTTTAGTTCTAACTTTTAAGTTAAAACATCTCGGAATCCTGACGTGCTAGGCGTATTTTACAACAAATTCAGATTTAGCGCACAAAATTGGAAATTACTTCTTAAAAGACCAGATCTGTCAGACCTGTGTTATTCAAAATTAGTGTTATTCAAAATTAACTGCTTTTTATGTAAAAAAGTGCTGAAAATCGAGCTGAATTTGATATTAAAAATTTTCGAAATTGAGCCCGTCTGAATCTTGAATCGATGACCGTTGGATTTTGGATTTCTACTTCTTTTCGATGACCAGATTTTGATACTATTTCGATTTATTATTTCTCACTGGTCGCATCAATATCGACATGATTACATTTACTTCGATTCAACGTTAATTCGATGTTGAATCGATGAATATTTTCTCATGAGTATTAGGTGTACAACTTTGCTTCCGCCGTCTTTTTTCCGAAATTCGAGGCTTTTATTGTAAAAAACTGGTTATACATTTATGATTCAAAGTATTATCCATCGCTGGCCACTACTTTCTCCCATCTTTCGGGCAGGGTACAAATCCCGCGTCGAAAAAACTGGTCATCTTTTTGAAGCGATCCACGCGCGAATCGATCCAATTTTTTACTTCTTCATAAGACCGGAAGTGCTGGTCAGCCAGGCCGTGTGCCATCCCCCTTGATTTGAGGCCATCTTGTCGTGGTGAGGGGGCTTAGGGAGGGACTCTGCTGATCCATCGGGTCAATGATGGTTGGTTTCTACCTCTTTCATTGACCCGATGGGGAGGAGTCCCTCCTGACTAAGAGCCTCAAGGACGTGACGGGCCGGTGGGTTTCGGAACTCCCGGGCCCACCGGGCTGGACCGTTCCCGGTCGTCCGAATTCGTTCGGACGTTCGGGACGGCGGAGGGCTCCCGGGCCGGGTGGGGCCGGGCCCGGGGGAGGGTTTGTGGGGGGGACCCTTGATTGGAGAACCCCCCCTCTTCCGGGTCTGGCTGGGCCCGGCTCGGGGGCTGGGATGCTGCCCCAGTCCTCCCTTGGGGGGCTGGGGCGGCCAGGAGGGGGAGCCCGGATCCGGTGGACTCGGTTCGCCGAGTCTGCTGGTGATGGGCTCCCAGTTAGTGACGGGCCGGTGGTGTCCCGGGATTCCCGGGTCCACCGGGCCGGGCCGC
This sequence comes from Crematogaster levior, assembly GCA_901521435.1. NCBI lineage: Eukaryota > Metazoa > Arthropoda > Insecta > Hymenoptera > Formicidae > Crematogaster > Crematogaster levior. The sequence continues at coordinate 107,643 of CABEGB010000915.1, read as the reverse complement.
TCGGACGTTTCCGAGGCGGGGCCGGGGCGGCGGAGGAAAGGGCCCCCATCCCTCGGACGGTCTGGTTCTGTCCAGGCCCGACGGGGGTGGGGGTCCGTTCTGGGCGGGGGGATTAGCCCCCCTCCCAGGCGTGATGGGTTCTTGTAGGGGGCGGTGTCGTGCTTTAAGAGTGGTTTGAGGCCCACCTTGCACGACGGCGCCCCTCGGGTTAGGGAGGGAGAGTTGGTGGTGCCCGGCTCTCCCTGTTATATAAACAGGACTGGGACCTGGTAAAGGTCACACCCCGGGGGGGGGGCAGATGAATGCCGTTTGGCGATGCCTGGTCCCCCCCATTGTGGGTCAAGGAAGGCCACCGGGTGGGGTTTTAGTGGGTAGTCTCGCTTTTGGCACGGTAATACCGTGGTCCGCAGCAGGTGCCAGAGGGACTAGACCTGGGACCCGTACCAGGATCCCCCTCTGGAGCAACACCCCTGTGTTGGTCCCAGACCCGACCGTGCCAAATCTTGCGAGGAATCCCACATAACCCGCGGGTCCGTGGTTTCCTCAACCTATGGCCCGCGGGTATCCGTAAATAGGATTTCCCCATCCTTACCAAAAAAAAAAAAAAAGGCCGTGTGCCATTGATCGAAACAAATGATATTCAGAAGGAGCAACGTCTGAAGAATACGGCGGGTGGGGTAGGACTTCCCATTTCAACGTTTCCAAGTATGTCTTGACCACTTTCGCAACATGGGGTCGAGCATTGTCATGCTGCAAAATCACTTTATCGTGTCTCTCGTTGTATTGCGGCCGTTTGTCTTTCAATGCTCGGCTCAATTGCGTTCGATACCGATCGCCTGTGCCAATGTTTCAGTCGATTTTAACAGCTCATAATACACTAGCCGAGCTGGTTCCACCAAATACAGAGCATGACCTTGGAGCCGTGAATATTCAGTTTGGCAACGTGGAAGCATGGCCGGGAACTCCCCATGATTTTCTGCGCTGGGGGTTATCGTAATGAACCCATTTTTCGTCCCCAGTCACAATGCGATGCAGAAATCCCTTCCGTCTTTGCCTCTCAAGTAGCTGTTTACAAGCAAACAAACGCCGTTCAATACAACTCGGCTTCAACTCGTACGGCACCCAATTTCCTTGCTTCTGAATCATTCCCATGGCTTTGAGATGTTTTGAAATGGCTTGTTGAGTCACTCCCAATGATCGTGCCAATTCTTCTTGATTTTGACACGAGTCTTGATCAAGTAATGCCTCCAATTCTGCATCTTCGAAAACCTTCTTTCTTCCACCGCTATGCCGGTCTTCGACGTCAAAATCACCGTTTTTGAAACGTTGAAACCACTCACGACACGGTTCTTTCACTAATAGCGACCTCACCATAAGTATTTGAGAGCATTCGAGCCTCAGCCGCAGATTTCTTCATATTGAAGCAGAAAATTAAAACCTCCTGCAAATGACGAGAATTTGGCTCGTAAACTGACATTTTCAATCGAGAATAACTTTATGATGCAGACACAAATCGACTAATGTTTCTATGGGGTTATGTTGACAGATGCCCAAGTTTATTGTATGACGACTATGATCTATTTATTTCGACCACCACTTACCGCTAAAACCATCTATAGAAAAACAGCGGAAGCAAAGTTGTACATATACCTAATAATTGTAAGTTAGTCGTCTCTTCCTCTCCTTACTTTTACACTTCTGTATTAATTATAATAGTAGGCAACAATGTCAAAACGATACTAAAAAAAATAAATCAAATCATATACCCGAGTGGAAATTGAAACTCGTCAGTACCCAGCCACTAACTAGCCAATTTGTGTTTTATCTAGCCCTTAGCGAGTAATGTAACGCTTAAAAGTCCTAGCTCTAAGCTCGCCACAAGACAATAATGTTTGTCCAGTAGCTAGGACTTTTAAGCGTTACATTACTCGCTAAGGACTAGATAAAACACAAATTGGCTAGTGGTAATACTTAAGAATACGGGCTTTCGCTCCGTTTTCGTTGAAACTTCACTATATTGCGTATTTCGGTCCGTAAAACACGAATATGAAAGTTAAAAACGTCGCTCTATTCGTCGCTCGCTGTTATAACGTGCTGAAAATTGACAGTTTCGGGGTTATGAATCCTGTCATACCGACGATGTACAGACTGTCTGCATGCGCAGTGATGTAATGCAGATCAGCTGACCATGCCAGCGTCAAAAGTGCGCGAAATTGAAAATGTAAAAAAGGATACAAGTTAGGTCAATCGCGTAGGGGGTCCAGGGGGCGAAGCCCCCTGGTCGGGGGGTTGGGAGGGCGAAGCCCCCCCACTATCACGAAACGAGTTCTATTACAAAAAGAAATTTGCCGTCGTGTACGATTTATCACGGATATCTCTTGTCTCGGGATTACTTTGCATCGTTGAAATCGATACGTCGTTCGATTGAAAGGTACCGAATAGATCGGCGAGATTTCTATACGAGGTAGGACGTTTCTACTCGCGACGTTTCACCACGCGTCCTCTCACCTTGCGTCAGGGGTCTGTGCTAATCTTTTCGGTTTCAATCATTTTTAGTATAACGTAGACTCATCGATTTAGTAAGGCGAAGATTTATTTCACAAGTCATTCAAATTTTGTGCACATAGTTTATTAAATAATAAAATTGTAACGAAGCGTTACTGCGAAAAGTCACCCCCGACATAAACAATTATTTCCGCGCCACACCAACCCGCCTGTCACCGACTTGCGGGTATAAAACAAGCAGGATTTGCGACAGAAAGCATGTTCCTTCCGACCGGTGTGCTGAACCGGTCTATCCACCGGGATATAGTCTCCGGATCCTATCCGCTTGTGTGCTGAACAAGCAATTCCTCCAGGGTGCGAGTTGAGCATCACCGAGAGTCGCGAGTTGAGCGACAGTTACCTATCCGCATACGAAGCCAGCTACGAGCTGAGTAGCTACCGCCGAAGACCACGTGCTGAGTGGCATACCGCGAGTTGAGCGGCCACCCCCGCCTCGTGATGAGAGGCCTCCACCTCTCCGAAACATCCCTTTAATCCGCCGTGCGAATTAATTCGGGCCGCCGAGATACCGCGAAGTCCGCCGAAGCCGCCCGATCTCCACAAGCAGGCCCGCGCCACCGAAGTATCGCGGAGCCCGCCGATCTCGCCCGATCTCCGTCCGCGAGACCGTACCGCCGAACTCCGAGATCGTACCGCCGAACCCCGGCGAACCGAGCCGAACGCGTACCGCCGCGTTAAGCCGCATTCACGCGCACACGCGCCAACAGCGAAACATTAAGCCGGCAACACCGGATTCTGTATATAGTAGAGATAAGTTAGTGTATAAGTTAGTCATATAATAAAGCCTAGTTATAAGATACAAACGCACGCCTATTCACTCAGCCTTCGATCCGCCCGAACACTGGATAACCGCGGCTATCCGCAGCACAGAAATCCACTGTTACAATTGGCGCCCGAACAGGGACTCGAAGGTTGAGTAGGCGAACCCGCGCCGCGAAAATGCGACCGCCGACCACCACCGGGTGGGTGCATCGTTTACAAAAGGATGAGCTCATCGAAGAGCTCGCGAATAGGGGTCTTCCGACCGAAGGGGGGCGAGACGAACTGCGCACGCGTCTGTTACAGTGTATCCACGAGGAACCAGGCGCGAAGTCCAAGAGCGAGACCGGAGGAGACACGGACGAGGAAGACGAGGACGAAACTTCCGCAAACCGAGGCACCCGCCGAGCCGGTAGTACGCTCGCGGAGACCACCGCTCTATTAGATACCGTTCGCAAGTGGGGCTGCCAGTTTGACGGCAAGGACGGCATCGCCTTCCTTGAGCGGCTTGAAGATCTTAGAGATAGCTACGGCCTGACACGGGAGCAGCTCCGCAAATGTCTACCGCTCCTCTTTAAAGACCAGGCTCTTCTATGGTATCGCAACAACCGCGGGGACTGGCGTTCGTGGAAAGATTTCGAAACAAGCTTCCGGCAAAATTACGTGCCCGCTCGAAGCCGATTCGAAGCAGAGGAGGCCATTGCACGACGCATTCAGGGACCGAAGGAGACCGCGCGGGAATATGTCACCGCCATACAGACACTGATGCGCCGGCACGGCCAGATAAGTACGGAAGATCAGCTCGAGCGAATTTACTTCAATTTACGCCCGGAATATCGCTTCTACGTCCGGCGAAGCGATTTTAGAAACCTGACCGAGATGCTGAGCCTGGCCGACGAATACGAGAACAATCGACGGTACGAAAAAACGTACCAGCCGTCCAAGGAGAAGTCCGCCGCCGCCACCGCCGCCGCCGCCGTAACGCCCGGATACCATCCACAGGAGTGCTGCTGGAACTGTGGCCAGAGGGGCCACACCCACCGGTTCTGCCGCCGTCCGGCTAAACTCTTTTGCTCACAGTGCGGGAAGGAAGGTGTGTTAACCTGCAACTGCCACGGGGCGGAAAACGCAACGAGGGCCGAGGATACCAGGGGAGCTCCCCGGCCGGCAACCGATGCCGAAAAGGACGCCGCCATCTGACACCGTCCCTACCGAGCATCGACCCCGACAACACCGTCGACCCCCGACCCAGGGGGGTAATCAAGATACTCGGGGAGCAGCACACGGCATTATTGGATTGCGGGGCGGTCCTCTCGTATATCTCCGAGGAGCTGGCCGCCCGCATCCGCCCATACGCCCGCCACCGCCGCATCAACGCCGCGGTATACTTGGCGAATGGCCGGAAGGCCACCATCACCGAGGAAATCGTCGCTCCGGTTCGAATGGGGCATTACCGCGGACAACAGACCTTCTACGTGCTGGCAGGACTCAACCAAGACGTCATCGCCGGGATCAAGCTCCTGAGCAAGGCCGGATTTCAGTGGACATTGCCGGAGGTTGCCACCCTCCTCCCCGACCGCACCGACCCAGCCGTAACCGGACTATCTGGGTGTTCCGAACGTCAGAGAAAGGAGCTCCAACAGCTACTAGATGAAATGCTACCACAGTTCCAAAAGTGCCGGGGCACCACCACGTTGGCCGAACACCGCATCCGCCTAAAGAAAGAACAGGCGCCGATACGACAACGATATCGAACGTTCAACCCGGCGCTGCAGAACGTAATCGATACCGAAATAGACACTATGTTAAAAGAAGGATGCATCGAACCGACAAGCAGCCCGTGAAATTCGGAGGTGGTTCTGGCCAAGAAGAAGGACGGGCGGTACCGATTCTGCATCGACTTTAGGAAAGTCAACGACGCCACCGTCCGGGACGCCTACCCGCTGCCACCTGTCCAAGACATCTTAGATCAGTTGAGGGGAGCGAAATTCCTATCAACCATCGACCTAAAAAACGGATATTGGCAGGTGCCGTTACACCCAGACAGCCGGCCGCTGACCGCATTCGCCATCCCCGGACGAGGCCAGTTCCAGTTCCGAGTCATGCCGTTCGGCCTGCACGCCGACGGTGAGTCTGGAGGATCGAGGGCTCCCGCCGGCGAGGATTCGCGGCCGTTCCACCGTCTCTCGACAAGAACGCCTGTACACACAGACGGTGCAAGTCGCCTCCGCACTCACCACGGAGCTCGAAGAGTTGTTCGGGTCCCTGTCGGACCTGGACGAACCCGAACCATCCGAGGGACGCCCCGCGGCCTCCGCCGACCAACCGCCGCCAGAGCCGCCCACCGGCCGAACTCCAGCCGAGCCGCCGCTCATCACCGACCGGCCCGCGCCAGCACCCGCCACCACGAGCGCACCGATCACCGGGTACAGTACCCTACCGGAGGCCGCCATCCGGGACATCCCCTGGAGCCGGATCCGCGCCGGAGGGCGCTACCGCCACCAGACAGCCCAGGGGACATACATTATCCGCCGAAAGCCCAACGGGCAGTTCACTGTAAGGCCACCGAAATAAATATCTTCTTCTGTATGAGCGAGAGTCTAAATCTGCGAGAGGGGGGGTGTAACGAAGCGTTACTGCGAAAAGTCACCCCCGACATAAACAATTATTTCCGCGCCGCACCAACCCGCCTGTCACCGACTTGCGGGTATAAAACAAGCAGGATTTGCGACAGAAAGCATGTTCCTTCCGACCGGTGTGCTGAACCGGTCTATCCACCGGGATATAGTCTCCGGATCCTATCCGCTTGTGTGCTGAACAAGCAATTCCTCCAGGGTGCGAGTTGAGCATCACCGAGAGTCGCGAGTTGAGCGACAGTTACCTATCCGCATACAAAGCCAGCTACGAGCTGAGTAGCTACCGCCGAAGACCACGTGTTGAGTGGCATACCGCGAGTTGAGCGGCCACCCCCGCCTCGTGATGAGAGGCCTCCACCTCTCCGAAACATCCCTTTAATCCGCCGTGCGAATTAATTCGGGCCGCCGAGACACCGCGAAGTCCGCCGAAGCCGCCCGATCTCCGCAAGCAGGCCCGCGCCACCGAAGTATCGCGGAGCCCGCCGATCTCGCCCGATCTCCGTCCGCGAGACCGTACCGCCGAACTCCGAGATCGTACCGCCGAACCCCGGCGAACCGAGCCGAACGCGTACCGCCGCGTTAAGCCGCATTCACGCGCACACGCGCCAACAGCGAAACATTAAGCCGGCAACACCGGATTCTGTATATAGTAGAGATAAGTTAGTGTATAAGTTAGTCATATAATAAAGCCTAGTTATACAAGCGCACGCCTATTCACTCAGCCTTCGATCCCACCGCCCGAACACTGGATAACCGCGGCTATCCGCAGCACAGAAATCCACTGTTACAAAATCATAAAACATATTAAATATCATGTAAAATTAATATAAAACATCAACATATAAAATACATAAAATATTAAATAAAATACATATTAAATAAAAATTAATTGAGTTTTTGATCGAAAATTCTTTAATACTTGGTGAAATTCATTGTCCAAAATGCAAAAATAAATTAAAAGTTAATAAAAGTAGCCTTCTATTTCGCTGTCAAAAAGTGTTTTATGAGAAGAATAAACACAAAAAGTATGTGAAGAAACAATGCACCTTTAAAACAACTGCAAAAATTGATACATGATTTGGTAAATTTAAATTAAACTTGAAATTATTTTTTATGGAATTTCCGAGACATTTTCTTCTTCCTCTTCTTCATGGAAAGACTTCGGTGGATATAATTTCGCAATCGTAAGGAAGAAATTGCTAATACGATCTTCATATTTATAAACGCGTTTGAAGAGATATTCAGCTAAATATTTAATTAAAAGTAATCCGATTTATGTCGTGTTTGGTGTCATTTTAATCGTAAAAATGTCATTAATCCATTAAAATTTTTCAAATCAATAAAATGCGAAATAAATGTTCTAGGTTTTATTTTATTCCATGTTTACTTTTCATAGATAAGCGAGCTCTTTAAAATCCTCGACGCTGGAGCTCGAGGAAAACGAGAGAAAGAACGAGTAAGGAGCAAGCGAGATGGCCAACATCAAAGAGAGTTCCGAAGTCTCGACGCGAGCCTATCTTAATCTCCAATCTGTCGAATCATTTTTCATCTTACTACAGAAAATAAAATTTTTACATTTCGCATTTTATCGGTCCGAAAATAATTGTAATGGATTAATGAGACTTTTGCGATTAAAATGACACCAAACACGACATAAATCGAATTACATAATCAAACTATATTAATTATTTATTAATTTAATTTAATAATTAAAAATTATTCGATTTATGTCGTGTTTGGTGTCATTTTAATCGCAAAAATCTCATTAATCCATTACAATTATTTTCGGACCGGTAAAATGCAAAATGTAAAAATTTTATTTTCTGTATAATAAGATGTATACAAATTTATAATGCGAAGATACGTTTGCGTTCTTCGCATTATAAATATATATATATATATATATATATATATATATATATATATGTGTGTTGGCTTAAAAATAATTTGATTGGATTAATAAGATATTTGCGATTAAAATCACACTGATAAGCACGATCCAGTGAGAAGAGATCTATCGAATCGACATCGAATTGATGTAAATTGCATCGATCGATATCAATTTGATATCGATTTTATGGTCATTTCTCACTGGGGATATACACTACCGGTCAAAAGTATTTTACCACCTATATATTACGTAACCGTATACTAAAAACTATGTAAACATTAGTTCCCTTTAATTGTAATTTATTAAATATGTATAACAGAGGCATTGTAATGTTTGATTTTACTGATAAAAGCACTTAAATAATGATTAAATAGAAGCAGATGACAGAAACGTGAAATATTTAAATTGTTCACTATTTGTTCACGTCGCGCAGTATGCGTTAATGATCTCCAGTTTTGTACGTAGCGTTTGTATATAAACAGAAACAGTATACCAACTATTTTAGACGTTCTACATCACTGTTGATATTCGATATTCGTTAGTAAGCCACGATTTTCGAGACATGCCACATGTCAAGCTATTATAATTCTGTACAGTATTATAATTACGAATATGGCAAAAAAACGTGAAATTACTAATGAAGAACGTGCTGTGATAGTGGCATTACGTCAAGAAGGATATTCGATACGAGCAATAGCAGAAAAGACTGGTGTAACACATCCCACTGTCTTGTACACTTTGCGGAGAAAAACGGAAATGGGCTCCAACTCTTCACGCTCACGATCGGGAAGACCTCGAGTGACAACAAAACACGAAGATAAGTTTATCTGCGTCCCAAGTAAACGCGAGAGGACTAGAACAGCACCGGACCTTCGCGCAGAATTGAATGGAATGCGTGATACTCCAGTGTCAACATCAACTGTACAACGTCGTTTACGAGAGTATGGCCTAATGGGACGCATAGCAGTTAAAAAACGTTTTTTGAGAAAGCAAAATAAGATTAAAAGACTCAGTTGGGCTCGCAAATACTCAAAATGGGCTGTTAAGCAATGGTCGAAGCTTTTCACGGATGAGTCTAAATTTGAAATTTTTGGAGGAAAAAGAAGAGTATATGTCCGTCGAATGCGTGGCGAACGTTGCATAAATCAGTGTATTACGCCTACGGTGAAGCACGGTGGTGGATCCGTGATGGTATGGGGTTGTTTTGGTAATGATAAAGTTGGTGATCTCATTCATATAAAAGATACTTTGACGAAAGAACGTTACCATCGCATTTTGCAGTATCACGCTCTCCCATCGGGGATGAAATTAATCGGACGAGGATTCATTTTGCAGCAGGATAACAATCCAAAACATACTTCTTCACATTATGCAAAAGGTACCTGGAGTAAGGAGAAGCAAGGAAAGTTAGTGAATATGGCATGGCCTGCTCAATCGCCTGATCTCAATTCCATCGAGCTTTTGTGGGATGAACTTGACAGAAAAGTTAGGGCAATGAGACCAACTAATCTAAATCAGCTTTGGAAATGTCTACAGACATGTTGGAATGAATTTGCACCAACAACTTTAAATAAACTCATAGCAAGAATGCCGAAAGTGTGTGAAGCTGTTCGCAAGGCAAAAGGCGGATATTTCGATGAGTCTAAAATATAATCTTTATAAATGGTTTTCATTCTATTTTTCACAATTGTGCAATTCACTTACTTTATTACAATGAATAAACCAACAATTCGTAACAATATAACATGTATAATTTATTTAATGCCCGAATTTCTGATATTGTATGGGTGGTAAAATACTTTTGACCGGTAGTGTAAATCAGATAATTTTTAACTAGATTAACATATTTAAAAGTAATCCGATTTATGTCATGTTTGGTGTCATTTTAATCGTGAAAATGTCATTAATCCATTAAAATTATTTTCAAATCAATAAAATGCGAAATAAATGTTCTAGGTTTTATTTTATTCCATGTTTACTTTTCATAAATAAGCGAGCTCTTTAAAATCCTCGACGCTGGAGTGTGAGGAAAGCGAGAGAGAGAACGAGTAAGGAGTAAGCGAGACGGCCAACGTCAAAGAGAGTTCCGAAGTCTCGACGCGAGCCTATCTTAATCTCCAATCTTTGGTATTATATTTCATCTTATTATAGAAAATAAAATTTTTACATTTTGCATTTTACCGGTCCGAAAACAATTGTAATGGATTAATGAGATTTTTGCGATTAAAATGACACCAAACACGACATAAATCGAATAATTTTTAATTATTAAATTAAATTAATAAATAATTAATATAGTTTGATTATGTAATTCGATTTATGTCGTGTTTGGTGTCATTTTAATCGCAAAAGTCTCATTAATCCATTACAATTATTTTCGGACCGATAAAATGCGAAATGTAAAAATTTTATTTTCTGTAGTAAGATGAAAAATGATTCGACAGATTGGAGATTAAGATAGGCTCGCGTCGAGACTTCGGAACTCTCTTTGATGTTGGCCATCTCGCTTGCTCCTTACTCGTTCTTTCTCTCGTTTTCCTCGAGCTCCAGCGTCGAGGATTTTAAAGAGCTCGCTTATCTATGAAAAGTAAACATGGAATAAAATAAAACCTAGAACATTTATTTCGCATTTTATTGATTTGAAAATAATTTTAATGGATTAATGACATTTTTACGATTAAAATGACACCAAACACGACATAAATCGGATTACTTTTAATTAAATATGTATGGTTAATCTAGTTAAAAATTGAAAGTGTTTTTGAACACTTCACTCAAAATAATATAAGATATCTCAAAATATACAAAAAAGGAAAAAGAGACATCAAAAATATATAACTGATTTTTTTCAGTTATTTATAGGAAATTGTATATCACATTTCCTCGTGATAAGATCTGCTAGTTAAAGATTTATGTAATTATTTCAGCTGTGATTGTGATCTTACATTATGCCAATGAAAATGTACACACATATACATTCATATATCAATCTATTAAAGAATTTTCAATTCTCAGATACGTTCTACATTAAAAGATTACAGTTTATTAAATATATTATTCATAAATATAAATATTAATTAATATATTATTCAGCAATATTAATTTGAAAATATTTTTTGTTTTATTCTTATAATGTTATTTATGTATTTAATATTATTAATGTATTGTTATAATGTATTTGTATTTTTATTTTACAAACCAAAGTTATGCTTTTTTAGGTCTCCGAAGTATCTTCTTTCAGGTGTACAGACAAGAGGTGGGGTTTTTAGTTGGTAGGCGGCCAGGACGAAGATGAGATCGATTTCTGATGAATTCGATTATGGATTTCTGAGTCTCGGTTGAATCCAACACTCCCTCTTGGTACGGGCCAAGAGGGGTCTTTGGAAGATTTTCCCCACCTCCGAAAAAAAAAAAAATTAATAATTTTTATGTGACACATATTTATATTAATTTACAAAAATAAGCAAAATAATTTATTTTATCTCAATGATTGCTTTACTCATATTGTAATTACAATGTACAAATTGTACTATAAATCAAAGTTAAATTTTTAATATTTCTCTCTCTCTCTCTCTCTCTCTCGCGAAAATAATATTTCATATGTACGCATAAATGTATATAAAATAATGTTACTAATTATAAAAAAATATTTTAATAACATATACAGGGTGACCCATTTTAACTTAGGCAGCCAAATAACTCGAAAAATAAGCACACTACGAAAAAATGTTTAGAATCAAAATTTCGTCATTTCGAGGGGGACGTACAATGACGTTAAAATCAGCCCCCCCACCCCTCCCCCTGGGCGGTGAGGGGGGGCAAGTTTGAAATCTTAAATGGGAACCCCTATTTTTTATTGCATATTCGGAATCTTTGGCTAAAAACACATACAATTTGTCTGAAACATTTTTCTCGATTCATGATAGATGGATGCTGTAATCGACGAAATTCAATTTCTTCGATTTCTCTTACTGAGAACCCATGCTTACGATTCTGCAATAAATTAACAATAAAAATACTACGTTTTCATTGTTAATACTCGAAATTAGTCTTAAAACAAACTTTTCATTATTTTTTATTACTCATTAATTACTTCTCAAGAAACTGCTTTTAGCGTAACCTGCCCTTTAGGCAACTTGAATGGTCCGAAGTACCGAGACATTTTGGACTTTCCATCTGATGGAGTTCCTCTAAGTATCCCTCCAAAATTTTGTCCATTTAGTGCCAAAGTCACAAGTGTTTATGTATTTTTTTAACATTTGTACTCTGATAAAATTCTGGTGAAATGGCAAATTATACGCCTGCAGAAGTAGTCGATATTCTTATAACCTTTGGTGAATGTGGTAGAAATTACAGACTTACTGCCCGTACTTATGCGGAGCGATTCCCAAATCGCCGCCATCCTACTGATCAACAAATTATAAACATTGAAAGGAGATCTCGTAATAATCCACTTCATCGCGAAAGGCGAAGGAATAGACTTCATAATAATAATAACTCTAGATTGCTCGCAGTTTTGACTATGGTTCATCAAAATCCCCATATTAGTATCCGTCAAATAGAATGAGAACTGGGAATCCCTCAAACTACGGCACATAGATTGTTACGATCAGTCAATTACCATCGGTATCATATTACTCTGGTATAGGAATTAAGTGAGGCCGACTGCGTACTCAGAGTACAATTTTGTAGATAGGCTCTTGAAATGTTAGATCAGAATCCAGATTTTTTTAGTAATGTTTGTTTCAGTGATGAAGCAACATTCATCAGCAATGGTAGTCTCAATAGGCATAATTGCCACTATTGGTCACCAGAAAATCCACATTGGTATCGTGAGGTGCTTAATCAACATCGTTGGAGTTTATATGTATGGGTAGGCATTTGCAATGGCCAAGTCATTGGACCTCATTTTTTTGAACGTCCAATTAATAGTCCAATGTATTTAGAATTCCTCGAAAATGATTTGCCAGCATACCTAGAGAATGTTCCCCTTGCAGTTAGACTAAATTTATGGTATCAACAAGATGGTGCTCCTGCTCATTATGCTCGTATTGTACGGATGTTTTTGAATCAAAGGTTCCCAAATCGGTGGATAGGGCGGGGTGGACCAGTTCTGTGGCCTCCGAGATCACCGGATTTGAACCCCCTTGATTTCTTTTTATGGGGATACGTTAAAGATGCAGTGTATAGTGAAGCTCCAACGACAAGATTGAATATGATGGAAAGAATAAGAAGAGCTTGTGAAGCTATAACTCCTTTAATGCTAGAAAATGTACAACGTAACTTTCGCTGTCGATTACTGTTATCCTTAGAAAATAATGGTGCACACTTTGACCATCTCCTCCATGTGGAGAGAGCTGATAACAATGCAATCTTGCCTTAACTGGTTGGGTCACCACACGACCTTGCCTTCACTGGCTGGGTCACTACTTGACCTTGCCTTAATTGGTTGGGTCACCACACGACCTTGCCTTCACTGGCTGGGTCACTACTTGACCTTGCCTTAACTGGTTGGGTCACCACACGACCTTGCCTTAACTGGTTAGGTCACCACACGACCTTGCCTTCACTGGCTGGGTCACTACTTGACTTTGCCTTAACTGGTTGGGTCACCACACGACCTTGCCTTAACTGGTTGGGTCACCACACGACCTTGCCTTCACTGGTTGGGTCACCACACGTTCAAGCACCCCGAATTGTGAGAGGCGAGGGGACTCACGTTAATCAAGCACCCCGAAGGGAACAGAAAACTGCTACGTCCACGTCGTTGTTCCTGGGTTACGCTAAAAGCAGTTTCTTGAGAAGTAATTAATGAGTAATAAAAAATAATGAGAAGTTTGTTTTAAGACTAATTTCGAGTATTAACAATGAAAACGTAGTATTTTTATTGTTAATTTATTGCAGAATCGTAAGCATGGGTTCTCAGTAAGAGAAATCGAAGAAATTGAATTTCGTCGATTACAGCGCCATCTATCATGAATCGAGAAAAATGTTTCAGACAAATTGTATGTGTTTTTAGCCAAAGATTCCGAATATGCAATAAAAAATAGGGGTTCCCATTTAAGATTTCAAATTTGCCCCCCCTCACCGCCCAGGGGGAGGGGTGGAGGGGCTGATTTTAACGTCATTGTACGTCCCCCTCGAAATGACGAAATTTTGATTCTAAACATTTTTTCGTAGTGTGCTTATTTTTCGAGTTATTTGGCTGCCTAAGTTAAAATGGGTCACCCTGTATAATGTACATATATATGTATATATGCAAAATACGGGACAGACTTATTAATATGTTTTATTATAGTTGCGCGTTTTTTCCATATTAAAATACATATATATGTAAAATAGAATAATTAAAAACATTTTTTCAATAATAATACATATATTGCTATCATAATATGTATTAATGTAATCATCGCGAAGCTATGTAATACAGCATATTAGTAAATCTGTAACGTTTCCGTATTTTGGATCCACAATTATAAGTTAGGACAGACATACCATAATCGTGGATCTAGCACGGATATGAACCAATCGATGGGTAAAGAAAAGGTGGATCTAGCACGGATATGAACCAATCGATGGGTAAAGAAAAGGTGGATCTAGCACGAATATGAACCAATCGATCGGTAAAGAAAAGATGGATCTAGCACGGACATATAACAGCCGAGCAGCAAGAAAAGGTGGATATAGCCATATAGTTCCGCCGACTGAAAATGTGGATCCATTGGCGCCACTGTACGGCCTAGAAAAAGCGTCTCACGAAAATCGACGGCATGGCCCCTCTCATGCTTCTCTCTGCTAATAGCTAGCTAATTTTTTAAAGGTTCCCAGTGCCATCTATTCCAACATTTACAGTACAGGGGCTAGAAAAGTACTGGATAGCCAAGAAGTAACGTAAATTATAGTTCATACTGAGCTAGTCAATAGCTAGATATTATATCTAGTCTGCATCATCTAGCCACTAGCTGCAAAGTAACTTTGGCTAGACAAATTTCCACTCGGGTAAGTGTGCAGCAATCTGACGAAATCCACACAATAATAAAATAGAGAAACAAAAACAAAAAATCTCTGCTCAATACTACTGTCTCAATTCTATTAAACTTAGGGTGTCAAGAGAATAATATTATATTATCCTCTATTTTCTTTTTCTGAGAGTTAAATAAGATATTTTAAAGTTAAAATTTCAATTTAATATTTCAAAATTTTTGGCGAATTGCTTTTTGATTATTGAAACATGACATAATTTTGATTAATATAACGTCGAACTGACACAATTTTGATTGCAATGTGTTCTTTGGATATCTATTATTTATGTTATTATATCTATTATTCAATTTATTCAGTTTATTCAATTTTTCAAAAATAAATTAAAATTTAAACGAATGTTGAGTTTTTTACTCTTGCCAGCGTTATCGAGTTAATTTCGATGTTTACGACATCGTTTTGACATCATTTCGATATTAGCTTTCTCGCTAGATAGCGTTACGATACTACAATACCCAAAAAACTGAATCTGATTGTTGAAAATCGCTGTATTATATGGAGGTTATGTTGAAAAACTACCAAGTAGCTTATCCGGAGTTTTACGTCTATAAACTTTTTAAAGTATTTAAAATATTTCAGAAATTAAAGTGTAAAGCTGTAAATAAAAAATCTAATGCTTTTCTAATAATGAAGAGGGCACAGAAGAGATAAGAAATCTACAGATTAGAGTCAAAAAGAAAGGGAAAAAGGAGAATGGTTAGTTAGAGGATAGAATAGAAGAAAGAATAAAGAGAATAGTACGAATGATGGAAAAAGAAGAAAGGAAGAAAAGGAGAAGAAATTTAATTTTTAAAAGGGAAAGAAGAGGACATTAGGAAGGAGGTAACAAAAAATAAAATGTAAGAAATTAGTAGTGGAGATTGATATAGAGGAGATAAGGAAAATGAAAACAGAAAGCGAAAAGAGGAGAGAGATGATGATTGTAAAAACTGAAATCAGAAGAGAGTAAGAAGAAAGTGTTGGAAAATAAAAGTAAACTGACAGAGAAAAAAGTATGGATAGAAAAGAACCAGATATTCAAAAAAAGAAAGATAAAGTGAAATTTAAAGAGAATTGTGGAGCAGGGGAGAAAAAGAAAATAATAAAAGTAGAATACGGTAGAATATAGCTAGAAAATATGTGATATTGGGAGAAGGAAAAGGTGTTAAAAAAAATGAAAAAAGAAGGCAGAGGAAAGGGAATGCAGCAGAGAAAGAGAGGGAGAAGAAAATTTTGGGGCAATAGGAGAAAGGAGAAGAAAAACAGAGAGGATGGACGGGGGCAATGATGAAGAGGAGGACTAAGAGAGTGCCATAGATTGAGGGGAGGTAGAAGAAAAAAAAGAGAAAAGAAGGGAAAGAGAAAAAGAAGTAAAAAAAATGTACCAGGTAGCTTTTTAGAATGTAGCAGGGTTGAATAATGAGGACAAGGAATTTGGAAGGGTTTAGAGGAGATGTATATTTGAGTGAGATTTGGATAGATAGGAAAGGCTGTGAGAAAGAAGCTATTACCGAAGGGATACATGTAGGAGAATAACGCAATAGGCAGAGAGAAAAAAATAAGAAGGGGAGAATATCGGGGGGGGGGGGGGAATTGGGGGTACGAGTGAGAGTCAGGATAAAAAAAGAAAAAACAGGAACAAAGAAGAAATTTTAACGGTGAAAATAGGTTTAGGGGAAGAATGGTGGAGGTTAGTGAAGGTTATGTAAACACGGTTTTGGAGAAAAAACCGAAGGAATTAAGGAAATGAAAGGGAGAAAGAGAAAAGGGTGGGATTAAGTGGGTATATTAATAGGAACGGATCTCAATACTAGAAAATGAAGGGAGAAGAGTAGGAGAGAAAGAAGATTAAGAGGAAAACAGAAAATCAAAGGACGAAAAAGTAAATGAGGAAGGAAGAAAATTATGCAGTTTTTAGAAGAAGAAGGTCAATCCCCCCTAAACGAAAACATAAAAGGAGAATTTAAAAGGGAATGGATAGGAAGAAAATGAGAATCAGTGATAGACTATGTAATAAGGAATGAGAAATCGAGGGGAAAGATAGCGAAAATGACAGTGGACTTAAAAATAGAATCGAATTATCATCCACTGGTTTGAATAAAGTCAAAGAAGGTAAAGAAAGAAGGGAAAGAGACCGGAAAAGAGGAAGGCAAAGGAGGGGATAAGGGAATTTAACAAATTATTTGAAAGAAGGATAGGAGAAGAAGGAAGAGTAGAAGAGGTTTGGGAAAAACTGAAAGACAGGGTAAGAGAGAAGAGATGAAGTGGAAGAAGGGAAGAGAGGGAGAGAGAAGGAGGAGATGAAAAATGCAGAACGAAAGGAAAAGGTAAGAAGGAAATTAATGAAATAGAGAAAGAAAGATTAAAGCGATAGAAGGTATAGAAAGGAAAAGCAAGAATATAAGAAACTGTGCGAAAAAAAAGAAAAAAGGAATGATGGATGAATGCATGAAATGAAGGAATGCGAAAACAGAGGAGCAAGTATGAAAGATAGTGAAAGGGAAGAAAAGAATAAATGAAAAATGGAGGAAGAAAAAAAGAGATAAGTATGAAAGGGAATTGAGATAGAAAAATGGGATGGACTTTAAGGAGCTGCTAAGAACAGTGGAGTAGAGGGTGAAACAGGGAATGGAGAGAAAGAGGATAGAAAAGGAGAAATAAGTAGGAAGGAAATCAGGAAAGGTGGAGAAGCTAAAGGATGAAAAGGCAATGGGAAGAGATGGGATTTCAAATTTTGAAAATACGGAAGAGAGGAGGTGAAATAGTGAATATAATGTTAGTGTCTATTTTATAGATAGGAGAAAGGGAAGAGAAGGTTGAGGAGTATAGAGGACTCTGATGTCAAACGAAATATCAAACGACACATAAAATGCACGCGTTGGTGCTAGTAGAAAAGTTGAGAGAGAAAGTAAAAGAAAAGGGACCTATTATCGCTGTTCGGAAAAAATGGGAACCACGGACAACATATACGTGAACACTGAACTACTTAGTTAATAGATGGCTAGGAAAAAATAATGGTTTTGTTCGTGAATATGAAGGTTGAGTTTGACTCGGTGGACAAAAAAATTTTAGTAGGGGCCATGAGAGCGAGAGAAGTGAGAGAGGGGTTAATGAGACAATGCGAAGAAATTTTAAGAAAGACAGTGAATACGGTTAGAGTAACGAAGAAAGAAAGAGGGAAAGGGATTTTTGACGGTAAAGGGTGTAAGACAGGTCTGTTAAGCTCATATGTGTTTACATACTGGTAGATATAAATGAAGAACTGGATAAGGCGAGTTGAGGAAGGATGAAAAAAAAAATTTGTTTCACATATGTGGATATTGCAATTATAGCAGAAGATGAAGGGAATGATAGGTAAAATGAAGAAATACCTGAAGAGAAAGAGACTGGAACTAATGTGGAGAAAACTGAAATAATGAGGTACGAAGGGAGGAAGAAGCAAAAGGTGAATTGGAGGAAGTGAATAACAATTGAGGAGGTCAAAGAATTTAAGTATCTAGGATACACGGTGAAATGCAACGGAAAATATGATGCTCATATTAGAGTAAAAAAAAAGAGTAGTATTATTGGGAAAAGTGTGGAGTATAGAAAAAAGAAATTTTGGAAGGAATTGGAGAAGAAGAGAGTGGTTATTTGATAAATTAAATAATTTGGACAGTAATCAGTTATGGTGCGGAGGTTTGGGGAAAGAAAGGAAGGGCATATAGAAGAAACACATGAGAGATTTCTGAGATGGATACTGGTGGTGGAAAGATGTATACCGGAATATATGGTAAGAGAGGAATTGTACAAAGGGAAATATTAAAAGGGAGAGCGTGTTTAAGAGCGTGGAACTATGAAAGAAAATTGGAGAAGGGAAAAAGAGGGAGCTAGCAAGGGAATGTTGGGAGGAAGAACAGGAAAAGAGGGCACATTAAAAGGTTGGGAAAAGGAAAGAAAAGAGAGGTTGGAGGATTGAAGAAGTAAAAAAAGGGAAATTAAGGGATGAAGGAATGCCAAGAAGGGAAGAATTAATCAAAAGAGAAGAAACGTTATAGAAGGAAGAGAGATGGAATGAGATAAGGGATTCTAGTACAACAGGTGGTACAAGATAAAGGAGGAGAAATATCTGGATATTTAAGGAAGAATTGGGGAGAAAATAGGTGACAAAGTTGCGAAGTACAGATTGGGGAACAGTGTGAGGGAGGGAAAGTACTGGGAGGAGAAGGCGAGAAAAAAATAATGGGTATGTAAAAGGAGACAGGAGACATGGAAACGCGGAAAAATTACAGAAGATGGAGAGATGATAGGAGAGATCCCAGAATGTTGCGCACAGAATAAATCAGACACAGCAGATTGAATGAATCTAGACATAAGTTCAATCGGATACATAATCGGATAAGAAACGGATATATGGTGGTACGAATGAACACAATGCTAATCGGATACAGTGATAATCGGACACAGTAGAAAATAGACACACGGTGGTTGCAATCGGACACAGTGCCAATTGGATACAATCCCAGTCGGACATAGTGACAATCAGATACAGTAGGAAACAGTGAAATCCACTTTACATCTCCCCTCCCTCTTTTTTGTCGGGAAATGCGTTACACATACCTCCGATCTTGGCAGAAAACCGGTGGTAATATAGGACTCCCCCAGGATAAAATCCCGAGTATATACCCACTAAAATCCCATGGTGACCGACTTTCCGCACTTTTGGAAGGCCCCAGGAAAAAACTTGTATACCTCCGGGACACTCTACATTTCCCCTTTTAGAGTAAAACTACTTCCATCGTCGTACATTTCACTGACAAGTAACACTACCCAACTGTCACTCACCGATCTGGATGAAACTGTGCATACTTGTAGAACATTGAAAAATATCGAACATGTGTTTTTTATTTTTTTCCAAAAGGCTTTTTAGGCTTTTGAAACCAACCTTGAAGGGAGTAAACATCCTCAAAATAGGTTATCTTCCCATAACCAATACACCGAAATTATAAGTGACGAAAAATGTTTCTGTAATGTTCTTAAATATATTTATCTTCTAAATATTTTTTTAAGAGTGACCATAAATATCACATAGAAACTTACTTTGTCTGACTTTTGATCAACTTTTTAAAGTTTTACTATTTCAGTCAACAATTTTGACCCCGCCATTTCAAATTTTTTAAAATTGATATGCCCTCTATTGGGCAACAAATGCTGAGGACGATGTAATGGAAAACTTCTATATGGACCTAGAAACCACGTTACAGATATATCTAATAGAAAGATTGTCATCGTGGGTGATTTCAATTCCAAGGTTGGGTCAGCAACTTTGGACGATCACCTTCGCCATGTAATGGCGGTTTGGACCCTTGATAAACGAAACGAGAGGAGTCACTGTTTCCAATTTTGTTTGGATAACCTGCTGACAATGGCTAATACACTGTTCTCACAACAACCTAGAATTTTTACTTGGACATCCTCTGGGGACAGGTGTTGTAATCAGATTGACTTTATTTTAGTGAGGAGTCGCTGGAGAACGGCTATATGATCCTGCAAAATCCTTCCCGGCTTGGATGTTGGTTCTGACCATCAAATGCTTGCATGCAGATTTCGAGTTAAACTACGAAGATGCTCTAGGAGGAAAATGTGATATATGCCTTCGCGGAAGAGATTTTCAAGAAGAAGGCTAGCACCCTACGGGAAGAGGAGAAACTGAATTCTTACAACAACATCAATGACATGTGGGAAGCCTTTAAAACAATTATAATCAATACGATAAATACTCGCATAGCGACTGATAATCCTGTTCAACCATGAATCTCACCAGAAACATTAAATCTGGTGAATCAACGCAAAATGCTGAAATCTTCTAACATGGATGATACTGTTAAAACCAAAGAACATGAACGTATCTCGGGGCTTATACAAGTATCGAGTAGGAAGGACAAAAATGCTTATATTAAAGGCATATGTATAGAACTAGAAAGACATGCAGACAATAATAATAATAGTCGAGATCTTTTTAAGAGAGTCAGACAATTGGTCAGACAATGGAGTCAGAAAATTTAAACCTAAAACCTGGTCAACAAGGAAGGATCTCTCATATGTGAGATTGACGGCGTCTTGGAGGTATGGTATAAATATAGTGAAGCTCTCTTTATGGATAATGCCAAGACCACAATTGAGATCCAAAACTTCACACTTGAGCCTGATGGCGGAGGTAAAAGCAACTATAAGGAACCTCAAACCCCACAAAGTACCTAGCATCGACTCGATAACAGCGGAGGCTCTGAAGCAGTTGGAAGAATGCCATGAGGGTCCTTCATAAGATCTGTCGAAGAATTTGGAGCACAGGTATCTGGCCGAGTGATTGAACAACTTTGATATTTGTTTCCCTACACAAAAAAGGATCAACAGAGGACTGTGACAACTATAGACTACTTGCACTCCTTTCACACCAGTAAGATCATGCTGTACATAATTAGAGCCCGATTAGAACAGTACGTTGCAGAACAAATAGCACCAGAACAGACTGGCTTTGTAAAGGGAAGAGGGAGCAGATATTGAACGTCAGACAGATTATAGAGAAATCACGAAAATATTACGTACCAACCTATCTTTGTTGTCGACTTGTTTTATTGATTTCCGAAAAGCGTTTGATAACGTAAAATGGGAAAAACTGTGGAACATCTTACTGAATATGGGAATACCATACCATTTGGTTTCCATTATTAGATCGCTTTATAAGGCTAACTCAACACATGTAAGGATTGACGCATTTATCTCTGACGCATGTATCGTCCGTAAAGAAATGAGGCAAGGCTATGTACTCTTCCCGATTTTGTTCAACCTTACATTGAACACATAATAAGATTACTCTTGGATGGTTGGACGGGTGGAGTTACGATTGGAGATGCACAGATAACCAATCTGAGATTTGCGGATGACATAACACTTGTAACGTCGGGTAGAGAGGAGATTGAAAAACTATTGTGCAGACTTCAAAACATAAGTGTACAATATGGTACATGACTATTAATACGGATAAAACCAAAATAATGATTATTCGGGAAAACAATAACAGGCCTGATATTGTGAAAATTGGTCAATACCGGGTGGTGAATCAATTTACATACCTGGGCTCTTTAATAGAGAATAAAGGAGGATGGGAGAAATTCGACGTCGAATACAAATGGCAAGAACGGTGATGTCACAACTTATCAAAACATGGCATGACAGAAACATCACTAGAAATACGAAGGTGAGATTCGTTCAGCCCTTGGTGTTCTCTGTCTTTCTATATGCTTCAGAAACATGGATTGTTAAAGAGACTGACAGACGTCAGGATTAACACATTAGAGATGTGGGTCTGGCGCAGGATGTTAAAAATTCCATGAACAGCGCAGAAAACAAATGAATCTATACTGAGAGAAATACATCCTGTGAGACGTCTGTCGAGTACTCTTTTCAAGAATACTTACATTCTTTGGACATGTACATTGTAGCGATCATATGGAGCGATTTGTCGTTTTCAGGGAAAGCCAGAGGGTAAGCGGAGACGAGGGTGTTCACTAACGCGCTGAGTAGACATAATGAAGAAGCTGTTGCATATGGATTTTAGACATGCTGTTCACAATACGGGGGATAGAGAGCTATGGAGAGGGATGGTAGCAGGAGTCACCCAAATTAGTACTGCACTGATCTCGTGGATCACAATACATCTGACAAGATGTTATGAATAAGAAGAAGAAGAAAAAGATTCATGTTTTATCTTAAATCTCTCTCTTATCTCTTTTAATATACGTGTTTGACTAACAAATAGATGTAGACACAAATAAAGAATAAAGAATATTAGATAATTTCGCGAAGAAAATTCAGTGATTGTGACGGGATATGAATTTCCAGATTCTTCAGGGAACGCGTAAAAAGCTACTGGATGGACCAGTGCGAGACTGAGTAATTACATCAGGGAACAATTACAGATTGACACGTACTCGTAATCCACCGTCGTAGCTTCTTTTGCGCTTTGAGATTCCGATGATGAAGAAAGAGAGAAATTCCTTTTGCGGTATGAGACAGCGTAAGGTAGAAACACGATAGAAAAAGGGAGGAAAAGGGATCCCAGCGAGAAATAACTCATCAAATTGATATCGAATCGACATCGAAAACATACATCGAAAACTGATTGAAATACTCATCGATTTCGATTGATTTATGTCACAGCTTTCGATGAATTTTCGACACTCAGAACAATTTCGATTCAATATCGATTCAATTTCGATTCAATATCGATTATTTGATATTTTGTTTAAATATTTTTGTATTTATATTTAAAGTTGCTTTTAAAAGCTGTTTCTTCACTATGTATCTTCAACTGGGATATCAGAAATGAGAAAATTTATAATAATTTTTGGAAAATACGTCAAACTACATTAATATTTTACAAATTTTATTTCAAAATAAAAAATAAAAATATTTGCAACGTACATTAAAATAAAAATTATTTTTAAGTGAATAGTTGGTAATCAGTACAAAAAATAGACTTAGAAAATATATCAAAAACTCCTCTTATTTAACAATATAATAAATCAATAAATAATCCATTTATGTTGAATTATACGTAATCAAGAACAAAAACAAACTGTTTAATAGCTGCAGTAAATTGAAATAAATATTTTCTTTCCGATATTGAAGTGGGAGTTTCCGATATATTTTTAATAAGAATAATTATTTTAAATATAAAAACATTACATTTGTTTGAAATACTTTACGCTGATTTGTCTCTAATAGTCGGTGTAGCGAGTAAAAGAATTAATTATTACATGACAAAAAATAATAACCACAGATACAATTCAATAAACATCTCAATAGGCAAAATATAAATAAAATATATACACGAACCTGAGTCATGTAAAGTAAAAAATGGTTATACTATTCGTTATATAAACGATCTCTGATCGTTTGTAGTAAGATCTGTATGATCTTAGGCACAGATATATATATATACAGGGTGGGCCATTTTAATCCATCCACGCAAATAACTCCGAAGGTATAGGTGATAGCGAAAAATAACTCGTACAAAAGTTGTAGGGTTCAAAGGGAGCCAACCGTTGATGACCGTTGATTGAACTTGACCTCGAAGTCGATTTTCAAAATCATTTTAAGATTAACAAGTGTTTTTTCAATAGAAACCCGTATTTTTGATCCCGGATTTGGAAAGAGCACAAAATTTTGCGTAAAAAATATGTACCCATGTTAGGGCCTAAAAGTGGACCATAGGTGACTTTTAGATGAAAACAAGTGATTTCATTTTAGCACTACTTTTAGCATTACAGGAACAACGATGTGGACGTAGTAGTTTTCTGTTCCCTTTGGGGTGCTTGATTAACGTGAGGCCCCTTGCCTGTCACGATTCGAGGTGCTTGATTAACGTGAGTCCCCTTGCCTCTCACGGACGAGGTGTTTGTTCAATGAAAACCTGCTTTTGGACCAAATTATAAATTTTGTTCAAAAACGTTACCATTAATACATGATTGAATCCTTTTTCGAAAATTGCGAACAGTTTCCAATAACATAGCCCGTGGTATGTTACTACATGCAATCCGAATTCGTTCAATCATATCTGCTCTTGTTGTTGGTTCTTGTTCATAAACAACATTTTTCAAATAACCCCAAAGAAAAAAATCAGGTGAAGTCAAATCAGGCGATCGTGGGGGCCAATGAACTGGTCCATTCCATCCAATCCATCTTGCATTAAATCTGTTGTTCAGAAACGTAGTTACAATTCGTGCGCGATGAGCACCTGCCCCATCCAGCTGTACCCACATGTCTAACCTTGTCCGAAGGTCAACATCATCGAGCAGGTCAGGTAGTTCATCGCGCAACAACTGTAAAATGTTTTCCCCATTCACAGTATCCTCGAAAAAATAAGGACCAATGAGATAACCGTTGACAATTCCACACCATACATTCACACTCCAACGATGCTGATTATCTATTTGTCTATACCAATGAGGATTCACATCTGACCCGTAATGACAATTATGCCTATTCAGTACTCCATTGTTTTTGAATGTCGCTTCATCTGAAAACATAACATTATAAAAAAACATACACATGCCTCGGTAGTCGAATTGGTATGACACCCGCACGGAATGGGGGTGTTCCAGGTTCGAATCCTGGCTGAGATAATATTTTTCGCAATAAATTATTTATATGTGGGGGATGGGGGGGGATCCTTATTAACACTAACAAATGGAATCGGGTTGATTTCATGTTGGTGATTTGCGTTTTAAGTTCGACTGTGTCGACGCGCACCTTGTATTTTAAATTGTGTACTGCGATTGCGCAGATCATTGATTGGCAGAAAGATCCAAGGCTCGATCGTTAAGAGGCAAAAACTGATGTTTATTTCTTTACTATTATAAAAAAATCTCGGGTTATTTTCAAACATTTGTTCTGCCCATTGACAAAACAGCAGACGTACTCTCATATCTTCATCAGTGATAGCCTGAGTCAAAGTGATGTGATATGCATGGTACTTTGCATTCTTTAGCAGCCTTAGCGCAGTCTTTCTAGGAATCCCAATTTGCCTTTCAATTTGTCGACTACTAATTTGTGGGTTCAGGTGAACTGCTAAAACTGTTGCCAATCGTGCATCGTTATCATAATTGATCTTTTGCCTGTCACGTTTTATACGACCTTGGCAAACTCGCAGTTCAATATCGCGAATTGTTGTATGATTGGGGCAACGTCTATACCCATACCGTTCACGATATAAAATTGCAGCTTGGCGATAATTTTTATGGCATTCGCCAAGAACAAGTAAAATGTCAACAATTTCATTGGAAGTGTAATTAGCCATTATGTATTCCTTATTAATTCAACAATTAGGATTACTAAATCGTGTTTTGTGATTTTTGATGAAAGAGTCAAGTTGGAGGCCTTTATCGGATTTCCGACCCATGACTTTGACGCTGTAAATCCTGGTACATTAATTAAGTTAAACTTCAATCACGAGATGCTATTTTAAAATTACAATCATTAATACATTTCCAATTTTCATCACCAAGATTTAGAGATTTATTTAAATATGCATGGTATAAAAGCGGTTATATAGAAGAGAGATCAGCACAGTTTGAAACGCCAGTTGATTTTTGCTTTAAGAAGAATGTTAAACCGACATGCGATGTTTGCGGTGGCATTGCTATAATTACTTGCGCATGGTGTAAAAAGTCTCTTTGTATACAACATTTCTTTCACGACCATCATATGTGTTATAAATTTGACCCTTAATAATATAAATATTAAATACTTATATTAAATATTTATATTATTATTAACTTTATTGTAATATTATATTGTTACACAATTGTTATATGTAATTTTATTAATTGTAATTATGTTATAGTTTCTTAATTGTACTTATAAAATTAATTAAGTAATAAAAAGCATACATGAAATTGAACATAAAATATTTATGATTTAAGAAAATAATGATAAAAATAAAAGGATCGCGTGGAAGGAGTGAGTGTTTGCAGTAAGGCGTAATTGTAATATGTCAATCCGTCTTATATAAAACCGCGGTTAATATTTCATACAATTTAATTAAGGGTACATGATAAAATGTACGATATTACGTATTAAACTGATGCTCGCAAGGCGATGGCATTTTATATTTCCTCCAACGACAAAATTATTCGTCTTACAGACCTTTAAACTTGTTTTAAGTTTTATATAAGTGCTCAAGCTATATGTGATGAAAACTTTCGTGATTATATATGGATATGTCCTCCAAGCTTATTCGTCATCTTTTGATTGCAGGAAAACGCGTTGCGCGAAGAATCGAGCGCATGGGCCGACACAAATAGCGTATGTACGGAGGCGTTTATAATTAATTCTCGAAAATGATATTACGCAACATAACTTTAATATACATGGATGAATTCGTAAAAAAATAACCTTTAATTTGGTAAAAACAAAAATTTAAAATTTTGAAAAAAAAGTTAAAGGGGTAAGGCTTTTTGAAAAATAAAAAAAAATAAAAAAATTTTTTTACGTTATTTTATAGTACTTATCAAGCCATTTAATACCCAGTTTGAATTTTTGTTCTATCTTTTTTAGTTTCGAAGATATTCGCTCCGAAAGAGAAAAACCGATTTTTTTCAAAGGGGTGTTTCACCCCCTAAAAGGCCGTATGGGAATGAATAAAAAAAAACGTGTCCCCTATTTTGGTCTAGAGAATAACATATTAGAAGCTTATCAAAATCGGAGGGGGACACTTCCGACACCTTCCTTGTTAGTTGAATAACATTTAAATATAATAAATTTTTTATATAGTTATATATATTTATCTGCAATATATCTCAATTTGTATATATGACTTTTAATTCTACATATTAGAGTATAAAAATGTATTAAAGAAACATGTTCTTTATTTATTTTGCATCGCGGCTATTAATAACACCGGCACACAAAAAAAAAAAGTGGTCTGTACATTTGACTAGACCCACCTAAGCTTATGTATTTCGATGCGCGGATTCCAAATCTGTAGTCTGTTTTACCCGTACACCCTCAAAATTTTGAGTAAATTGCAAAAAACCGCAAAAAATGGCAAAAAATCGCGAAAAATCGCAGTTGTGCGAATGGAAAAATTTTTCTCGAACTATATCAAGTATATTTTTTATGTATTTTGATGCGCTGAATCCAAATCTGAAG
Source organism: Crematogaster levior (assembly GCA_901521435.1). Taxonomy (NCBI): domain Eukaryota; kingdom Metazoa; phylum Arthropoda; class Insecta; order Hymenoptera; family Formicidae; genus Crematogaster; species Crematogaster levior. The sequence goes on along the minus strand of CABEGB010000915.1, from coordinate 80,079 downwards.
TTGATTCATCTCGTTGACCCTTCAAATTTAGAGTAAATTGCGGAAAACCGCTAAAAATATTTAAAAAATAAAAAAAATAGTCATGAAGTAGTAGATAATATCAAAAAATAGTATTGTTCTTACTCACAGTAATGAACTAAATATGATTCCTTTCAAATTATGCTATAAAATTTATAGATTGTAATTAAATTTAAAAAAAAACGATCTTCATTAAGTTTACACTGTTCTTCGCTTATATCGAACTCTTTTCTCTTCGAATGTTCTATGCAATGGGTTTCTCTTTCGTTTTTTATTATTTGTGGTTACTTCTCTCTTCAAAGTCCAGCAAAAATCTGCCATCATGTTGACGTTCCACCTTCCTTGATACCTATTCTCCATTTCACTTATGTCTTGGTGAAATCGTTCTCCTTGTTCTTCACTGTAGTCTCCAAGGTTTTGTGGAAAGTAGTCTAGATGAGAATGAAGAAAGTGCAATTTGAGATTCATCAAGCAACCCAAATTTTTGTAATTTTCCAATAACTCTTCAACCAATTCCTCGTAATTCTCACTCTTATTATTTCCCAAAAAATTCTGTGAAACATTTTTAAAACTTTTCCAAGCTGCTTCCTCAGTGTCATCCATTTGTCCGATAAAATTTCCGTCTTCAAATAAACTCCGAATTTGTGGACCATCGACAATCCCCTTTTTCAACTTGGAGAAGAGAAACCCATTGCATAGAACATTCGAAGAGAAAAGAGTTCGATATAAGCGAAGAACAGTGTAAACTTAATGAAGATCGTTTTTTTTTTAAATTTAATTACAATCTATAAATTTTATAGCATAATTTGAAAGGAATCATATTTAGTTCATTACTGTGAGTAAGAACAATACTATTTTTTGATATTATCTACTACTTCATGACTATTTTTTTTTATTTTTTAAATATTTTTAGCGGTTTTCCGCAATTTACTCTAAATTTGAAGGGTCAACGAGATCAATCAACTTCAGATTTGGATTCAGCGCATCAAAATATATAAAAAATATACTTGATATAGTTCGAGAAAAATTTTTCCATTCGCACAACTGCGATTTTTCGCGATTTTTTGCCATTTTTTGCGGTTTTTTGCAATTTACTCAAAATTTTGAGGGTGTACGGGTAAAACAGACTACAGATTTGGAATCCGCGCATCGAAATACATAAGCTTAGGTGGGTCTAGTCAAATGTACAGACCACTTTTTTTTTTGTGTGCCGGTGTAATTTATTGTATTCAACGATTATTCAATTTTTTTCGAAGAGGTGAAATTACTTTTCACCTTCACTAAAAAATGAAGTAATATTTATAATTAAATAAATAAGTTTGTTATAACATATCGAGTTTTTTTTTACCTTCAATGCAGTGGAGTTTGTTTCAGCGATATTAGAGAATTTGTCACGCGCGTCTTGGAGCTGCACACTAATACGCTGTCTACTGTTTCTTCCTATATAAAAAATTATATCATAAATAACGTAGTACTTCTGTAGATTCATTTTATATTGATTAATTTCATTTACGTATGAGAGTCTTACGATTACTCGAAGCAGCATCAGTTGTAGGACACGTGACGGTGGGTTCCACACTGAGCCCCGCTTCCGCTGCTGTTCGTTTCCTCGAGCCTCGGTTCGTTGCAGTACAAGCTCGACTTCTTTCAGCTTCGGAAACAGCTGTAGCAGCTATAACTGCATCAGGGTCGTTTTCTAAGTACTCGACATCTGCTAGTGTCAAGCACTCCTCTGTTTTTATGAAACAAAATAAAAATAAAAACGGAATTGCAATATTTTGTGCAATATTCATACTGTGATAGATATCTAGCTTAATATCTCTATTGAAAAGTTCAAAGTCTCAGCTTTATTAATCTCGATTAATACCTTGAAAACTGTCAGGAACTTCATTCTCCTCGTTTTCAAAGATGGTACCGCGCAGAGTTGTTGTTTGCGGGATCTGAGAGAGGGGTTCCTCGTCACCCATCTCAAGCCGTTCAATGTTTTCCTAGAATAAAAAATTATTATTATTATTATTACACTGTACGTCTTTAAAACATCCTAAAGATGTGCGAGGCTGTAATTCGGATGTTTTAAATACGTACGAAACGTCCAATATGTACATTTTTAATACATTTTTTAAATGTCACTGTGCTATCTGGGAATGTAAACATACGTACATCATCTTCTACGCTACTATCGGGACAATTCGCATTTCCTTCAATGTAATCCAGACCAATTGCAGAAACTACGCGAAGCTCCAGGTTCTGCAATGGAGTTTCAGTGACTGGGAAATTGCCTGTGCGTTGACGCTCAGCTCTAAGCTTACTAGCTTTTTTAGAAGTAGTGCTCTTCAGATCTCGCCATACCTAATTACGTGAATTAACGTGAAACCGTAATATACAAAGATTATGTTATGTATGTGACATACATGCCGGAAATCAGAGCAAAAATATAATTTCAAAAATCCCTCAATTATCTACATATAGATATGTAGATATTTGAGATATGCAAGTGCTTATCGTACTTGTTCGGTACTTGGTAAAAATTTCTGGCATGTGTAATGTGTAAATATTACAGCTTAAAATTTATATTTACTGTCTGCCACTGCTTCGTCGATTTTTCTGGTCCGGACAGGGAATTCAGCCTCTTAGATAGCTCATCCCACTGTTGTTGCAGTTGCAGTTTTCCATCGTTCCCGGTAAACCGACCGGCGGCGAAACAGCTATATTTTTCCATATAGGACACTAAATCCTCCAGTTGTATCGCCGATGCTCGTGAGGAACGCTGCCTTTTTACAGTAGTACTACAAAAATGAAACCGTTCATTGTGATAGTTATATTTTTTTTTGTAGAACCCTTTGAATGAAGGGAAATTGATGTGCCTTCAACCTTGCCTTTAGGTAATGCGACACAGAGTAATAACAGTTATAAAATTTTCATTAGGTAATTGATAGTGTTTATTACTATTAATATTTAAATAATATTTAAAAAATATATACATACCCAGAACACGCTGACGACTTCTCCATGATGCACACTGATAATGTCCGATTACTGATAGTAATCGTAATCGTGTTCCTAATCGTGTTCCTAACCGTGTTCCTAATCGTGTTCCTAATCGTAGCCGTAATCGTAATCGTTATCGTTATCGTAATCGCAATCGTAATAGAAGTCGTCTTGGCAATACAGCTCAATCCGTTCTGCGCAACGTGACATATTCATTCGACTCGCGCGTGTCCACGCGCGCATGCCCCCTTTCCCCTTCTCCAAGTCTCTCGGCGAGGTGTACGTGCGCCAAGGCCCGTGGCGCGCTGTTCGAAAACACCATTGTTTATATTATTTCAAAATCGCGGACTTTCTCCTGGACTCGATACACGATTGGTGGAATTACGATGTGTCCTCACTTTTGTTCGTGACTGTATCTCGACCATTTGTGACGTCAATCGACGACCGAAATCCATCGGTTGCACCGACCATTGTCGGTAGCGCCTGTGTCGAGAATAGGTTCGCACCGTTCCGTCGGTCGTGCAACCGACGATCGTCGATAACGACCGACACCGACAGTCGTCGGTAGACAAGTACAGAATTGCGCTCCAGTTGACCGCCCGACGGGTGATTACCACCGCGTGAGTCGCTATTTTAATCTTATGACATAAAATTATGCTTTAAATAAAGTTTTGATAAAGAAGAAAGTATCTTAGAATTATGTCAGGAATACGTGTTCCTTAAAATAAACTTACTTTAATAACAAAATTACTTTAATAACTTTAATAACAAAAAGTTGTTCCGGTTCGCCGGCCGTTGAACGCTGCAATCAGCTGATTGCTACACGCGATGTGTGTAATGCGTGTGTGCATAAAAAGAGAGAGAGAGAGAGAGAGAGAGAGGGGGGAGGGAAGGAGGGAGAGACATTCATACACATGCACGCACGTACGCATACACTTTTTTCTCGCTCTCTTTCTCTCTTTTACACAAACACTTATGCACTCTCTCATTCAGTCACTCATTTACTCACTCACTCACCTGCTCACTCACCTTGTAGCAGTGTAGCGAATCCTCATGCTACGTGTTAACTGCTGCACCGTTATGATTAAGTTGTAGAGACACATCAAAACTTTTTGTAAATTACTCTCACAAATTACTCTCACTCGATTAACACAATACAGATTACGCGATAACGAATTCACTGATTTATTGACTCACTACCGACTCACCGATACTAAAAATTACTTTAAAAGAAACACGAATGCAAATAGCACATGACTCGACGCGAAGCGACGGACCACGAAAACTGCGCGACCACAAGCACAAGGGTTGACTAGCGCCACACGCTGCGACTTGCGCGTGGCGCTAGTCAACTGTCAACATAACTCTTGTGATCGCGCAGTTTTCGTGGTCCGTCGCTTCGCGTCGAGTCATGTGCTATTTGCATTCGCGTTTCTTTTAAAGTAATTTTTGGTATCGGTGAATCGGTAGTGAGTCAGTAAATCAGTGAATTCGTTATCGCGTAATCTGTATTGTGTTAATCGAGTGAGAGTAATATGTGAGAGTAATTTACAAAAAGTTTTGATGTGTCTCTACAACTTAATCATAACGGTGCAGCAGTTAACACGTAGCATGAGGATTCGCTACACTGCTACAAGGTGAGTGAGCAGGTGAGTGAGTGAGTAAATGAGTGACTGAATGAGAGAGTGTGTTGTGTAAAAGAGAGAAAGAGAGCGAGAAAAAAGTGTATGCGTACGTGCGTGCATGTGTATGAATGTCTCTCCCTTCTTCCCTTCTCTCTCTCTCTCTCTCTCTCTCTCTCTTTTTTTTATGCACACACGCATTACACACATCGCGTGTAGCAATCAGCTGATTGCAACGGCCGGCGAACCGGAACAACTTTTTGTTATTAAAGTAATGTTTATTTTAAGGAACACGTATTCCTAACATAATTCTAAGACACTTTCTTCTTTATCAAAATTTTATTTAAAGCATAATTTTATGTCATAAGATTAAAATAGCGACTCACGCGGTGGTAATCACCCGTCGGGCGGTCAACTGAACCCGCGTTACGCTCGCGGTGCGCCGCTCCTGCCTGCCTTCTGTACTCGACGCGTGATTTCCTAACTATTTTTGCTTATAACTCGAAAACTACGCTTCAAATCAAATTTTGATAAAGGAAAAATCGTCTTAGAATTGTGTCAGGAATATGTCATTTTACAGATGGAAGGTTATCCTGGATCACCCTGTATATATATATATATATATATATATATATATATATATATATACAGGGTGACCCATTTTAACTTCCCCACCGGATTATCTTGAAAGGAATGCACTTTCTGAAAAAAAGTTTCAGATATAAGTTTTAGTATTTTTCCCTGGCTATTGAATGGCGATATTGAATTTGACCTCGATTGTGAATGTGAAGGTCATTTAAAGGTCAAGTTAATTTTTTTAAATGGGAACCACTATTTTTTATTACATATTCTTGTAGCTGACTTCAAGAGCTTTCCAAAACACTATAATAAAGTATTTTTTTATTAAGTATTTTCCGAGTTATAAAGCTTGAAATAATTTCTTAATTTTACATAAACTGTAAAATATCTCGTAAAATATTTACTTTTCGATGACCTTATCTCAATACTTTTATGCACAGAATAATGAGAGGAATCAATTGGTGTAAAGAAAACACATAGTTGTTTTTAAGAAAAAATATGTAATTGTTAGTTACAAATTGCATATTTTTTCTTAAAAACAACTATGTGTTTTCTTGACACCAATTGGTTCCTCTCATTATTCTGTGCATAAAAGTATTGAGGTAAGGTCATCGAAAAGTAAATATTTTACGAGATATTTTACAGTTTAAGTAAAATTATGAAATTATTTCAAGCTTTATAACTCGGAAAATACTTAATAAAAAAATACTTTATTATAGTGTTTTGGAAAGCTCTTGAAGTCAGCTACAAGAATATGTAATAAAAAATAGTGGTTCCCATTTAAAAAAATTAACTTGACCTTTAAATGACCTTCACATTCACAATCGAGGTCAAATTCAATATCGCCATTCAATAGCCAGGGAAAAATACTAAAACTTATATCTGAAACTTTTTTTCAGAAAGTGCATTCCTTTCAAGATAATCCGGTGGGGAAGTTAAAATGGGTCACCCTGTATATATACAATATTGAGACAAACTTGGTGGACTGTATGTATGTTTGTAGTGTGATTTATATATATATATTGAGACAACTTGGTATATATATATGTATGTTTGTAGTGTGATTTAGAGTAAGCCTAACATTCGCAGTTTCAAATTAAATTAACGACTAAAGATAGAGATTAAACGGATATGAGTAGAGATTACAGTTTATAGTTAACGCAAAGATATTAAAGAGCAGATTTTAAGATAATACAATTGACTTTAATTTTAATATCATTTAATATAATTGTTTTTATATAACAGCAGAAGTTATTATAACATAAGAAAACAAACAGAATTTTATTATAGACGATTATATTATGAATATCTAGAAAAACAAGATTCAAGTACCATTTTTATTATTCTAAATACTAAATACTATTTTTATTATTATAATGTTACTATATTTGCATTACAAATTGCATCATTAACAACTTTATTTGAGATATGAGGTCGTATATAAAAAGATGAAAATTATGTGCTCTACAGAATTGCTGCTAAAGTGTTAATATAAAACATAAATTTGTAAACTGTGAATTGATAGGTCTAAAAAATAGAAATTAACACTGTATTTTCTTAATTACATATTGATTAATTACATTGATTGATTAATTACATATGATCCCTATGATCATGAGCTTGGTAGACTGTATAGATGTACTTACAGATTCGTGTCCCAATGACGATGTACAGATCATCATGATCTTAAAACAGCGTCGTGTTCTAATGACGACGACTTGCAGATCCTTGTGATCTTACAATAGATTCGTGTCTTAATGACGACGATGTACAGATTCTTAAGCCTCGTCTACAATAGTCGCACAGGCTGTGTCGCAGGTCGCATAGGCTGTGTCGTATATCGCAGGCTGTGTCGCAAAGCTGTCGCAGTCGCAAGAGCCCTTGTCGCACGGAGTTGAGTCAACTTCAACTTTCTGCGACTGCGACAAGTGTGTCGCATAAGATCAGCCAATCACAGCACAGAACGTTGCCGCGCGAAGTGCTTTGACGATTTACGTGTGTTGCTAGCTATCCGTGTTGTATTTTCTTGTCGCACCCACCATCTTCTGTTGTGCGATTCAGTAAGTAAACAGTAATATAAGCATATTAAATTTAAAAATTGGGAGCAAAGTTGAAGAAAAATTAGTAATTGCTGCCGATCATTCATTGCGGCTGCAGTCGACTTAATGTACGCGAACAATCCTTGCGACATATTGTAGATACTAGTCTAGCGACACATGCGACAACTTTCCTGCGACACTACTACTTACGACATACGACACAGTTTGTGCAACTATTGTAGACGAGGCTTTATGATCTGAGAACAGAGTTGTGTCCCAATGACAACGACATGCAGATCCTTATGATCTGAGAACAGAGTCGTATCCCAATGACGACGACATGCAGATTCTTATGATCTGAGAACAGAGTCGTGTCCCGATGACGACGACTGGCAAATACTCTGCGGTATATTGATCGACCGCCGCAAATCAGTAAATCCAGGCACCAATATATGGTTTTCAACATTCGAAAAGCATCCAGATGCTACCGCTTTTAAAGATTTTAAATCACCGGACTGAACAACAAATTCTACACCGGTAACCAACGTACGTGTGTGCACAAAACCTAACGACCCTTTGCCGTTCGAAGCCACGTCGCCATCAAGTGCGAGATATTAAAGCGCGGTAATATGCGTCACGCGTCACGCGTGCTTCGACTCCCCACTCCTCCTCTTTTGAGACTTGTGTTCCGTAGAGTCCCTATAATAAGAGTCTGGCCAACTCGTCAGTTTTGGTAAAATTATGCGAGAGAGAAAGAAATATACACGCCATCTTACTCTATCAACGCATGCGCACGATTGCAGATAAGAGTCATACAGGTTCCCAAGGAGAACAGAAAAGTCAAAATAATATCAATATGACGTCATATTGACGGAATTTACGTCATTTTTTGATCTTAATAAAAATCTCGATCTCAAATGACTTAAAAATGACTTTATATTGACTTCTTTTTTATTGTGCTAATTAGCTATAACCGTTAGAATCCAAATTGTGAAAAATTATAATTGTGCAAAATGGGTGGGTGTGCTGCGCCTTTTTGCAACAATTCTGCAAAAAAAGGTTATAAAATGAAAGTGTTTCCAAGAAATCCACAACGTCGGACTTTATGGGAACAAAATGTTCAACGAAAAAATTGGACAGCGACGAATAATTCTTTTCTCTGCGAGGTAATTGTTTCTGATTTTATTGTTATACAATGCACATATATAAGATAAATATAAAAATTTGTATAAATTGCATTGTGTATTTTTTATCATACAGATGCATTTTTTTCCAGAGATATGGAAAGAAGGACAGGACAAGAAACGAAATTAAAATCAGATGCGATTCCAACAGTGTTCGGATATTTTTTAAAAAAGAATAGCAAACCTGATAAAGTAACAACGAAATTAATAAAAGATGCAAAAGAAGAACAAGTGAGTATAAATCAATGCATGAAAATTATAAAAAGACAAATATATACAGGGTGTCCCTAAATTCGCGTCCACGGAGTACAAGGCGTGATACTTCAGGTTAAAAGAAATAACTTTTTCCTTTAGCAAAATTGCGTGCGATAAGTAGTTTTTGAAGGAGAGCAGGTTGAAGTAAATCAATAGGCGTTCTGGTGTAAGTAGCGCTCAGGGCCGGCGCGCGCGCTTCGCTCACTTGTATCAAATTCTTGACTAGTATTTTGTTAATTATTCACTTTTTAAAGAATACAATATGGAAAAAGATCACGGTTCAGTATTCAAGTTGATTCTTATTATTTGAGTCTTAAGTATAATCTAACTAATTATATGTATAATTAAAATAAAAGCATAACTAAGATAAAAATAAATTCATAGTAAACTAATTATAACAAAGCATTAATGTTTTATCATTACTTGTAAATACTAGTTAACACCTAGACTTAAAGCCGCTGATATTAAATGTACGAACAATTCATTGCAATTATTAACACACGAACGCAACAATTCCGATTTTTATACTACTGCATAGTTTGTGAAACTATTGTATAAATGATTCAATCTGATGACATCTAGAACTTGTCAACTAGCGCTTTGTAGAAAAATAGAACACATACTGAAAATATCGCATTTTTACAAGAAATTATTGATATTTTTATACAATTGCAAATAGGAAATGGCAAATTTAAACCCCTACAAAGAGGCATATTGTAACTACTACATCTATAATTCATAGTAAAGAAATAAACTTCAGTTTTGCCTCTTAACGGTCGAGCCTTGGATCTTTTTTTTGCTAATCAATGATCTGCGCAATCGCAGTACACAATTAAATACAAGGTGCGCGTCGACACAGTCGAATTTGAAACGCAAATCACCAACATGAAATCAACCTGATTCCAAATGTTAGTGTTAATAATAACCCCCCATCCCCCACATATAAATCATTTATTGCGAAAAATATTACCTCAGCCAGGATTCGAACCTGGAACTCCTCCATTCCGTGCGGGTGTCATACCAATTCGACTACCTAGGCATGTGATAATATTTATCGCAATAACAAGTACATATTGTAAGACGTCTTTATTATTGGCACGCATGATAAACAACAACAATTAATACATTCTTGACCGCGCATTACTAAATAGTAAAGAAATAAACTTCAGTTTTGCCTCTTAACGGTCGAGCCGATATTTAGTAATGCGCGGTCAAGAATGTATTAATTGTTGTTGTTTAACATACGTGCCAATAATAAAGACGTCTTACAATATGTACTTGTTATTGCGATAAATATTATCACATGCCTAGGTAGTCGAATTGGTATGACACCCGCACGGAATGGGGGAGTTCCAGGTTCGAATCCTGGCTGAGGTAATATTTTTCGCAATAAATGATTTATAAGTGGGGGATGGGGGGTTATTATTAACACTAACATTTGGAATCAGGTTGATTTCATGTTGGTGATTTGCGTTTCAAGTTCGACTGTGTCGACGCGCACCTTGTATTTAATTGTGTACTGCGATTGCGCAGATCATTGATTAGCAAAAAGATCCAAGGCTCGACCGTTAAGAGGCAAAACTGAAGTTTATTTCTTTACTATTTAGTAATGCGCGGTCAAGAATGTATTAATTGTTGTTGATCTATAATTCAATTAACTGAATACTTTCTTGAACACAGAAACATGCAATTTATTTTAACTACTAGATTTACACAAGATTGCATAGAAAATCTTTTTTCACAAATCAGATTAAACATGTAATACCACATCCATTACAATTTATTCAAGACTTAAAACTTATTTTTATATCTATGTTTATAAAAAATTTTAATAATAGTAGTTATGATAATGATGAGAGCAGTTATTTAACAGGATTTTTGGAATACTTACAAGAACAAAAAGACAAATGTATTGTGAAACATGATGATAATAATAATGTATTAGATATAAATACACTTCCTGCTTTTGATCCTCACAAAATACAATTATCCAATCTTGAATTAAATTCGTTATATAATATTGCTGGATACATATTAAGTCAATACTACAATTAAGGACGTTCACTGGCTAAATCAATTTTCTTTAGATTTTCCTCAAATTGAAAAATGTTGTAAATGAAAATGCCCTCTATACAGCAGTATTTTTTTAAATATCGCTATCCATGCAAAATTTAGAGAAATTTGTCATTGAAGTTGGCGACTTTAACATGGGAGGTGTAGGTTATACATCGTAAAAATGAACATTTTTACTTATATCAAAAAAAGTTTTCTTTACATATCTTTGAAAAAACAATATATGTTAGAATAGAATGTGAGGAATATTTACCATTCAAAATTTTTATATTTACCCATATTCATTATCAAGAACGAGCTATAATAAAAATGTAAACACTACAGTTTTACGTTGAGAGGAAGAGACATGAGAGAGTGTTGGCAACGTCGCGGAATCACTCTGCGCGCCAAGTACGCGACACGAGTTGACTTGGCGCTCATAGCTTTCTGCTCTTGATAATTTTATTATTCAGGAACGCTTAGAGTAATGAATTTTAACGACTTTTGTATAATGAACAAATTAATCATGATTTATGAATAAAAGTATCCAAAATTTAGTTTTAAATAGTGTAAATTTCAGTGGAAGAATAAGTTTTAAATAATATAAATAATGTAATTACACAAATTAATAAAAATAAATTTTTCATTTCTTGTTTAAACATGCTACGATTTTCGACAAAATTTTTTTATCTCTCGTTATTTTACATTTATTATTTTCATTCGGTTCCGTTAACATATTTTTTACAGCAGTTTCTCCCTCATTATTGTAAATTGTTAATAGTAATTCATAAGTAAATCCATGCAACGCTAATCTTTTTAACATTTCCAACGAAACTTTATTTTTAAATTCCGAAACATGTTGCAAATTTTCTTTTATTTTATTCGATTGCAGTAATTCATTGCAACATGTTTTACATGTTTTATAGTCGGTAAATAACAAATTTTCTAAATTTAACGTAATTACAAGATTCTGCAATATAGAAACATCGTAAGTAGCATTGTGAAAATTTCCTATATCTGTATTTGTTAAAAAATCTGAAGCTAATTTATCTAATTTGAATAAACCTGCACCCTTTCTTTCCGGAAAATTTTTTTTAAATAATTTTAATGAATCACTGAATCCAATTATCATGTTAAAATGGCTAATCATATTATTATTAAAAATAGCCCGCAAAAGTCGAGAACTATCAAAAGTTGCATTATGTGCAACTAATAAAACTTTTTTTCTAGGCGATTGAGAAAGTAGAAAATTTTTAAATAAATACAAAGCCTCGTTTATTTTTACTGTTTCAAGAACTGTGTCCCGTAAATACAACTCATTATTTTTTTTGTGAAGACCAGTAGCTTTTGTTGCATTTGGTGAAATTTCTTTTTGTGATTCGGTGTATACATTGAAATTATTATTCTGACTTTTGGCGGCTATTTGCAATATAAACGCATCACCTTCAAGTCCTGTCGTCTCAATGTCAAAATAAATAATATCACACTCTTCGCGAGTAAATTTTTTTGCGTTTTCGGTACTTTGATCGATACAATTATTTACGGATATAGACAAACCGCAACTGCTACTATAAGTTATACCTTCTGATTTTTCATTATTTTTTCTCAAATTTTGCCGTTTTTTACGTAACTCGATTCTTCTTAACTTTGAATATTTATTTTTAATCGCTGCGGCTCTTTTAAATTTTTTCAAATTTGCTTTCTTAACATAGTTTTCAACTTTTTTTCCAATCGATAAATGTAGTGCTTTTTTATACAAAAGAATACTATTCTCGCCCTCATTTTTGGCGCATATGCTGTCAGCAACTCTATAATCGCAGGCTGTACTTAAACATTTGTTCTTATGAGCTTTATTAGCAACAATATTATTAAAACTTTCGTTCGCCTGACTCGAAGCTGCAACAGAAAATTTTTGAGCGTTTGCAGCATATTTTGAAAATAAAATTACAAGCCGATCAAACAAATCAACGTCTGTGAACTGTACAGTATGCTTCGCATTACTTTTGCACCATTCTCCACATGCTTCGTGCCGTCCAAATAAATGATTTGGCATGATTTTTAGAGTTTCAGCCAAATTTACGCTGTCACCTTTGTTTTGAGACACTGCATAGGCGAAACATTTTTTTATATGTGCAATGGCTCCTTTTCTGCTCAACTGACTCTGTGTTTCGCGAATTTTATACAATTCATTGCTGAAATTCTTAGACAAATGATTTTTATCAGCTAATTTATGGATGGTGACGTCGGGATTATCACGTCTTACTGCCGCGATCATGGAACTGTCTTCGTCACCAACAATCACTCGAACTCGTAGGCCAACTTTTTCCAAAATATTACTATGATTAATTAGTTGAACCCCCGCATCTGCCTCCATGGCCTTGGCGCTGCCTTTAAAATTACAGCGGCAGTCGTGATCGGTTTTATCGTGCCCCATGTCGCATTTTCTGCATTTCCTATTTCTAGTCGTGTAGTCTAGAATTTTTCCAGAGAGAAATCCTATAATGGCACTATAGCCATTCAAACTGTCGTAGCTGCGTCCGTTGCCACGCTTACTCCAACCCATATCATACCCAACAATAATATTTACAATATTTTCTATTGAAGAATTAAACGTTGAATTTAGCTCACTCCCTGATTCCTTATTCGAAGGTGAGGATATGGAAGAGTCAAGGACTTTCATGTAAGGATAAATATCACCATGGATTTCAGGGGGTCTGCAAAAACAGAGGCAGTTTGTTAAGAATGCATAAAACAACGAATACATATATATATATATATTTTTTTTTTTTGATACATTTATTTTCGAAAGATTCTATTTATAAAAAAAGAATCAGGAAATTACGTGTAAATATAATTTGAAACTCGGTAGAGACCGAAAATAATAGTTAGGTATAGGTCCAGTAAGTGTAGTTACAAATATGACAAATCTATTCATTATCATATTTAATGATATAACACGAAAGTAAATGAAGTAAAAAAAAAAAAATCAATTTATTATCATTTTATCAAATATTTTCAGCGTAAATAAAAAATTTAAACACTCATAAAAATAGAACTGAGCTAAAAAATTGCATTTAGTTGTAAAAATTTGTATCGAGTTACAATTCATAATACACAAGAAAAAAAAATCATCAATCACCAATTTTAAGTTCAATTAAAAATAAAATTATTGTAAAGAACATTTAGAATTCATTTAAAAAAATCTAATTTCTCATCATTGACTATAAATAGAAAATATTTCTTCATGAAAAGATATGAATGAGTATTCACTTCAAAAAAATTATCCGTCACATTCAACGTACAATTCCTCGCAGAGTTCCTTCACTTTACTTATGACTAGATTACGTTCTTCTTCTGCAGCTCGTATACAACTACTTTCTGCTTCTTTTTCTATTACTTCACCAACCAACTTTTCATAACGCTTGTATACATTATTCGTCATCTCTGGAGAATCAGCGCAGGCTAAGATTTTATTCAAAGCTATTTGACCTACACCGGAATGTACAGCACCTGAAACATTTTTGAAAAATGATCATGAGATGAATTCATTGCGTATTCATACTACACTTTATTACAATATTTATGTTAAACAATAATTAACTTACCTAACACAAATGACGTATTAATACTGGAAAGATTTTTATCAAATTTGCCTGAATGAACTGTAGAGTTTAAGTTGCATTTTATGCATTTTACTAACAGAACGGAATGTAGGCCGATACACTTTCTTCTTGTATATTTACCAAACTCAAAACATCTTCACATTTGTAGCATTTTAGATTTTTCCCGAGTTCATCTAATTGAACCATTCTTATTCCCTCTGCTACTTTTCTTTTTTCTACGATTTTTCTGATTACTACACCTTCTCTGTTTACCTTTTTTATTTTATTCATAGCTGTTACGGCATTCACATTTCGTTGGTTTCTTTTTTTCTTGATAAATCTGCCAGTTTTCAAACTTTTTACTTTTGGCATTGTTATTCAAATCTTAACTTCAAATTAAATCCAAATAGCAAATAACTATGAAACGAAAACAGTCATCGATTTACAGGTTACGAGGTCTGCTCAACTCACACAGGCACATATTACGTCTGTCCATGTAATGCGATGTTGCCGCACTTCTAACACACCAAACTACGCACACTCCCTCTCTCTTGCATGAACTTTTCTGTCTCTCTCTCGCCGAGTGAACGTCCTTAAGGATCAACACGCGAGACGTCTCGTGGTCGAACAGATACTGAATGTGTCGCTAACTGCTCAGACAATTGAAAATCGTCGATCACACTCAAACTTGAGTTTAAACACTTAATCATTGGGTGTACATACTCAATCTTTAAAGCATACACTCAATTTTGAGTATAAATACTTAATATTTGAGTGTCCACACTCAATGTTCGAGTGTAAATTCTCAAGCTTCAATGCAAACGTTCAAAATTTGAGTATAACACCCAAATATGAGAGTAAACTTCCAAAATTAAGTGTTAACACTTAAATTTGAGTGTAAACACTCAATATTTCAGTGTTTTTTCCGTAAGGGTAAAGCGAACAATTTGAATTTTTTTTAAGTCGACCAAATACTTGTTTAATAATCCATCGGATCTTTGTGACGAATCTCAACTTATTTGGTATCCCGTTTCCCAGTGCCAGGAATGTAAGCAAGCAGCTTTCTTTGTTTGAATTCCTCAAGAACATCTCGAAATCCATTGTCGACAAAAAGAACATAATTTGTTTGAAAAATTGCCAATATCTCTTTATATCTGTTGAAACATTCTTTTAGTATGATTGCATCGTTGTGAGTTGCGTCAAAGAGCCCTAAAACAAAAAGTATATAACCATCAGGAGCACATCCTACCATTGGTTTTACAAGCGGCATTTTCTTTTGTTCACTTCATAGTTGTTTTTGACCAGCAAAATTCTTTGACTTTTGCACTAATTGGTACGTAGCATCAAAAACGCAAGAGCCATTTTCGTCAGGAATATCAAACAATACCTTCGCCATAGGAGTATTATGATTGATTAGAACTGTTCGATCATTATTATTAATGAATCATGGCATTAAATTCTCAAGCAAATCTTTTCTTGCATTATCCATGTAATTACTAATTGTTTGTTCACTGCATCCAAATAGAAAAGACAGTTGTTTATTTGAAAGAGAAGTGCGCAATTTACAAAGGAAAACAGCTACATGCTTAGGTTTACATTTTTTAACAAAATCGCAGATTTTTTTAAATTGGCTTTTATCGAAAGCGAACCATGCTTTGAAATCATCGTTGTCAATAGAATTAATATTGTCTATATCAAAAGAATGCTTTTCATTCCTTCGAGAATTATGATAATAATCAAACATAAAATCACTAATTATTTTTTGATCTTCAGTTGCCACTTCACATGTGATTTGTTTCACAAAAAATCAATAGTTATCAATAGCTAAATGTTCAGAACACATGCGAGCATCAGGAAAAATTAAAAACTTATAATTTATAAGTAGTGAATGGCGCGTTATACTTGGAACTGAAGTTTTCTATATTTTTGCAACCAAATGTACACTGTGTATGAGAGTTTAAATCTTTTCTGTAAATTGTCAAATCAGGAGTATTTGAATTCAATGAAATGATAGAATTGCTGTGCATAAAATCATAGCACGATTTACAGATTTTACTAGCTACTGGGGTATCATTGATTTCATTCAATTTTCGCTTTTTTGCGTTGTGTATTTTTGTCTTAAGTTATTAATAGTAATCAAAAAAACACTGTCAGTAGGATAAAACTTATCATTTCTTGATCTTTTCTGATATTGACAGTCAAGGCAAATTGTGAAAGGCATTTTTTTTTTCAATACTGTAGTATCAAAATAATAAAAATAGAAAACCTGAAAACAATTCGCTAGAAACTAGTCTTGAAAAAATGATTTTCGAAAGAGATACCCTGACAAAAGTTAACAGTCAGGAAATCCTACAGTAGTGACCAGAAAAAGCTAGTGCTAAATATAGCTGAATATTTTTTAATGAAATACTGCTATAGAAGAATTTTAAAATAAAAGTTTTTTAAGGAAATGATTGCAATGTTGACCTGAAAAAAGGATAATTATACAGTAGCTCTAAAAAAAGCTGATTAGGAAAAAGTCCTGAGAAGGACTGTTTTGAATAATGCGCTGCAAAATTATAAAATAATTCTGCGCAACTATCGTCCCAGTAAGCACGCTTGGCTATCACGTTTATTCTACTTCTTTCATTCGTAGCGTGGAAGCTCGCCCCACTCTCGCCTACAGCATAGGGGCAAAAGCGTTCTAAATGCTTGAATTAATATAAAAAAGAAAGATAAATTTCAGGTTATCTTGAAAAAGGCTAAGAAATTAAGAAACTAGCTAAGAAATTGTCTTGAAAAAGACAAATAAGATGATATATCCAAAAATAACTGTAAAATAATTTTGGATAAGCTAAGAGTAGGAAACGTGCGTAATGACAACTTTGACCCTTTATTTCTCAGTAATAAAAAATATGCTCACTTTGAAAATCTCAGAAGATTAATGTCTCATGATAAACTATCATTTAACATCAAATTTAAGTCCGAATTCGAGGGTGACAAAACAGGCGATTTTTGACCCGTTTTTGGGGTCACTCTTTATCAATCCTACATTTTTTAATCTATGCATAATTCTTTTTAGTATAACTTTTTAGTTGGAGTTTGAATTTAGTTATAATAAGTAATATCAATTTTGTTTTGAATTATAGTTACGCTAATATTACATTATATCTAATTGTAATATCTGCAAATTATATTCCATATTGTTTATAATCTATTTACGAATTATAAAAGAATTAATCATTTCGAGTTCGGTCTAATTTTGATTAATAGTTTTTGTAATATAAGTTATTTACTAAAGTGAACATTTGAGTCAATTAAAAGAGAAACAAGAATAAATATATTTATGTTATCAGCAACTCCACACTTTTCCACACTACAATAGCGATCTTGAATCTATTCTCGTGGAAAATCACGAACGCCTTTATTATACTGCTACAGAAGATAACGCTTTAAAGGTTAACGACTATCATAGTGAAAAAATGTTTGCTTTAAGAATATTATTAATATAATTATTATAATAATATAATGTTACAAATTAGAAGTGAATTGTTCTCGGAATCTAATTGCAATTTCTATTGTTAAATTCTATTGTTAATTAAAATTCAAAATATTTTATTAATTACTAATTAATTATTAATTACTAATTGAATATTATTATAGTTTAAAATATTTTATAATAAAATAGAAAAACAATAAGTTAAGTCTCTGACTATAAATAATCTACAATATAACCTTGAAACTTTATATAATCAAATTCTTGAAATATAAAATAAGGTAAATATAGTATGTGTGGAGAAACTTAATCGATAATAATTAGCAAACATGGTATTAGCAGTATTATAGAAATATGTTTTATTGTTACAGAGATCGTTCAAGTATTCTTTATAGGAGCTATCGGAATAACTGCTGGATGTACACAGTGTGCGTACTGTGGTTATGCAAATTGGAGAATTTTGAAAATGTTTTATGACGCGACGCATATACGTGTTTTACGATATTGACCACGCGCGTATGTATCGATATACACATAAAGACAATTTTCCTAACGATTTTACACGACGTGTAATCCTTCCTATAATCCAGGAATATTACTCATCAAGGAAGCGATGCACTTTCGCACCTTGAAAGAGTTCACCAAAAAAGCCTGCTTACGACCACGCTAATCTAATATCTGCATCCTATCCAATTATTCGTAATTAGTTTTCGTGATTATATATGCTTCCTGTTATCCCGTTAATCTCCACCACTACTATTTCACTAACATTCATCGAGTGACTGATCGGTTGACGTGAATCAATCTCGTGAGTTCGCACTAATCCTAATATTGCAACAATCTTTGCTATCACGACCAGTGCCATAATGCATTTACACTTGAGCAAGTA
Source organism: Crematogaster levior (assembly GCA_901521435.1). NCBI lineage: Eukaryota > Metazoa > Arthropoda > Insecta > Hymenoptera > Formicidae > Crematogaster > Crematogaster levior. The sequence goes on along the minus strand of CABEGB010000915.1, from coordinate 61,376 downwards.
AAATTGTGGTTACCTAGAATAACTTAGTGAGCAAAACTCATTTGACTTTTTCATTGTCGAATTAAATATTAGAAAAAAGAAATGTCTTTTTTGAAGAATGTTTCACAGTTTTGAAAGTAAAAGTTTGGTTTGGGAAATTTTTCGAAATTAATTGTATTGAAGATTTCACTTGCTGTTACATTTTTTATATTTTATGTAGTTAAATTATGTCGATGTTGCTTTCGAATTCTCATAGAGTGCCGCCTCTAACAGTAAAGTAATTAAAATGATGAGTCACACCTCATGCAAAGAGGTCAGTCTGACTTTGCAGCTACCAAGCAGCTATCATTTATAATGGTGTTAACAGTTAAGAATAAAATTGGCCAAACAGATCGAAAGAAAAATTGAAGTCTGTTAATATTCTCTGGCAAAGGAGAGTTTTGAATTTGTTCATTCACAATGTTCTGTTTTGAAATAATATAAACGTTTACACCGTTTGATACAACGCAATTATTCCATGTTATTTACTATACGACTGTTTGCTGCCAAATTACTTTTAAGTTTAATATAGTATACTTGATACGATTGATTGAGATTAGATTTGTCGATATCGATCAACATTCACAGCAATCGATTCTTTACCCAAGAAGAACAGAAAGTCAAAATAATATCATTTTGACGTCATATTGACCAAATCATGACAAAAAACATCATGTTTTGGATATGATTTGATCATGAGTTGGTCAATATGACATTAAAAATGGTTCTATATACCATTTTTAACAAGACTTGAAAATTATGTCACTGAAGAGGACTCGAAACGAGTCTGAATGTTTATGTCACGTGTATGTACTGTTATATATTGTTTATAATATATGATTTTATCTCCTATACATTGTTCATTGTTGTATTACATAAATATTCGGCTTTAAAAAGGCTTGTGTACATTTTGATTACTTAAAATATTGAATGTTATATTATTCGTATCCCAGATAGCACAGGATGTCCTATGGACGTCCATTTTATGTCCATTTTAAGTCCACGTCCATGTACATGAAATGGACGTCCACTGTATATCCGATTTTGGACACCCTTTAGTCTCCATATTTGGACGTCTATAGGATGTCCAATTTTGAACGTCAATAGTCGTTTTTCAACAAGAAACTGTATTAAATATAAAGCTATTTTATTACCTACAGATTATTTTAGAAGATAACTTATTGTTAGATATTATAGAAAAACAAGCAATATTTCGCATTTCTCACTTTCTCGTCTTTTATTTCTTAACTCTCATTTGATCTTTTTTATAGTTACATTACTAAATTGGTGCAATAAATTAAAATGAGAAAATATATTAGTCTCACTTTAACTTATTGCACTATATACGCATAAGTTTCGCTCACACCACTAGACGTCGCAAGAACCATAAGCTTTCTCGCAAGTAAAAACCTACTTAGAAATATATATAAGTATAATTATTCATCATGTGAATTACAATTTTGGAATTTGGAATTTTTGAGGATGTAGCTGTTCTAAACACGACAATGAAGTTAGAACTTGAAAATGAGATGTACAAAAATACCTTATTTTAAAATATATTTACAGAAAAACTGTAATTTAAAGTATTCTTTTATCATATGAAATATATTAATTTTGTGCTTGAGATTTATTATTATTAATAAACTTCTTCTTTATATACTTTGAAATGTTTATTTCGGTAATAATTACAAATACTAGAATACGTAAGAGATAATTCTGCTCGATACAGATAATAACAATTGAAAAGAATAAACAGGCCAATAAGTCAAATTTAGCCAAAACAAAAGATGTCCATTTACAAGTTAACGAAATATAAGAAAATTCTTAGCTACAAGAAATTGAAATTTATTATAAAAGAATACATATGTACGTTTCGACCTCACTGGGTCTTCATCAGCATTTAACAAATTATTACAATATTTTTCACATAAAAAACCGTTGTTTACATATATAAAAGAGTTAAAAACTAAACCGCAAACGTAATCGTGTCGCAAATAAGTATCAATAGTTAGAAACCGAACGTTTCTAACTATTGATACTTATGACATTATGGTTATCCTCTTCATGTTATTTTTAAACAAATAAATTGTAGAGCTGTTACTTTATCTAATAGGATTACGGAATAGCCTGAATCCAATCACACCCACTGACAAACAGAAAACATTTATAGTTTTGCCCTTTATTAGACACATCTCAAAATTAATTAATCCAAAAATAGATAAGACAAAAATGATGATTGGCTATAGATGCTTAAACCAACTGGAGATACATCTCCTCATGGTCTAGTGATTACCCGCGTCTTGAAAAGAATAATGTGGTTTACAAGATAAACTGTAAGAATTGTGAGGTGTCTTATGTTGGGCAAACAAAGAGGAAATTGATTACGCAGATTAAAGAACACAAACATAACATAAGACTAGACCCATCCAAACACTCGGTAATATCAAAACATATTATGGATTTCGACCACAAATTCGATTGGGATAACGTAAGTGTACTTGATGTGGAACAGAACCAGCAGAAAAGATTAATCAGCGAAATGATCCATATCAAAAACCAGACACATGCAATTAATTCCTATAAAGATACTGAACTCTTAAACAATGCGTATATTAACATCATAAACGATCTGGCGCATATCCCCCCTTCCAATACTTTGCGAGCAGCATGCTGAGCGGAAAGCGCTACAAATTGATCATATACTGTACGTTTGACATTAGTGTCGTTTTAAAACTGTGACACGCTGGCACGACTTGTTGGTGTAATATACCGTAACACACTTGTAATCGGGGACCAGCCACGGACAGGTAATTCGACCAACTGCCCTATATTATATTATATTGTATAACACTACCATAATGTTTCAACTGTTAATATCATATTCACGGCGCATGTATTTCCCGTTTTTTACTCAGAATACGATCTCCAATACATCACCGACTTTAAAATTTGACGTTTACAAAACTAACAACTAAAGGAACATCATGTTTCTTTCAATTGACCAACATATTCTCGCTGGAAAACGAGCAATAGGTTCCACATGTTTTTATAATTTTGACTACAACACCGTTACCAGGAGATCGTTACTTTCATCTACATGATTGACCCTCAACATGCTGTTCGGTTTCTAACTATTGATACTTATTTGCGACACGATTACGTTTGCGATTTAGTTTTAAACTCTTTTATATATGTAAACAATGGTTTTTTATGTGAAAAATATTGTAATAATTTGCTAAATGCTGATGAAGACCCAGTGAGGTCGAAACATACATATATATTCTTTTATAATAAATTTCAATTTCTTGTAGCTAAGAATTTTCTGGTTCTTATATTTCGTTAACTTGTAAAAGGACATCTTTTGTTTTGGCTCGATTTGACTTATTGGCCTGTTTATTCTTTTCAATTGGTACAAATACTAGAGTACTGGAAATGATGTCCATTTTAGTTCCTTCTTTGGATATTCTATGGACGTACGGAGTAGTAAAAAACGAACGTCCTATGGACATACTATGAACGTCCGTCGAATTTTATTCGGATGTCTTATGGATGTCCATGTCCAAACTCGAACGTCCGATGAACGTCCATGTGCTATCTGAGATTCTCTCTCTCTCTCTCTCTCTCTCTCTCTCTCTCTGAGAGATTTCAAAATTACAAAATTTAATTTTAATATTTCAAAATTTTTGACAAATAATTTCTTGATTATTGAATATTGACTATACTAATATGCCAGTGAGAAACGGTCGTTTGCTATCTGTTTCATTTTATGTTTGTAAGCACGTCGTATATTAAAAAGTATGCTTTGCAATATAAAAATATTACATATATGATTCCTGTTATTCGCATGTGATCGAACATTGTTTTCTTGACATGAAAACATCATGTACCGCAAGCTTAATATAGTGTCTTAATTTCCACCGACCCAATAATAAACTCGTTAAATCGACATCAAATCCATCTCGAATAGATGAGTCATTTTTACATCGGATCAAAAGTATTGATATCATTTCGATCATTTCGATTCATTTCAAATTGAGAATTTATATATAAACGAATGTACAAAGTTACAGTAAAATTGAATAAAACAGTAACAGTGGCTATCATTCATGTTAGTTTATTTAAGGCTACTCGAAAATAAGTCGAAATTCAAACAAACACGAATTTTTACTCTTGCCAACGGTATCAAACTAACTTCGACACTAATTTCTAAGACGTTATTCGACATCATTTCGATATTAACTTTCTCCTTCTGGGAAGGCTCCATATTCGCAGAGAAAAAGTGAGAGAAGACGTGCGCACTGCTGCAGTTATAATTTGATACAACCCAGTTACATGTAAAGAAGATTAGGCACATAGATGGCTATAATTTTTGTGAAAGATATCATGGGGTACTTTTCCACTCCTCGAACGCCACACATCTTTTAGTCTTCTCTCGTCTTTTCTCGCTTTTCGTAGCAACTGCCTGCCATTCTTTTTGACTCGTACTTCGCTCCTTTATCTCTTGTCAGATCCGCGATAAGTTAACTCGAGATTTTTGTATACGAATACTCGCGGTTCCACGTTGAGAAAACATGTTGTGATTTAATGTGTGCGCGCGCATGTGTGTACTTTCCGTGATTCTGCATAATTTTATTGGAACAAGTTGGAAATATTTGTCTCAGTAAATGATGCAATTTTGTGAACATTAAAAAAAGAAATCTTTTACAATTATAAACATCAACTATAAAAATAACTTTGCAAACATGTTTTTTATAAGAATTAATACTTATTGGTGCTCTATAGACCTCAAGGATGTTATATTTATTTTTCCAAAATATGTTATAAATTGTAAAAAAAATTTGATATGTATTACAAGATATGTCAATGAAAGAAAGTTAAGTCTTTTTTTTAATCTCTCCAAAGTCCGCGTGACTGTAAACAAAAAAAAATTCTGATTTATTCACACCAAAACATCTTGTAACGTCAATTTTGCACGTCCATTGGTTTGCCGTGGAGGATAATTCGTTATGATCGCTCGCTATTAAAATCCGTCTCAATTAAGGGCTCCATGAGAGAGGCAAAAGCTATGAGTAAAAGGTCACACAGCAGAGTGGGACCAGGTCAGAACGATCCAGCCATCAGCGCGGCTTATTTTTGGGGTCAAGTTATAAGTGACCTGGAAGCTGCATGTGGAAGGGGTACGGGGCGTGGCGGCATAAACAAACCGGCACGACGATGTTTCGTGAACAACAAATCAAACCGACACCTCGTACCGCCGTTCGGTATAATCAGCTAATTCATGATAACAACTTAATTCAGGCCTTTGTAAGGCCCCGATCAAACAAAGTGTAACCACTTAATTTAGCTTAACAACCAGGGTGTGGGTGCCCGGCGCACCGCGGAGGTGCGAGCGCTGCCTGCGCACACAGTGTTTACCGATTGCAGCTCGGATCGATTATATCAGTCTCGTCGTTATACAGTAATAATCATTGTCTGCGCAAACCCGAAAATCATCTCGATCCCACGAAAACATTTCGTGGATACCAAAATCTCACAGTTTTATTTGCCACTGCGCGGCAAAAATTCAAAATATCTCGGAATTAGAAGCGAAACAAGCAATAGTATAGATAGATTAAGTGTATCCATAGAACAAATCAAGGGTATCTTCAGAGAAGAGTAAGACGTTCTTTAATTTTTTGAGCGAGAAAAATATCAGCCGATGAAATCAAATTTGAATCCGGGTTTTTCGAGCTGTTCTACCAACTAAGTTTACTAAAATACAAATATACAGCAATACAAAATTATGGCTCCTCAATTTCAAAATCAAAAATGCAAATTCACACCTTTCTAGAGCCCAATAGTGTGACAAAAAATAAAAAATGTAACAACATAAAGATAAATGTATACATATATTAGAAAAGATATATCTTAATAAACAACGAACGATATTTTTGAACTCACGGAATCCTCTTCAGCGGGTGCGAAAGTATAATCATCTTGTTACAAGTTAAAAATCGATATGTATAAACTGTCATAATGTGTATGTCTTGCTTATTGTCCTGGAGTAAACTATGTGTATAGAACATAAAACGGTCATCACTACACATGAGTGTAGTGTTAACTACGATGAATTTTACTAAACTATCCAGCTACTTAAACATCGATACTCCTTTCACTTGCCTACTCTATTTTGTAAAATAGAATAGGGAACAGTATGTCAACAGCCCGACTTCAGAGTGATGTTTAGCATCTTGCTCGATAATGTTAAGAATAACAACGTTAATAATAATTTACAACATTGTATAATATACAACAGTATAATATAATAATAACTATTTTTATTGTTTAGCTATTATTTTGTTTTGTGTTTCCATTCCTGTTGTAACTACACAAATATTACAATGAATAATAAACACGAGTTTGGATTAGCGCTGTACGTATATACACATATATAGTAAAAATTTACAGTCACATTTACTTACGTCACACGATAAAAGTTGTAGCGATACGATAGTTCCTTAGGAGTCAGAGAAAATAATGTTAATTGTAAAAGACCACATTTACCCATCTTCATCATACTTTTTCTGCCTACTTATGAAAGCTGACTACTTGTGATATATGACTCGACAACCCGGACGTATCTTCTGTGAGTATTACGAGCGTCCATGGTTTGATGCATTATAATCCTTTAGTACTACGTTGCGTAGAACATTTTCAATGGTAGAAAATAACTTTCTTCACAAAAACGTGAAAATTCTTAAGAAGATGGAGAAAGGAAATTGAATATTCTATTTAATATTTAACTTAATATAGCTTAACATGTTTATTAATTATTTCTAAATTATTATTTATTATTCGCGAAATTTATCACGAAAATAATATTTTACTACGAACTATTTTTTATATGTGGTATAGTGATTTATTAACGAGGAAGCATTTCAGAATTCGCTTGTACTGTAAGTTATGGCACAGACTAAATTGATGCGAATAATTAAATCTTTATCACGTTAATTATGTCTAATCTATCTTACAATCAATACAAACACAAATTACTTCTGTTTCAAGATTTAACTTTTCGAAAATAAATTAGTAAAAATAAGATGTCAGGAATTAAGACGTATACTTTTCCCTTCTTTTTATTAGTACGATAATTAATCGAGTTTTACGGTGTTAAGAACCAACGAAACACTGATAGAGCCAGTAAGAGTGGGGCCGTTGTCCTGGCAATAATTTCACAAGATTGGCGGACATTAATTACACACGGTAGAAATAAAGTAATAACCTACATCCTAAGTAAGTACCTACGTCCAATGACAATGATTCATGTTTCTAGCATTGCATCTTCGCTCTGCTACGTGTTGAATGAGTTATACGTAGTAGTACACAGAGAAGATGACAAGGAAAAAAAAGAAGCGTCAGTCGACGACGTAATTATTAACGACGGTTTATTAAGGAATCGCGAAAAAAGTATCAGGTATAGTATTTGATAAATTTGTGATGACTAAAAAAGACAATAAATCGAAATGTGCCTTATAAAAATTTTTGTTTATTTAAATATTTTTACCAAAATTTAAACTTTACTTCGCCAGTGAATATTAAACCATAATTTCGATTGCTTATCGATCCGTCTGGCAAATCTTCTTGATCTCAACATCAGTCTATAAGCTGCGCGCCGACTTGTTTGTCAGACTTTAAACGCAGGTATCACCAACTTTAAAATCAATATAGATTTTAATTTTTTGGTGCCAATAAATTTTATCCCCCCTCTACCAAATAAAGGGTAAATATTCACCTTTACACAGCCACTGCCAATGACCTTGACCTTGACATATGTTGTCCTCCTGAGTGATCTTCTGGAGGTTTTAGTCGTCGCTCGTTTTTCATTAAAAAGTTATTAACAAAAAAGCTTGGAAAATATAGCAGTTATTTTGAATACAGTTTTACACAGCCACCGCCAATGTCCTTGACTTTGACATATGTTGTCAAAGTCATCTTCCTGAATGACCTTCGGAAGGTTTTTGTCGTCGCTCGTTTTTCATTAAAAAGTTATTAACAAAAAAGCTTGGAAAATATAGCAGTTATTTTGAATACAGTTTTACACAGCCACCGCCAATGTCCTTGACTTTGACATATGTTGTCAAAGTCATCTTCCTGAATAACCTTCGGAAGGTTTTTGTCGTCGCTCGTTTCTTATTAAAAAGTTATTAACAAAAAGGAGTTTGGAAAATAGTGAATTTGGAACACATCCACACACACACGCGCGCGCGCGCGCGCGCACACACACGCACGCACGTACGCACGCACGCATGCATGCGCATGCACGCCGAAGGGAGAGAGGTGCGGAAGGCCTTCGGTCTCCATCCGCACCCCCCCCCGCCGGGATGGAACTCACTCCGCGTGGAAAGTCGCATGGGTGTGGAAATCGCTTCGCAAAAATTAACATGTTGAAGAAAGATTTCACAATTTATTTATTAGTTGATGCAGAATTGTTTTCGTACATAAGTGATGTGAAATTTTATTTCGGGCCGAAATTCCTCGCGAAGCGACTTCCACCCCCTTCGGGGGGGGGGGGGGTGTGCGCGCGCGCGTATGTGTATGTGAAGGCGGGTATTTAAAAATGATTAAGTTTAATCAAGGTGTTCGAAGACACGTCCACCTTGTTGGATACATAAACGCAATCTTTTATGAAAATTGTTACGCACTCTATTAAGAACAGTTGGTGTTATGCTTCTGAACACGTTACGAATACGTTGTTGCATATTTTCAATAGTCATCGGCTCAGTCTCGTACACTTTTTCTTTAACATATCCCCAGAGAAAAAAATCCAATGACGTCAGATCCGGAGATCTAAGAGGCCACTCATACCCGCCTTCACACACACATACGCGGGCGCGCACACATACACGCGCACACACACACACACACATACACACACAACACACACACAAAAGAGATGTAAATCTGACCGTGCAACCTCCACGTGGTATATTTCGGATAACGCTAATGCCGGCAGTATCGTAACTTTTAAACTCCATAACACGAAAAATACTTAATGGAAAATAACTTTATTATAATGTTTTGGAAAGCTCTCAAAATAAGCTACAAGAGTATGTAATGAAAAGTAGTGGTTTCAATTCAAAAAATTGAAGGTGACCTTCGTGTGATCTTCAAACGACTATCCAAGGTCAAACCAATGAAACCGTTTTATGACCCCCTTGAAACCATACAACTTTTGTCTGAAACATTTTCTTGTAAAATGCAAGGGAACGGAAATATTTGGGGTGATAGATTAAAATGGGTCACCCTGTATACATATATATATATATTCTTTCTGAGCCACAGTCTGTCCCATTTCCGATGAGACTACTCTAAATTTAAAAAAAAGACGCTTTGCAGTGCATTTCTTTTAACATATTTATTCAAAATAATCCCCCTCTGAGTCAATATAGCGTTGTAAGCGATCAAAAAACTTGTCGAAGCATGTCTGGTACTCGTGAGCCGGAATAGCCTTGAGGATGTCGGTCGAAGCCTTCTGGATGGTAGGAATCGTACTGTAGGTTTTTCCCTTCATCGCTAATTTAAGTTTGGGAAATAGCCAGAAGTCGCACGGAGCTAGATCAGGCGAGTACGGTGGGTGATCGAGCGTTATGATGCTTTTTTTGGCCAAAAACTCGCGTACAATTAGGGCTTTGTGCGATGGCGCATTGTCATGTAACAAAAACCAACTGCCAACTTCCTTGTATTCCGGTCGAACACGATGAATTCTGTCCCACAATCTCTTCAGAACACCCAAATAACATTGCGCATTCACAGTCTGACCTTCTGGAATGAATTCCTTATGGATGATGCCTTTGGAATCGAAAAAAACGGTGAGCATCGTCTTGATTCGACTCTTCTGCCCTAATTGTACGCGAGTTTTTGGCCAAAAAAAGCATCATAACGCTCGATCACCCACCGTACTCGCCTGATCTAGCTCCGTGCGACTTCTGGCTATTTCCCAAACTTAAATTAGCGATGAAGGGAAAAACCTACAGTACGATTCCTACCATCCAGAAGGCTTCGACCGACATCCTCAAGGCTATTCCGGCTCACGAGTACCAGACATGCTTCGACAAGTTTTTTGATCGCTTACAACGCTATATTGACTCAGAGGGGGATTATTTTGAATAAATATGTTAAAAGAAATGCACTGCAAAGCGTCTTTTTTTTAAATTTAGAGTAGTCTCATCGGAAATGGGACAGACTGTGTATATATCGGACGTTTCACGTCAACCGGGCCAGCTGGCTGCCCAGAATTGGTATGCATCGATTTAAAAGTTACACATCTCAAAATGTTGGTAATTTTAAGCTCTATCAAAGACCATCTGGTGATTTAAAAAAAACAAAGATGGCGGTTCCAATATGGCGCCTGAAATCTTGAAAAATTGTGTTTAAGGGGTTTCATTGATATATAACAAATATAAAAAACTATTTTTACATTTAAAAATAACTTGTCTATATGTTTTCGAGGTCGCTGAATCCGAATCAAGTATTAGTTTCATCCCATCTAGTCACTATTTGTCCCTAACCTCAAAAAATGCCTTAAAATGACAAATTAACACCATTTGCGATGAATATCACAGTCAAACTATCTTATCTTTATGTTTTTTGGGGTTGCTGAATTCGAATCAAATATCAGTTTAATACTACTTCGTCACTTTTCATCCCTAACCTCAAAAATGCCTGAAAACGACGATTGAATCTTGTAGTCTATTAAAGTATACCTCTCTGCGTTTTACAGGGTTGAGACTGTCATTATGCTGATAACATAATGCCCGCATTACTTTTTTGTTTTTTTTTTTTTTTTTTGTTTTTTTTTCTCTCTTTATTTTATTAATTTTATTTTAAAGTTTTAATATTGTTATGTTTAGTAGTCTATAGTGTTTATTGGATTTTTATCACCTGAATATCTGTAGATATTCAACTTTTTACCTGATACTAAACAGGAGTGTGCACTTTGAATGAGGTATACTTGCGGAGCTCTATCAAATCTTTTCTTAAGATGACGTTGAGTCCTATCATGGTCTTTCTTGCTATAATAATGAATCCTAAGTTTTGTAAATTTTTTTTTGCCCAATTAAACAGTGCTGTTGAATCTAGTATTGCCTCATTTGGTTTAGCTTGAAGACTTGCACGAGTTGCTTCCCTTTTAAACGTAGCACCAATCCCATCGGGTGATCCTTTACCGTGAGCAGTTCCATAAAAGTGCCATTCAGCTTCGATACCGAAGTCATTCTTATGATTAACAAGGTTGCACATTTGATATTTATTTTTGTAATGCTGTTTAGCACCATCACTTACATAAATTACTTTTTTAACATCTGGTATCATTTGCTTTATTGCATTGATCAAAACTCCTTGCATAATATAGACCGCTGCAGTATCATGAGTTGTGCTATCTGATATCAGAAGATGACTGCTACATTAAAAGGGAAGCAACTCGTGCAAGTCTTCAAGCTAAACCAAATGAGGCAATACTAGATTCAACAGCACTGTTTAATTGGGCAAAAAAAATTTACAAAACTTAGGATTCATTATTATAGCAAGAAAGACCATGATAGGACTCAACGTCATCTTAAGAAAAGATTTGATAGAGCTCCGCAAGTATACCTCATTCAAAGTGCACACTCCTGTTTAGTATCAGGTAAAAAGTTGAATATCTACAGATATTCAGGTGATAAAAATCCAATAAACACTATAGACTACTAAACATAACAATATTAAAACTTTAAAATAAAATTAATAAAATAAAGAGAGAAAAAACAAAAAAAAACAAAAAAAAAAAAAAAAAAAAAAAGTAATGCGGGCATTATGTTATCAGCATAATGACAGTCTCAACCCTGTAAAACGCAGAGAGGTATACTTTAATAGACTACAAGATTCAATCGTCGTTTTCAGGCATTTTTGAGGTTAGGGATGAAAAGTGACGAAGTAGTATTAAACTGATATTTGATTCGAATTCAGCAACCCCAAAAAACATAAAGATAAGATAGTTTGACTGTGATATTCATCGCAAATGGTGTTAATTTGTCATTTTAAGGCATTTTTTGAGGTTAGGGACAAATAGTGACTAGATGGGATGAAACTAATACTTGATTCGGATTCAGCGACCTCGAAAACATATAGACAAGTTATTTTTAAATGTAAAAATAGTTTTTTATATTTGTTATATATCAATGAAACCCCTTAAACACAATTTTTCAAGATTTCAGGCGCCATATTGGAACCGCCATCTTTGTTTTTTTTAAATCACCAGATGGTCTTTGATAGAGCTTAAAATTACCAACATTTTGAGATGTGTAACTTTTAAATCGATGCATACCAATTCTGGGCAGCCAGCTGGCCCGGTTGACGTGAAACGTCCGATATAAAGATCGAATCAAGGTCAACTTTGTTTTTTTAAACAAAACCTATATTTTTTATTATGGAATCTTATTCTACATGAAAAAAGAAACAACTTTTGTCCTAAACATTTTTTTATGTGACCTCTCTTTTTTAAGATATTTAGAGACATAACTATACAAAATTATTCAAAAATAACAACATTAGTTTCTTTTAAAAAAATGTTCATTACAATAATTTTAGCAACAGTGTAATATAATTTTTTATTACAAAAACGTCAGAATAAATGCTCAAAATTGATTCAAGATGCCGCAGGATTTCTGTAAAGTATCATGTTTATATGATCAAATTAAGACAAGGTCAGAAGAACGAAGTAGTGAAAATCGAAACATATCGCGTTGAATCAGATAAATACTGTCGCGCTACAAACGATGTGAGTAAACAAATACCATAGCAGTTGTTGAGTTTCTGGTATCTCTCAGTCTACAATCTGTGCAACACTCTCTTGTTACCCGTCTCCAAAAGTGTATTGATGCAAATGGTGGGCACTTCGAACATCTGTTAAAGTGACACAGTTTTATCAGACAAGATGCTACTGGTGATTTGTGAGTGCATTTTCCGTGCTGGATATATTGCACAATGAAGTTTCTGTGGGCTATAGGCCACTAGTAATTGTGTTTAGAAAAGTGAAACCAAATCTGTTATCACTAATTGTACCTCTAGTTTTCATTTCGCTAGAAAAAACATACATGTTCCATTTAAAAAAACGTAACTTTGTGTTGGAAGTGATATTTGTTTACTTTTATGGATTGTGTATACCTTCCCATTGTGTGAGCCCCTCACATAGATACATTCCTGGCCAATTGGATTTTTCATATTTTGTTTCATTTTAGAAATATTTGAGGTCGCAGAGTTAGGTGGGACACCCTGTATATCTATTTTATATATCTGTCTTTTAAAGGTGCAATGTTTTTTTGGTACAGACATTACATATCCGTCGAACTAACATAATTTGATTTTTACTAATATTTTGTAACCAATATTTTTTACTATTTTATTATGTATTCATGTATTTTACATATCAATATTTTTACGTTTATATTTTGCAGATCTACTACTATATATAGATCATTGCCAAGCAAATCTTGTGTAAGATTGATTTTTCTACTTTGACTTTGTTTGTTCGTAAACGTACTTATTAAATCTAAATAATTTCGTATTACTGTCATAGTATGAGAAGTTTTATTATGTATTAAAATACCGTATAATGCAGATTGACTTAATGTTTCAATCGACATATTAATTTTTTTTTCTTGGTTTTCACATCTGGTATAAGAGAGAATATATGTTCAGCCTCAGTTTGATTGAAGAATAGTTCTCACAACACTTAGAAGTGATTGTACGTAAATTTAGAAAATACAGTTTTCTTTTGTCTATGGAGAAAGAAGTTGGTTTGTATCTACATATTATCCAAAGATAATTTTGATTCTAATTTTGTAATTGATTTTTTAACTAATCGATTTCATAAAGATTTCCATTTATTTTCAATTAATTTCTCAACTAATCCGCTTAATGTAATCCGGTTAATGTGAAGAACATTAAGAAACGTGGGATGTTGCGATCACTATTGAACAATGCAGACTTTCAAAAACAGTAAACACAATGTAAAAATATGTTGATTGGATTTACAAATTTGTCCGCTTGCTGTGCTATACATAAAACTGAAAGCAATTTTCTCGGATAAGATCAATTTCCATTTTACTTCTGATCTAATTATTCTTTACAGTTAAACCTTAAAAAAGTCAATTTCTTTTAAAAGAAGTTAATTACTACGATTAGGAATTTTCCTAAATTTAAATTTCTTATGATATGAGTGAATATTTTTTTCGGATTTCAATAAGGCAGGCTTGATGAATTTTTGAAGGAACCAATCCAACTTTATCAAAGAAGATTATAACTCATGAAGAGATTCTCATACTTGAAATTTAGCATTGTTTTTGTTAAAACCATTAAACGTAAATTCTAAAAAGAAAAAAATAATGATAAAAGTAACTTTTTGTTACAGGATTTTGAAGAATCTTATAAAAGTTCTTAAGATAATTATTCTCACATGATTGTGTTCCGATAGAAAATTAGAAATTACTTAAGATATCCTATACATTTCCAAAATTCTCTAAATGCATTTGTGATGCGTTAGCCAATGTATTTTTGTATATTTCAAAATTGTCAAAGAAGAATTTTCAAAAAACATATTAAAATCTCGAAATAGCTGTTCTTTTTTTATTGGGGGTACAAGTAAGTTTTAAAGAATTTTTTTGTGGAAATTGAGGCTTTATTGTGCAAAAACGATAAAAAATTGATTATTCAAAGTATTCTCCATCGCTAGCCACTACTTTTTCCCATTTTTCTGGCAGCATACGAATTCCGCGTTGAAAGAACGACTGGTCTTTAGAGGCAATTCAAGAATTGACCCATTTTTTGCATTCCTCGTAAGAACGGAAGTACTGCTCAGACAGGCCATGAGTCATTGATCGAAACAAGTAGTAATCGGAAGGAGCAGTGTCTGGAGAATACGGCGGGTGGGGTATCCCATTTGAGTGTTTCCACGTTTTTGACTGGCACTGCAACATGTTGTCGAGCACTGTCGTGCTGCAAAATCACTTTGTCGTATCTCTGCTCATATTGCCGTTTCTTCTTTAATGCTCGGCTCAAACGCATCAATTGTAGTCGGTAGCGAGTCGCCGTGATGGTTTCATTTGATTTTAGCAGCTCATAATATGCTACACCCAGCTGATCCCACCAAATGTAGAGCTTTGATTCATGAATATTTGGCTTCGCCGTTGATGTTGATGCATGGCCAGGCTTACTCCACAATTTCTTACGCTTTGGATTGTCGTAATGAATCCACTTTTCATCACCAGTTACGATTCGATGCAAAAATCCCTTCCGTTTTTGCTTTTGGAGCAACTGTTCGCAGGTGAAAAATCTCCTTTCCACGTCTCTTGGCTTTAATTCATATGGCACCCAATTTCCTTGTTTTTGGACCATTCCCATGGCTTTGAGGTGTAATGAAATTGTTTGTTGAGTCACTCCCAAAGATTCTGCAAGTTCTTCTTGCGTTTGACACGAGTCTTCGTTCAATAATACCTCCAATTCTGCATCTTCAAACGTTTCTGGCCTTCCTTCACGTTCCTTATCCTCTGTGTCAAAATCACTACTTTTGAACCGTCTAAACCAGTACTCACAAATTGAAATTGATGGAGCATGGTCCCCAAAAGCCTCACACAGCAATCGATGACTTTTAGCTGTTTTTTTCTTCAAATGGAAGCAGAAAAGTAAAGCTTCCCGCAAATTGCGTTTCGTTGGCACAAAAGTCGACATATTTGGAGTTCAAAAAAACTATGTTGTTTACACTTCGACAAAATGACACATACTGAAAACTAAAGCCTAATGATGACGCTTTAACATGAAGATGGTTAGGTTATACCCTTACGGAAAAAACACTCAAAAAGACACTCAAAGTAACACTCAATTTGAGTATTATTTCGGACACTCAACTTGAGAGTGACACTCAACTTGAGAGTGATACTCAACTTGAGTGTCAATTTGAGTGTTAGGGCCTATCCAGACAAACTTGCATAGTCGCATAAACGTATGCATAAAGAAATTGATTGGTTCATTTCCTTATGCATTTGTTTGTGGACCAATCAATTTCTTTAAACATATGTTTATGCGATTATGCAAGTTTGTCTGGATAGGCCCTTACTCTCAACTTGAATCAACTTTATGACACGTGAAAGAGTTTTAGTCATAATTGTAAGGCTGTAAGCAAATCAAACGATTAAAAAAAATGTAATTAAAAATGTAATTCAAACTTATCATATATAATAATGAATATTAGTAAATATTACACAATACATAACAGTATTGTGATAAATACATGAATGAAACGTATAATATTCTGATATGAATTGTAGTGATTATGCAGAAAGCAGTGTTATTATAAGAACGCAATACGGCATTTAACGTACAGATATTCTGTACAAATATAACAAATAATATATTATTATTTGTTATATAAACAATGAGTAGCATGCAAGAACTTATCTTATGATGTAATTACTTATCTTATGAACTCATCTAGGAAGGGCACAGATATAGAATGCTCGTATAGCTCGAGAGATGACTTATTGTGTGCTTGTGAGATCCAACGAATGTAAAATGGCTTTCTTTCACTTAGCGAGAATGCGCATCCGTGTATATGTGAGACACTGATCTCTATGTGCTTATGAGACACCGATATATATGTGCTTGTGAAGCACTATCACTTGTATGCTTGTGAAACACCAATACTTATGTGCTTGTGAGGCACCAATACTTGTGTGCTTGTGAGACACCAATACTTAAGTGCTTGTGAGGCACTAATACTTAAGTGCTTGTGAGGCACTAACAATTATGTGCTTATTGCACAATTACAAATCACTCAACTTATTTATACAACTTGAAAAAAAGGATTCCTTTACTTAAGGATTAACACGCGAGACGTCTCGTGGTCGAACAGATACTGAATGTGTCGCTAACTGCTCAGACAACCCTTACGGAAAAAACACTGAAATATTGAGTGTTTACACTCAAATTTAAGTGTTAACACTTAATTTTGGGAGTTTACTCTCATATTTGGGTGTTATACTCAAATTTTGAGCGTTTGCACTGAAGCTTGAGAATTTACACTCGAACATTGAGTGTGGACACTCAAATATTGAGTATTTATATTCAAAATTGAGTGTATGCTTTAAAGGTTGAGTATGTACACCCAATGATTGAGTTAAACTCAAGTTTGAGTGTGATCGACGATTTTCAATTGTCTGAGCAGTTAGCGACACATTCAGTATCTGTTCGACCACCAGACGTCTCGCGTGTTAATCCTTAAGTAAAGGAATCCTTCTTTTCAAGTTGTATAAATAAGTTGAGTGATTTGTAATTGTGCAATAAGCACATAATTGTTAGTGCCTCACAAGCACTTAAGTATTAGTGCCTCACAAGCACTCAAGTATTGGTGTTTCACAAGCACACAAGTATTGGTGCCTCACAAGCACACTAATGATAGTGCCTCACAAGCACATAAGTATTGGTGTTTCACAAGCATACAAGAGATAGTGCTTCACAAGCACATACAGTGGCGTGCAAAAGTTTCCGGCCAGTAACATTTTATACTCTAATTTTTTTTTTAAACCCTAATAAAATTTTACTTATTACCAGTTGCGAGTATAACATATAGGTAACAAAATAATATAGTGAAAAAATATTGTTTATGTTTATGAAAATATTTATTGTTGTAAATGTCATATTTACATGTGCAAAAGTTTCCGGCCATTTTGTATTACAAAGAAAATTATTGGTCCACTCATTCTATATTGCACTTCAGTAACTTAAAATAATATTTTAGTGTCAATACTTTGTAGCCATACCCTTTGCAGCGATAACAACGGCACAACGAGCTGGCATTGATTCTATTAATCGATTAATGCAAGCAGACGAAATATTATTCCATTCTTGCTTTAACGATTCGAATAAGACGGTCTTATTTGAATGTGTATGCCTTCGAATTTGGCGATCTAGCTGCTCCCACAAGTGTTCTATCGGATTCAAGTCCGGTGATTGAGATGGCCAGCTTAAAACTTCTATATTTCTATTAGCAAACCACTCCTGTAACATCTTTGAAGTATGTTTGGGGTCATTATCCTGCTGAAATATCCAATCCTGTGGCATTTTTTCTTCAGCATATGTTAGCAAGTTCTTTCTTAAAATGTCCTTGTAAACAGCAGCATTCATAGTTCCAATGATCTCGACAAGTGGATCGACTCCTTGTGCGGAGAAAATTCCCCAAACCATCACACTTCCTCCACCGTGCTTTACAGTAGGAATTTAGTACCGAGCGTCATTTCTGGTACCCGTAGGACGTCGTACATGTTGTCGGCCATCGCTTCCAAAAAGATTAAATTTAGATTCATCTGAGAAAGCTACTTTTTTCCAATCTTCAACTGTCCAATTTTTGTGAATCTTAGCAAACTGTAATCGGGCTTTCCTGTTCTTTTTACTGATTAGCGATTTTCTAATACCTATACGGCCAAATAGTCCTACATCATGTAGTCTTCGTGTTACAGTGCTACGACTAACATCGGCAAGATTCTCATTCTGTAACTCGCGTGCAATTTGAGCAGCAGTTTTCCTTACATCTGCAGTTGACTTGCGTTTAATGACTCGATCTACTTTTTTAGATGTCTTTCGTGGTTTTTCACTACGCAGGCGATCTTCCAAACCGTATCCAGCACGATAGCTAGCAATAATATCATTCACGGTTGATTTTCCTATCGATAATAATGAAGCAATCTCACGAGAACACTTTCCATTTTCAGAAAATTTAATTACTCTCTCTCGAATTTGTACTTGCGTATTGCCGAGCCATGTTTAAGCTCTCAGGACTTCCTACGAACTAAGTGTATTCATTGAACGCAATATTATGTAAATATAAACAAATAACTCGAGGCCTATGGGTAATACAAAATGGCCGGAAACTTTTGCACATGTAAATATGACATTTATAACAATAAATATTTTCATAAACATAAACAATATTTTTTCACTATATTATTTTGTTACCTATATGGTATATCGTAACTGGTAATAAGTAAAATTTTATTAGGGTTTTAAAAAAAAAATTAGAGTATAAAATGTTACTGGCCGGAAACTTTTGCACGCCACTGTATATATCGGTGTCTCATAAGCACATAGAGATCAGTGTCTCACATATACACGGATGCGCATTCTCGCTAAGTGAAAGAAAGGCCATTTTACATTCGTTGGATCTCACAAGCACACAATAAGTCATCTCTCGAGCTATACGAGCATTCTATATCTGTGTCCTTCGTAGATGAGTTCATAAGATAAGTAATTACATCATAAGATAAGTTCTTGCATGCTACTCATTGTTTATATAACAAATAATATATTCTGTACGTTAAATGCCGTATTGCGTTCTTATAATAACACTGCTTTCTGCATATTCATTATACTACAATTCATATCAGAATATTATACGTTTCATTCATGTATTTATCACAATACTGTTATGTATTGTGTAATATTTACTAATATTCATTATTATATATGATAAGTTTGAATTACATTTTTAATTACATTTTTTTTAATCGTTTGATTTGCTTACAGCCTTACAATTATGACTAAAACTCTTTCACGTGTCATAAAGTTGATTCAAGTTGAGAGTAAGGGCCTATCCAGACAAACTTGCATAATCGCATAAACGTATGTTTAAAGAAATTGATTGGTCCACAAACAAATGCATAAGGAAATGAACCAATCAATTTCTTTATGCATACGTTTATGCGACTATGCAAGTTTGTCTGGATAGGCCCTAACACTCAAATTGACACTCAAGTTGAGTATCACTCTCAAGTTGAGTGTCACTCTCAAGTTGAGTGTCCGAAATAATACTCAAATTGAGTGTTACTTTGAGTGTCTTTTTGAGTGTTTTTTCCGTAAGGGAATTGAAAATCGTCGATCACACTCAAACTTGAGTTTAACCACTCAATCATTGGGTGTACATACTCAACCTTTAAAGCATACACTCAATTTTGAGTATAAATACTCAATATTTGAGTGTCTACACTCAATGTTCGAGTGTAAATTCTCAAGCTTCAGTGAAAACGTTCAAAATTTGAGTATAACACCCAAATATGAGAGTAAACTCCCAAAATTAAGTGTTAACACTTAAATTTGAGTGTAAATACTCAATATTTCAGTGTTTTTTCCGTAAGGGCTACCACTAATATTTCGTAGCCATATTATGTATTTTTTCTTCTTTCTCGTATTTTTATTATTGGCATTTATAATTCTTCAAACACACTGGGCTCAACACACTGTTAATTCTTTATGATTCGACATATTAACAAATGTTATGAGACTACAAATATCGGATGATATTAATCAAATACGAAATCTGAAAAACGAAGTCCGAAATGTATGTAGTATGTTGCTCTGTTAAGTATCTGCGGTGACGAATTCAAGGTTAACAAACCAATTTGTCAAGCTCAAAAAATTGTGCGGATTAATCCTTCCTGCAAAAGCTAAATGTATTTCGACTAAATATCTACCTCATAGATATAATAAAACCACAAATGATATAATAAATTTCAACACTGTCACTGTCAATGGAACATACGTAATAAGATACAACTTGTTATTAATTTGTTAACTTGTCAGCTTAGGGTAGTAGCATCGATGCAAGCGCCAAATACGAAACCATATAAATTCAAAGAACAAATTAAGCATTAGATTAGATAACGATTTGATTTTTATGAAACACATATGTCAATTTTAAAAATTAATCTTCTCCAATTTGTTAAATAAGTTTCTATTTAAATTGATATCAATTGTATTAAAAGTAACATATTCTAGATTTTATAACCACTAAAATATAATCATATTAGTAGTTATAAAATCTAAAATGTGTTTTAATACAATATATAAACTGAGGACAATTTTAGAAAAACTTATTTAACAAGTTCTAAAAATCAAAGTATGAGACTAAATTGCTATATTTCTAGACGTACATTTTGATTAGACGTAATCTAGATTTCTTCGACGTCGATTAGATGTTGAAGCATTCATGGCTGGGATCATGCTCGCGAGTAATAAGTAAAAGAATATATTTAAAAAATAAGAACGTTTAGTTAACTGTCATATACAATATTTACTTGTTTCTTTTGTTTGTTGCAAAGAAATTCTCGTAATGTCACGGTAAACAGAAGTTCACCGATTATAAAAATTTTAATTTTTCTGATTTCAGACTATACGAATTCAGATTATCCGAAGAAACTTGTCGGACATCACAATCGTCCGGTATCACAAAAATAATACGACTTATTTCGGTGCCATTTTTTAAACAAAAAATTTTTTATTCAAAAAATTATTTTTTGTTTTATAAGATTGCTTTATAAATATACATATTTATGTTTGTATACATATATGCGTGTTTACATATTTATGTTTCTATATATATTGTTTTTACCCCAAAGACCTTAAACTGATCGTAAGTCTTAAAGACCAAAAAACTTCCTTAAATTTTATGATGTGTGAAACTCATGCTAGTTGGTACAATGTTTCATATCACTACTTTTATAACAAAAATAGAAAGCAACATCGTTTCGTACAATAATGATTTTGATATACGCGGACGTTCTTTTTGAAAAGAAAGAATTTTTTATGGTACATCGCATTTTGTAGTAACTCATAAGTAATTCAAGGTGTATTAAAATGTTTGGAATAAGGGAAATAGGTAGAAAAGGGTGGTAAAGTAGGTGGAGATGGGTAGTAATGTGTTTAAAGTGGATAAAGCTGTGTTAGACTGTTAAAATGTCGGGAATATTGAGATATTTGGATGAGTAAAAATGTGTTAGGCTATGTTGGGATGTGTGTCGGGGTGTATTAAGGAATGAGAATGGGGGAATGAGAATAGGTAATAAAATGTTTGGGTAAAAATGGTTTAGGATATGTATTTATGTGTTTGAGATGGAGGAGTGGGAGTAAATGTTGAAGTGTTTTGGTAGGTAATAATGTGTTAGATTATACCACCTTGATCAAAAAGTTCCCGGAATTACCACCAGGTGATGTTCTGAATCAGCTGATTTGAGTTCTGTTTTTTTTTTGTTAGGTTGCCACATCTATCATTGACATTCCCACCAAATTTTATCGCCATAGCTTGACATTTGTAAAAGTTACGCCGTCTTGAGTACATCTACCTCTGCACGTGTTTTCGATTTTTTACAGTTTTAAAAATGGAGTTGAATTTGCAACAACGAGTTTGTATTAAATTTTGCGTTAAAAATGGATTCATGGTGCGAAAAATGGAAATTGTTGCTTGGAAATGTTGGGAAACTGTTTCGGCAATGATACTTTAAAAAAAAACAGCCGTTTACGAGTGGCATAAACGCTTCAGAAGTGATCGTAAGTCTGAAAGCGATGCTCACGGTTTTCATGGATTACAACGGTATTGTATATGACGAATTTTTGCCAGAAGGTCAGACAGTTAATAAGGACTATTATTTGGGCGTTATGAGACGTTTGCGTGAAGCAATTCGCCAAAAAAGAAAGGATTTGTAGGCAAACAACTCGTGGATTTTGCACCATGATAACGCACCGTCGCACAGTGCCATCATTATCCGTGAATTTTTGACCAAGAACGAAACGAATACCATCCAACAGCCATCGAATTCACCTGATAAGGCTCCCTGCAATTTTTTTCTGTTTGATCGAGTCAAAAAACCACTACGGGGAACGCGTTTTAACAGCCGAAAGGAGGTAATGAAAAAATCGAAGACGGCTCTGATGGCTATACCGAAAATAGAGTTCCAGAAATGTTTCGAGAGTTGGATCAAGCGCTGGCATAAGTGCGTTGCAGTCGATAGGGAGTACTTTGAAGGGGACAAAACTTTTGATGAATAAACTTGTATTTTGAATTTTCTGAATGAATTCCGGGAACTTTTTGATCAAGGTGGTATTGGGACGTGTCGAGGTATTGAGGTGTTTGAGAATGTGAGTGGCGGGTAGTGATGATGTGGGTAAATAAGAATATGTTACGCTATGTTGGAACATATAGAGATGTGGGTAGGAGGTGTGTGAGAGAAGTTGGAGTGATGGTGTGAGTGGGTAATGAAGTTGGAAGATTTTTGATTATTAGAGTGTATTGAGATCTATGGGATGATATGAGAGTGAAGATAAATTAAATGATGAGAGAGACGTTCTTAAACTAAAATTAATCGATAAAATTTAACCTATATATTTAAAAAATCTCTCCTAATATTCAATAGAAGAAAAAAATAAAAATTATGTGTATAATAAATGTATAATATGTATATTTTTATTATGTGTATAATAGGACTCCGAGTAATCGATTGAGCCTATTAAAAATCAAAATTTCATCTGCTTAGTCGTTTTTTTAGATATGGGTCAATCATGCCTCCACTCCCTTCGATACTTCAGGTATAGATACACTCTGTCTTGCTATTCGTTTTGCAGATATATACACTTGACACAAGATACTCCCGTCAAATAATTCTCATAGAAGAAGGACAAAATTCTACAGTTTTTGATATTATCCGCGAACAAATCCCAACTTCTCAAGCGGAGTGTCCCCATGATGGATGAAGAGACGTGTGCACGACGGAATAAATTAATCTTTACGTTGTACGATCGACTGTAACGAGCATAAAACCATATTTACTATCGTAAATCTGGTAAAGAATACATATCGCGTAAATTCTTTATTGTGTTTACCCGCGATTATTGCCTCATGTTCGAAACGCTGTAGAGCGAATTATTCAGTGATCTAATTCGCGAACTAGTCGGCGAAATAATCCTGAACTTTTTGGCGATAATCATAATCTGGTAGCATGCATGCACATGTAAGTGAAAAAGAACAACTTCGAAAGGAAGAAATAAAGATTGTGAATTTTAACGTAACAATTTTTAGTTTAGAAACGATTTGCATATTTGTATTGTGCTTCCAGCACAGAATCATTTATTCACAGAATTCAGAGAATTAATTAGTCGTAATAAGGATTCGAAAATTATTCAAAGTTACGATAAAAAAACTTTCAAACACGCGAAATTTAATTTGATACAGTATATGTTACTTACGCACAATACAATGCACATTATAAGAGCGACATATATGTACATCTCATCGCTAATTATATCTCCTCCTTTCTTTCTCTATGATTAAATCGACATATTATGTTTTATTAATTTTTTCCTTCTTCCGTCACTATATATAAACAAATTGTCAAAGTTCGCTTTGATCAAGATACCTCCTTGAAGCGAGACAAATCAAATGCGTGCAACTTTGTGGTGTTTGAGTTTCCTCGACTTTAAATTACATATTCGCCATTGCTACATGTGAATATCGAAACCATAAATTATAACTATATTACGCGTGACATAAACATGTCCTCTCATGTATGCACTATTCAGTATAACGCCCATTCGTAGCACGCAAGAACCTTTAATCATATCACCCATTCTCGAGCTCGATGTCACTATTCCAGAACTAAATGGAATTAACTCTCCACCTTTGAATAATGCTTGTCACTTTGATCGCATATGATTGTCCATTGTGCATAAACAAAATGTAATGTTGCTGAAGGAGAACGCGGGGTGATGAAAGTTTGATAATATACGAGCTATAAGACGGCGAATAAAACGTGCCAGGAATTACGACAGAATTGTCGTGTGTATCGAGAATTATTCCGGAAACCACCGTGACGATCTGCTAAGTACAAGGAGGACGAAACCGCACACGGCACGCGTGGCGACATCGAAAAAAGATCAACAAGACAAGAGAGCTGATGACGACGGATCCTGCATTCAGTGAACGAAAGGATAAAAAAGAGGAAAAACGAAAAGAGAAGAGAAAATGAGAATAAGATCGGAAGAGACCACGAAGGGAAGGAGGAAGGGGGTAGAGAGAGAGAGAGAGAGAGAGAGAGAGAGAGAGAGAGAGATTCCTTTTAGTAGCTTTTAGTTCGGGGAATATGCATGTGTGTTTTTTTAGTGATACTGCTATATTATTATCCCCATCTAATGGCAGCATTGTATCACAGCGAAGAGTAATGTGCCTCGGATGAAAAGAAACGTGCTCATTGAAATAAGATAGATGATGGTGGCACGCTATCGGGAAGAGGAATGGGAAGGTCACTAGAAAGCTGACAGAAAAATGGAAATGCTCACGAGTGACGCATCAATGATGCGAGAAGTGCCGGGTCCTTTTCAGCGATCGGTACCTCTCTCTATTCATTGTCATCGACCATCCTTTTTCTCTGCTTCTGCCATTGGTAGAATAAACTTTTTGGGTAAAACATCTGATTTATGTGCCATCAAAAAATTAAATTACTAGCGTTCGTTATAAATTCAGATGAATATCCATTTTCGGTAGCGAGTAGTTAGGGAAAAGAGAGAGAAAAAAAAGAGAAATGGAAAATGGAGCAACCGATCGAGGGGGAAAATTAAATTAAATTAAATATCTAATTTTGAAAGAAAGAGAGAATAGGAAATAACATTTTAAAAACTTTTTTTGGCACTATAAATTTAATAGAATGGAATAGAAATATTCTTTTGTTTCTGTACGCGACGCGACTGGGATGTGAGGGCAGAAGTTCGTGAGTCAATTGAAATGAGTTTCACAGTGTTTTTAATCAAAACAAGCACAATAATTTATTATAAGAAAATTAATAGAAAAAAAGTCAAATATATATATACAACAAAAAAAACGACGATGAATTGTCTTTTCAATCACTTGAAAAACGGGCGCAATGTCACGAATCTTAACGTGGTAGCAAAGTTATAAGCGGATAGCATTAAAGCTAATGCGAGTAGCGCGTTGAACGTAAGCGCGAGCAAACACACTGCGGCAAATTAAGCGGTAATCTAAAGGCGAGTAGCGAGACGGCAAGCGAACTAAAACTAGCGGAAAGCCGAGGCAGCCTCCGGTGTGCGCCTCTTTTATACCGATTGTTTTTCGGTTTAAATTTGCCGTCATCCAATAATTAGGCGACGGCGCCTGAGGATGACGACCACGCCAAACCTTATTGGCCGCTGGTGGTGTCATAGGCGCTAGGCACAGCGCCTGATACGCTTTGTAGGTTTTTGGTGGTGAGATTGGAGCAATTAGGCAATACGTCACCACGCGACGCATGCCTAATTGCTCTGTTTGGTGCGCACTCGAGCACCGAACCGTTGGCTGTTTGTCGTGAAGGTCCCCTTTACATTGGCAAAAAGATGTTTTGCAAGAGATTGTTGTCTGACTTTAGAACATTCTAGAAAATATGCTAATGTAAAGGGTACCTTTCGTAACAATTGTCAACGTTGAAAATTTAAACTCGACGACGGAAACGTGACATATAGCGAGGAGGTATTCAATTCCGTATTCTTAAACAGTTTCTCTATTTATTTCTCTATTTATTTCTATAGAAAATGTCTTGCCACATCTTCTCGAAAATGTGCCCCTCCGCGTGCGCCAATAGCTGATTTTTCTTCCGCGCATTTTCGCTGGCAAGTGCGCGATGTATTAAACGCGCGTTATCCCCATAGGTGGATAGATCGTGGTGGTCCAATTACCTGGCCAGCACGATCACCAGATCTTAAGCTTCGTCTACAATAGTCGCACAGGCTGTGTCGCATGTCGCAGGCTGTGTCGCAAGGCTGTCGCAGTCGCAAGAGCTCTTGTCGCACGGAGTTGAGTCAACTTCAACTTTCTGCGACTGTGACAAGCGTGTCGCATGAGATCAGTCAATCACAGCACAGAACGTTGCCGCGCGAAGTGTTTTGACGATTTGCGTGTGTTGCTAGCTATCCGTAGTATATTTTCTGGTCGTACCCACCATTTTCTGTTGTGCGATTTAGTAAATAATAAAATTAAATAATAAACGGTAATATAAGCATATTAAATTTAAAAATTGGGAGCAAAGTTGAAGAAAAATTAGTAACTTCTGCCGATCATTCATTGCGGTTGCAGTTGATTTAATGCACGCAAACAATCCTTGCGACATATTGTAGATACTAGTCTAGCGACACATGCGACAACTTTCCTGCGACACTACTACTTACGACATACGACACAGCCTG
Organism: Crematogaster levior; assembly: GCA_901521435.1. Taxonomy (NCBI): domain Eukaryota; kingdom Metazoa; phylum Arthropoda; class Insecta; order Hymenoptera; family Formicidae; genus Crematogaster; species Crematogaster levior. The sequence goes on along the minus strand of CABEGB010000915.1, from coordinate 34,301 downwards.
TGCGACTATTGTAGACGAGGCTTTAATGTTTTAGATTTTTTGTGCAGGGTTACATTAAAAGTCTCGTTGAGAATCAGCGTGATGGTACAAAAAATGAGGTACGTGAAGCTATTGTTGCGGTCTGTAATACCATTACGTGGACATGGCGCATCGTGCAACATGTGATCTTGTTCGAAGAACCGAATTCTGTGTACGAGAAGGAGGACGGCAATTCGAACAATTCACTTACATTAGAATATGAAAGTGGATTAGGCCTGGCGAAACCACTTTTAAAAAAACGCACCACGTTATCTACCGCAAGGTGATGTGGAAATTATAGCGCAATTTTTGTTAAAAAGACAAAAAGCATGTTTTCGGCATGGTGTCACGCGTTTCTTATCGTGTGTCCTTTGTCGCGCGTCCCTCGCCCCGCGCTGATACCCACCCGCGTGACTCCTCCTCACGCTTTTCAATGTTGCCGATGTATAAGCGAAAAAGCCGAACAGCCCACCTATCACTTTCTTACGCGCGCATTGGCTCAGACACTTTAATTAATAACTCAATAACTATTGCGAATATTGCATAATGGTATTTGATTTTTATCATCAGTATGAGCCAATCTAGCTATGCACTTCGGTTATGTCAAAAATTGTCATCCACCCTGTATACTTTGTTTATTTAATTCCAATAAAATAATTGTTGAATAACATCAAAACAATGAAATAATGTTTTTTTTCCATAACCAGAAAAGGCTCAGACTCAAAAACTGAACAGCTCCATACTAATGAAGCTATTATTTTGCAATAAAATAAGATGTCCTGCATGTCTAGAATATTGTTATTATCGAAGCCTCTAGAAACAGCATTTTCAGGATTTGTTCAACATTCATTATTGACTCAGCACTCTTGTCTCTTAATTCAAACTTATAAAATTAAACTTATGTTCTAAACAAATTATCTGAAGTCGGAAAACCCAAAGACTCATGAGTTTTCTACAAGTCACGACTTATATCTTGATTTTCCCCTAAAAGATTTGAAGAGAGCATTACTGAGCACTTCTACTTTAAAGCATCTTTTCATAAAAGTAATGTTTCTTTTTATAACTGATCATGGTTACATTATGGTTATATTAAATAGTTATATTAAAAGAAACTATTGTCTTGAAAAATATGCCATCACTTGTGAAAAAAGAGATGTTTAAAAATATAAGTAATCTAGTAATGTTATTTTAATGTTTCATGAGGAAAAATTAACATATAAGTCATGACTTGTAGAAAACTCATTAATCTTCTCAAGTTTTCTAACTTCAAATGATTTGTTTAAGGGGAGACCCTACTGAAATTCCCATTTTGCTTCCATCGCCTTGGAAATTATAGAAAATGGTTATCATCAGATTGTAGAGCACAAAAAACAACCTTCAGAAAGCCAAAACACATGAAATTGAGGCTACTTTCATCGAATACTAGCCATTTAAGCCTAAAAATAGTGTTTGGTCAAAAAGTTTCCTACGGGGCAATTTTTGAACTACATACTTGAGTAAATTTTTTTCAATTCTTTGCATTATAAAAAAGAAAAGTTGGTATTATTTTTGCAATGGAATAATGGAATAAATAAGAAGTTGATTTGTTATGAAGCTGAACAAAAAGTCTAATTCGAACATGTCAAAATAAGCTAAAATTCACCCTTCAAACAGTTGCAAAAGTTGAAGTTAACAGACTGAAATAAAAATCCATACCAACTTTGTTGAACAATATCATAAGAATGTAGAAAAAATTTGGTTCATCCAGATCCAATAAAAATTCCACCGTAGGGAATATTTTTAAGATAGGAAAAATCTCAAAAATACGCTGATTTTTGATATTTTGGACTTATTTCTTAACCTCAAAGGAGAGTTTGGACAAATCTGAAAAAATTCAGGTACATTCTATCATATGTGGACTATGTATCCACACTTTTTCGAATACTTACTTTGTTTCCATTGAGATATAGGTCAAAATAACCTCAAAAACGCGTTTTTCGAGGTTTTTCGCATTTTTGAGGGTAGCCCATCACTTGAAACTCAAAAAAATCTATGAAACCTTCAAAAACAAACCGGAACGTATTTAAAAGCGAAAAAAATTCGATGTACATTTTTCTGTTTTCGAGTAAAGTTGTTTCGAAATCTTTTCAGATATTTTTGACCTTGAAAATGACCTTGGAAAAAATTGAGTAAACTTGGGTATAATTCAACTATTCACTTGAATTTTTTCAGATTTTTCGCGCACACTAAAGATGAAAATTAAAATATTAAAAAACTGGTTTTTGAGATTCTAGAGGGGAGGGGGGATGAATAATGTATGGAACTTAAGTTTTCCAACACAACAAACAAGATCCAATAGGTTATTTTCGAATCCCACATTAAGGGCATTTCGACTACAAAAACGGGTACCCTTTACATAAAAACTACTAAGTTTGGAGTGTTGATATATTCAGCCTACCTAAGAGTTCCAAAAGCTAATTCTATGTTAGAACATCATAAAATACTGTACCACATACCAACAAAGTGATTTATCGATCCAGAAAAAGATGTGTGATTCCTTAGGGCACTGTTAAAACCGGCAAAAATAATGAATTTATGAATTATCAGCAGCGACAAACGTTGAAACCGGGTAAAATCGAGAGTGGAGGGAAACCTCATCCCGGATAAAAATGAAGAAGAAGCAAAGGCTGTACATTTGTGTTGTAGTGCACCTCTTCGCCCACTATCCAAAAGAAGAAAAGAAAACGATCACGAGAAGGTACTACACGTCGGATTCCGCCCTAACCTATCCCAACCAACCAACAATTGATGGGCGTCATCTGATTATTACTTTCTTGTGGACTGTCAGAAGTTTCAGAATAATATACACACAGTACGAATACAATTAGTACTGTTTATTACAGAGATAAATCAAAAGAAAATTGGTGCAATAAAACAGCTCTGTATAAAAGACAAAAAAGAAAAACGACTCGACTAGCAAGACGGTCACGAGCCGGAAGTAGAAGTAATAGAAGAACGATGACAAAAGGGACAACGCGATACGCATGCGCATCGATCACAGCGCGTCTTAACTATTTCACGCACATAGCATACTACTGGCGCCAAAGGGAGCGGTGCATTTGGACACCGTACAATTGGATAAAAATGCATACTGTTCGATTAGACTGTTCTATTGCGTGAATTGCAAGAATATATAAAGGAATATATAAAATTATAATATCTGTCAAAGTAGATTTGAATGACAAACTAATGCAACTTTCCACGCGAAGCGAGTTCCATCCGGCGAGGGGGGTGCGGGTGGGGTGGCCGCACCTCCCCTTCGTTGTGTGCGTGCGTGCGTGCGTGCGTGCGCGCGCGCGGGCGTGTGTTTCCAATTCACTTTGTAATAGCTGATAGATTACAAAACTCATATCACTTTACATTACCAAAATTATATCATCTTTATCTGTCCATGACAAATATGTCCAAATTGTTTTCAAAACATATTAATTCAATGTAAAATTAATAACACCAGTACCTTTTGGCCAGAGAAATGTAAAATTTCGATATATTTTATTTTGACAGATATTATAATTTTTCTATATTTTCGCGATTCACACAATAGAACGGTGTCCAATCGAACAGTATGCATTTTTGGTGTCCAATCGAACAATGTGCATTTTTGATGTTCAATCGAACAGTATGCATTTTTGGTATCCAATCGAACGGTGTCCAATCGAACAGTGTCCAATCGAACAGTGTCCAATTGAACGGTGTCCAATCAAACAGTGTCCAATAAACGATGTCCAATCGAACGGTGTCCAATTGTATGGTGTCCAAATAAAGGCCACTCGGCGCCAAACATAAATTAGAAATTAAATGTTAAACAATTATACTCAACATCATCTGCTTAGTTTGATTCCTCGTCATTCAAACCCTTGAATTCATACCTTGTATTGAATGATGGTATCATAAGTCTTGAGCGTAATGTTGCTCTTATGTTACCATCACAAGCGTCAAAACCGCACATGTGCTTGGCGGTTTCTGTGACTAGCTTCACAGTGCTCCACTGCTTGTATGTGGCATGAGAAATTGCTAACTAATGAAATTATTCTGGACTTGTCGTCGACAAGATTGAATGGTCTCGTCTGCAATGCCTCTTAAAATTGGTAGCTCTATAAAGAGTTCGAAAGGCCAATTTATCATCTCCACGTAATTTGTGGCATTGAAGTTGACTGATGGCACACAAAAAATGCGAAGCTCTGTTTTCTTGGCCTTGTGGACTGCTTCTAGCATCCTAAATCTTGTTAACAGCCATCTGCCTTACTTCGCTACTGTCATCTGCCAACATGGACAAAAGCATATTCTCGGGGTAGGCAAAATATTGTTTTCAATGACAGGGTCGATGATATCCCGATACCTCTTCGGTAAGTATCTTGTGTCCCTAATTATCTCCCAAAGAATTCTACTTCCATCTGTACATGAATGTCTCTTCTTGATAGCAAAAAGAAATCAAGAAGAAACAAACTTTTAAGAAAAATGTAACCAATGCTTTCAGATTAGCAGAGGGTTTGGAAGTGCCAACATACAAACGAAGAATTCTGTTTGCCGCAGTTAACCATTTGGACTAGAGGACCAAAGTCTTGTTTTGCAAGGTCCTGAGAATAGCTATCAGAACCAATAGCCTGGGATATCTCATAAAAATACTTTTGATCTTTGCTGATTTCTTTGAAGTTCAGCATAGGTAAATTAATAGTTATTTTCTGAAATTTGTAGATAGGAAGAGTTTCGCATTTAATTAACTGTTTTCCAATTGGTCCAGAAAATGTATTAAGGCCATTTGTAGTACCATCAAGGTATTGCATGAAGTGTCTGAAGGGCAACTCACTGAAGTGCAACATACATACAATTCTTTGCAATGGCTTGTTTAATCTTTTCTCCATCAAACAAATAACACTACCCTTATGTCCTGTATTAAGATTTGTACCATCGCAACCTACTACAATAAGATTTTCAGTACTTCTTTTCTGTTCCAGAAACTCAAAAATGTTTTGAGCTATATGCCGCAGAGCCAGAGGACGGAGTTATATGGCCCAAAGAACCAGGTCTTGAACTAGAGAAATAGTTCTTATATTTGTGTCCTTCTGTAAAATTTAACTCCTTCTTTTACCTGAACTACCGTTCTTTCCGATCATCGAAATACAAACCTCAAAGATCATCTAAGTCGTTTGATTTCTGGAGATATCTAACCTAGTTCTTTGTATTTTTGACTTGTCAATGACAAAAGACGAATTCTCATCAGTAATCATCCCTACATCTTTTAAAACAGCAGAGATAATTGCTGCCGTTTCCCTACAGGACATGTCGTAGCAATCACTCAAGCAATCAATATCAAGTTTGAAAGACGACCTCTATAACAAAACGCTATTTAAATTTGCATTCTGCTGGGTCACCAATAACTCTCCCTCTTTCGCAATATTTCAGTGACTTTAGGATCAATTCCGCCGATTATCATTTGACGCGAGTTTCTTTGGTCATGAAGGAAACTGCTTTTCAATAGCTGGCACCCTTTTTGGCTTATTTACGCAGTAGCAGGGGCTTTTTTTAGGATTGTCGTCGAGAGGACATTTGCAGGAAGAAATATCAAACAATTTATTTGATTTATCAACGAATTTATTTACTGAAGCATTTAGACTATCGGTGTTATGCATTGATTTGTTCTAACACGATTTCATTAGTTTATCGTATTCTTTGTGAAAAGATACAATTCTTTCTGTTACGGTTTTGTATGATGCAGCAGGAATTTGATGCCTTTTCATATAATGCTACGACATTGGTGGCTATTACTTTGGCAATGTCAAGAATTGGAATTTTAGGAGCCCTGAGGATAGCCCTGATAGATTAACGTGTACATTATTATACTTCTCCTCGAAACAAGCCAGCAGCACATCTTTGTATGTTGGCAGCTGACACTGAGACAAGCTGCGTGGAGCACCTATAGGATAGATGAAAAAACGTGTGAAAAGCATGTTTAAATGTAACCTCAGTCAAAAAATTAAAGGGTTTGGCAGAAAAAAAATCAAAAAGCTTAGAAGACAAAGGCAGTGATAAAAAAAAAAAGAAAAACTTCAAGTACGGAAACCTATTAATCTGCAAAGGAAGGAAGTAATTGTAAGAAAAAATATGTAATTGTTAGTTACAAATTGCATATTTTTTCTTAAAAACAACTATGTGTTTTCTTGACACCAATTGGTTCCTCTCATTATTCTGTGCATAAAAGTATTGAGGTAAGGTCATCGAAAAGTAAATATTTTACGAGATATTTTACAGTTTAAGTAAAATTATGAAATTATTTCAAGCTTTATAACTCGGAAAATACTTAATAAAAAAATACTTTATTATAGTGTTTTGGAAAGCTCTTGAAGTCAGCTACAAGAATATGTAATAAAAAATAGTGGTTCCCATTTAAAAAAATTAACTTGACCTTTAAATGACCTTCACATTCACAATCGAGGTCAAATTCAATATCGCCATTCAATAGCCAGGGAAAAATACTAAAACTTATATCTGAAACTTTTTTTCAGAAAGTGCATTCCTTTCAAGATAATCCGGTGGGGAAGTTAAAATGGGTCACCCTGTATATATATATATATATATATACAGGGTGTCCGGAAACTCGCCTGCGCCACTTCTGGAGATGATTCAGAGTCCAAAAAGAAGCAACAAAAGTTATATAAACATAGGTCCGGAAATGAATTGTTTCCAAGTTATAACCACTTTTATGTTTAAAAAATCGTAATTTAGTTTTCATAATCACAATCAAAATAATCATATTTTTGCATGGCTTTTAAACAAAAATAACTTTATTTCGAACTTTAGGCGTTACTCAAGATGCACCACGTGGAGATATGCTGAAGGCGGTCATTTTGAACATTTTATTTAAATACTTGTTTAAATTTATCCTTGTGTTTGAAAATAATGTAATTGTATTAACAAATATCAAAAAATTAAAAAAAGTTAAAAATTTGAAAATAAATTCATAAAAATGTTTAATCGTAAAAAAAATTTTTGAAAGAGGGATATCAAGCAAACTGTATCTCCACGTGGTGCATCTTGAGTAACGCCTAAATAGTTCAAAATAAAATTATTTTTGTTTAAAAGCCATGCAGAAATATGATTATTTTGATTGTGATTATGAAAACTAAATTACGATTTTTTTAACATAAAAGTGGTTATAACTTGGAAACAATTTATTTCCGGACCTATGTTTATATAACTTTTGTTGCTTCTTTTTGGACTCTGAATTATCTCCAGAAGTGGCGCAGGCTAGTTTCCGGACACCCTGTATATACATATATTTTTTTCAACGTTTAACCCCCCCCCCCCGCAACAATTCCTCCTCCACCGCCAGACGTGGCTCACCGTTGGCTGCAGGAGGAAGAATAGGAGAGGGTGAACTTCCCCTCTCCCTCATTCCTCCATCCTATGACTTTACCCGGCTGCATCGGCTGCTTGTCGCTGGTGACAATTCATAAAATGTAACAAAAATTCGTTATTTTTGTCACTTTTAGCAGCGCCCCCCCTGCCCAGAATATATTTTAGTAAAAAAAATTTTCTCCCGGTTCAAATTACAGCAAATTTTATCTATTTCTTCATGCCGTGTGACAATTTTGAAAAATTTAACATGGCCGACCTAAAATGGCGCAACAATAAAAAAGTTAAGTATTTCTTGAAATACGAGATTAAAAAGTATGGATTTTCATGAAACTTGGTACGTAAAAGTTTTTAGGGTCGCCGAATATAAATCCGAAACTGAATTTGCAAAATTCAAAATGGCATTCATTATGACACGATTTTTTGAAAATCGATCGAATTTGCTGAAACTTGTCACTTGGGGGGTTTTTGGGGTCGCTGAATACGAATCTGAAATCAGTTTTTCAAAATTCAAAATGGCGGATTCAATTCACGGAGAGGCTATCCTAGGGTCAGTAAATTTATTTACCAAACTCAGGAAGTCCTTGCACATCCAACTGTGCTCCTTAGCATTTTTTAAACGGTTCCGTGACCATCAGGTGGTACCTAAAAACTTTCAATTAAAAAAACCCTTTGCCAACCTCCAGCCAGGCAAAAGTCATCATCCGACAAGCATCTTTACGGTTAGTCAAGAAAAGAATCTCGGCAACCAAAAAAAGCATAGCCAAGACCTCCCAAAAACTTTTTGGGTTACACCTTTCTCTTTCTGACTCACTGAAGCCGGAGCTGTGGCAAACACTTGATCGTATTACACACGAACAAGCGCTCTGCTGAGACGAGAAAACAAAAACAAAAAGAAAAATATAATAAAATCATTCCACAGGTTGAAACCTCGTCTCCAACACACACAGTCAAGAATCTTAGCAGTCAGGTCCCCATACGAAGTTTCTGTACTTTCAAAAGAACACAATTTCGCGGTCACTCCCACTAGCATTCCTACGGAAGAAGTTATCAGCCAAATTGAAACGACCATCTTCCACCTCCCATCCGAAGCAACCAACGACATTAGACAATGGTCAGTCAATATCCTCCGCAAGGCAAAACTTCCAGCCAAAACATCAGCAGAGAAGAACGCTTGGCACTCTGAAATTTGAGACAGAATAATAACATTCTAATTCTGCCGGCGGATAAAGGAAATGCCACAGTGGTAATGGACAAGGAAGACTGTTGTAAGGCCTTGTACTGTAATAAGGTCAATGCTATGCTCTCGGATTGCAACGTTTATAAAAAACTTAAACGCAACCCGACCTCCACCATAGAGAAAAAAATATCCTCTCTCCTCAAGAATGCAGGTCTCCCTCCTGAACTACCTATTAAATACCTAATCCCCCGGGAATCCTCGGCTCCCAGACTCTACGGTCCCCCCAAGATTCATAAAGAATCAGTGCCCCTACGCCCCATTGTCAGCAATATCGGTGGACCCACCTACCAATTAACTCGCTACCTCACCAAACCCCTCCAAGAACTGGTCTCAATGATTCTCACATCAAGAACTCTATCGATTTTGTGAGCAAAATTGCAAAAATTAAAACAAAATCCAATGACATCCTGGTAAGTTTTGATGTGGTTTCATTGTTCACAAATGTCTCAATCCAGGATACATTGGACGTTATTAAAAAGTCCGATAAACTCCCTACCAACCTCTTTCCATTAATAGAATATTGCCTAACCCCGACCTACTTCCAGTTTCAAGAAGAGTTCTTTGAACAAACTTCTGGAGCAGCAATGGGATCTCCTATTTCCCCTATCATTGCGAACATCTTCATGGAACATTTCGAAAACGAAATCCTGAAGAACGCACCCCTTAAACCCTCCACGTGGTTCCGATATGTGGATGATACATTTGTTATATGGAGCCACGGCAGAAAAACTCTTCCACTCTTTCTCATCTTTCTCAACTCCCAACACCCAAACATTAAGTTCACAATGGAGGTAGAACAAAAGAACCAAATCCCCTTTCTAGATGTGTTGGTTCGAAGAAACGGAGATGGCACCTTAGGCCATCAGGTTCACCGAAAACCAACCCACTGACCGGTATCTTCACGCAACCTTCCATCACCATTCTTTGCAAAAGAATTCAGTTATCAGTTCATTGATATACAGAGCTCTCACAATCTCTGAGCCAACTTCCCTGGATGAAGAATTAAAATATCTTAATCCTTGACTAATAATACAACAGCAAGAACATCAATCAGACAACCAAGAAATTGAAGAACAAAATCTCTAGTCTCAACAACACCGAAACACTAGATGAAGAGAGAGAAAAGAAAAAGACAACTGTCCTTCCGTATCTTCAAGGTATGACGGAGCGCATAGGCAGAATTTTGAGTAAACATAACATTAGAGTGATCTTCAAACCCCAAAAGAAGATTTCTCAATTACTCCCAAATCCCAAGGATCAAAGACCACGCCTGGAAACACGAGGTGTCTACAAAATACCTTGCGCCTGCGGAAAAGTGTACATAGGAGAAACCGGGAGGAAGATCAGTACACGGATCAAGGAACACCAGCGGTGTGCCAAATACAGCCACTTTTCTCAATCAGCCTTAGCTGAACACTGAATGGAGACTGGACATTCCGTGCAGTACGATAAGTCTACCATACTGGTCCCTTCACAAAGCTATTTCGCCAGAAAATATCGTGAAGGTCTGGAAATTTTGAAACATCCTGACATCTCAACCGTGACAAAGATCTTCAAGTAAATCCTATTTGGCATACCGTCCTCCCGGGTTTTTTTAATTGACCGGCCGGTCAATTAAAACATTCTGATTGGCTGAACCAAATCAAATCCCCCCTCCCACCAAAAACAATGGGGGTATATAAGGACTACCGCAACCGAAGAGAACTCAGAATCGGAGCTCTTAGCCCTGATGGTGCAAGCTGCAATGTTTGCGAAACGTCGGCAAAGTGCCCAACACGCACGTGGCATCCTTTCGGAAACCCTCTCAGTTAACGATTTATTTAGTTTAGTTTATATCTAGTTAAAAAGTCAAGTATTAAAAAATACTAACAACTGTTACGTCGTATTAAGAATAGAATTTCTCCTATTTTCGGGTCAATGCATCTAAGCAATTTACCCTGGGAACGGAGATCAGGTTGTGCAGTTTTTAGGATTGAGTGATAGGAGGAAGGATCGGATAGTGAGAGGGGAGGACGATTGGGAATCCGGTCCCGAAGAGGTCGCGGAGTTTATAAGCAAATCTACGGGGATCGCCTTTGGGAATATTTTTATAGTCAGGGAATTTGAGGTTGATTTCTAATTTGTTGAGAACATACGCAGGGACTTTCGATTGTTTGAATTTATTTTCTAGTAGTGCTAATTTTTTAAATAAGGGAAAAGGATCCTGGTTTGAAATAATGGCAGTTTTGATTTGAAACTTTAATCTCTTCACTTGCACTCGTCGTCCGCCTTTGGAAGGCATGAAAGAAAGATAGTTATAACAAAACGCACCAAGGAATTGTTATTGCGAGGACGGGGGCCACACTTATTGGCAGCGACAGTCCTGGAGATTGGGGCCACACTGATCGGCAGCGACAATCGTAACAACTCCTTAGATATCGTTGTGTTTAATGTAAATTAACAAGAATTTAACTCGAGGCAAGGCAGAGATTTAAGTTCAGTCAGAATTATTATAAATGATATTCGAATTTATTAAAAGAAAAGAAAAGAAACAAAAATATAAGATATTATAAAAGATGCTACGTAAACTACTAAGAGAGTGCGACTATATGGTTCTCACTTTGAATTAAAATTTGAGGACTCGAGTATTGCGAGCCGTGTTCCGAATAGAATAGGTAAAGAGTATTGCGAGCCGTGTTCCGAATAGCGTTGCGCTTGAATAGCGTTGGTTGATTTGATTGACTGAAGTCTCGAAAAAAACTACGTGTCTCTGCTTTTTTGCAGCTTCTTTTATACCTTAGTAGATCTCCTCTTAATAACCAATCAGCACTCTTTAAGTTTGGAAGGACCTATAATCGCACTTGCTTACTTAAGATAAGAAAAGGGAGAGCAGAGTTCCGCGTAAGCCCCACTCTTGACCCTACGGAGTCTCGACTTAGTTCTAAAAGTTTAAACTATATATTTATAATAAAAATTTGATTAGTTTGTCTAGTCTATGCTTATCCTTATGCGAGGAGAATCTATCAGGTTTTTGAATCATTGTTCTATCTTTTCTAGATCTTGAGATATTTCAACAAGTATTATTTTATTGTAATTTTTAATGATTTGCTCGTCCTCGCATTCAGAAAGATTTCTATCCTATTGCTAAAATTACTTAGTTATTATAGATGCATGCATATAACTTATTTTACAAAAGAGTTTCCTGAGAGAAAGAGAAAAAGAAATTAAATTTCTTTGTTCGAAAATGATTTGGTCGTAGCAATCGTGATCTAACGCGTCATCGGTGCCCGTCTCTTATCTTAGAGACGGTTGAGCGTATAAACATCGATACCGGTGAATATCCTCTGGAATGCTCGAAAGGAAAATTTAGATAGAATTTTAGAGAAACTCTTTTGTAATAGCAGGATATATATATAATAAGAGAAAGAGGTTTACTGGGATGTAACACAACAACAACACCAACAATAGTCTCCCTGACAACGTTCATCATTTTTATAATAACGTCGGAATCGTTATCGTGAATCCCATTTTCTTTACATTCGAAAAAGTTTCGCCACCGCGATATCGGTGCCATTCATTGCAATATTTCAACACTTTAATCAAACACTCCGTATTGTGAAAGGTAAGAGGACTCACTTCAATCAAGTACCCCAATGGGAACAGAAAACTATTACGTCCACGTCATTGTTCTTGGGTAGTGCTAAAAGTAATATTTTTTAATTACCAAAATATAAGTTCTTGTCTTGCAAATTTATGACGTGGTACAATTTTTGAAGTATAAACTTATTCATTCTCAAAAAAGTTGGAAACCATATTGCTGTCATTTTGAGTTTTTCAAAACTGACTTAGATTCATATTCAATGGCCTGACCTGACCTCCCAAAAAACCCCAAGTAACAAGTTTCAAGAAAATTGGATTGACTTTTAAAAAAATCATCCGCCATTTAAAATTTTGAAAAACTGACTTCAGATTCATATTCAACGACCCCAAAAATCCCCAAGTAACAAGTTTTTAGCAAATTTGATCGATTTTCAAAAAGTCGTCCGCCATAATGGATCTGCCATTTTAAATTTTGCAAATCTAGCTTTGAATTCATATTCCGATACAGCACAGCAACATTGCAGCAATGGTTTTTTGCAAAAATACAACATTGTAACAACGTTGCTAAATTTTGCTGCAATGTTGCTGCAACGTTGCAGCAATAGTAAAATGTCCGCTTGCAGAAATATTGCAATGTAATATTGCAGCAACATTGCAATATAATATGTTTGCAATAATGCTTAGTATATACATACTGATATAATAGCTTTAATATATGAAATTAAAACACCCTTACAGAAATTTAATACAGTCAATAATAAATTTGACACTGATTTTTAGTAATTACTATGGTAACCAGTAATGAAATTACTACAAATCACTGCCGAATTTATTGACTGTATTAAATTTATGTTGCCATTGTAAAACGTATTTATGGTGAATTTATTATAGAAACGTATGAATTTATTATAGAAACGTATAAATTTATTTTTGAACTGTAATATGTAATATTTTAATCATAAATTATAGACTGAATTAATGCATTATAATTTTTTTTTTTTTACGCAATTTCTTTTACATCAAACAAAAACAAATATTATTTTATCTTTGGTTAAACATTTTTGAAAGTATGTTAAGTACTATATTAAATTGTATGTGTGTGCGTGCGTGCGTGCGTGCGTGTGTAAACTGTTGTAATTCCATAAACTATGTAACTAACATTGAATGTAAATAATATAGCTATGAACTGTAATAAAATAAAGTATAAACTATGAATATTGGGACTTAACTTCGTAATACACGCGCAGCTTACACTCTATTTTCCACTCTATCCCTATCTACTCTATTACGCTGTTTTAATAATATTTTAAAATATTGCAGCAACATTGCAAAAGTAATATTGCAAATTAATGTTTCTGCAATATGTCTGCAACAGCAATATGCAATGTTGCAACGTTGCAGCAATGTTGCTGCAAGCTTCTGTGTTGTATAGGTTCAGCGACCCCAAAAACCTTTACGTAGTAAATCCCAAGTTTCATGAAAATCCATACTTTTTAATCTCGTATTTCAAGAAATACTTAACTTTTTTATTGTTGCAGTTACACTTATCCGCTATTTTATGTTAAATTCTTCAAAATTGCCACACGGCAAAGATATAAGTGCGAAATAAATATTGTTAAAATATAGATACAAAATTTATCACAATTTGACTCTGAAAAGTAAATGACATGTTTCTTAAAGTGCATGTATAAAATGTAACAGTGTTTTGATAATGATTAATTTAAATATTTGCATTATCTTTCTCTCTCTTTCTGGGCAGGGTGACATATGTGATTGATATTTAACAGTACTACTAGCTTATTGAATAGTCAGAGACAAGTTGTGTCGGATGAATCGGAATGTAAGTATTATTATTCCTATGTGGATACTGAGAAATGCATCGAAGTTTTTTGAGAGCAGGCCGCCATGTTCTTTTTCCGAGTCATTAACAAATTAGTACTCTGGAATTACAAGCAACTATTTTTCATTGTCCAGGCTTGTATAAATTTCAAATCAAACTTCAATAAACGACTTTTATATTTTGTGCACTTTTTTTTTTTTGGTGACGCAGTGGAAACCTTTTATAGATACCCTGGAGACCCGGGGGAGTACTCCAGGGTTATGTGGGACTCTCCGGGAGGGAAGAAAGAGTTCCCTCCCGGCCTACCCACTAAAACCACTGCGGGGTGCCTTCCTTGGCCCATAGTAAGGGGGAGCAGGGTATCGCCAGAGGGCATTCGTCCTGCTCCCCCTTGGGCGTGGCCGTATACGGCCTATGCCCGGGGAGGGGGTGAGGTTAGTCACCCTTCTTCCACACGGCATGACTTCGGCCGTGTACGGCCTCATTCCTGGGGAGGCAGGGGGCGTTGACCCCCCACCTCCCTTACCTGTACAGATGATATGGGGGAGGTTCGGCACCCCGAAACCTCCCCCGCCCCTCCTGATGGTGTTGGGGGGCGGGAATTGCCCAGGAGCCCCCGCCCCTGGGCAACCCCCCGCCGGGAGGGAAAGATGGAGGTTCCCTCCCGGCCCTCTTGAGAAGATGGGGAGGGGGAATAAGTCCCCCTCCCCTAGAAGGGGTCCCCCTATTTTTACTTGGACCAGGACATGATCGCCCTGGCCCTCGGGGGACCCCCCCTATCATTACCACGCCCGTAGATGGGCTGGGTGACGGCGGGGGATGCGCATGTTCCTCCTCAATGTGCGAGGAGGAGGAACCCCGCCGTCTCCATCCATATCCCCCCCTCTGGAGGGAGGGGAAAGGGAGGGAGGAGGTAACACCCCCACCTCCCCTCTCCTTATCCTCTCGGCCTCCTCCTTCTGCGACATGACAACCTCGCAGAAGGAGGAGACCGCCCTCCACTTCTCCTCTCCCTCCAACATTCCCCTAACAAGGGAAGGGAGGGAGAGGTCGGTGCCAACCACATCGGTCAGGGCCCGGCGCTCTGTGTCCCATGCGGGACACTCCTCCAAAGTGTGTTGCGCCGAGTCCCTGCCGGCCGCGCAGTGGTGACACCGCGTCGTACGCTCCCGGCCGATCCGGTGCAGGTATTCTCCGAAGCAGCCATGCCCGGATAGTACCTGCACCAGACGGAATGTTAAACCGCGTCCGCACCTGTCTACCCATTGGGGCAGACAGGGCTGGATGGCGCTGGTGGTCCTCACACCCGCCGAGGCGCCCAACAGGGAGGCTTGCCACGCCTCCAGGGCGCCCCGACGGGCTTTATCTCTTACCTCGGCCACGGCCCTGGCTGACAACCGGGCCCTCCCAATCCCCCCCGGGTTCCTCGTACGCCGGTAGAATTCGGCGTACGAGTCTGCCAGGAGGGGCACCGGGAGGAAGCCCGCCAGGGCCGTGGCGGCCGCATGCGAAGTGGTGCGGTAGGCCCGGACCGCTCTGATGGCCAACCGACGTTGCACACGATTGACTATTGCAACGATGCGTCGGTTGGCCGAGACGGCCCGGTGCCAAACTGGTGCTCCATACATGAGCACTGACCGCACCACATTCGCATACAGCCTCCTCACTTTGTGGTTAGGACCACCAACATTGGGCAGTCCTGCCGCCATCCTGTCCGCTCTGGGAGTTACTCTTTCAAAGTGCTCTTTGAACTCCCAGAGCCCATCCAGAGTGAGGCCCAAGTATTTCATGTAGGGCCCCACCCAGACGCGGTCCTCCCCTACCCAAACCTGGGTAGGGGGAGGTTGCCCCTGATCCTTCCTGTGGAAGAAAATTGCTTCCGTTTTACTAGGGGCAACCTCCATTCCCAGGTCCCTGATGGAGCGTACGACTGCGGTGTTGGCACCGTCACGCGCTTCCATCCAATTCCTCCCCCTGGACACCACTAATGTGTCGTCTGCATAACAGAACAAGTGGGTGTCCCGGGGGAGGGCCGTGCAGAGTACTCTATTATACGCGAGGTTCCATAGCAGGGGCCCCAACACTGACCCCTGCGGAACCCCGCAGGTCACCGGCCTGCCGATTGCCAGCTCCTCTTGATTGGTATAGAGGAGCTGCCTGTCCCGGAAATAATCCTGTACCACCTCTCGGAGGTACAGGGGGAAGCCATGAAACTCCATGGCTTCCCCCACCCATTCCCAGGGAAGGGAATTAAAGGCGTTGACGATGTCTAACGACACCGCCAACGCCATGTCTCCCTCCCCGGTAATCCGGTCCGAGAGGGCCTTTACAGACATGATCGCGTCTATTGTCGATCGGCCCTCTCGGAAGCCGAATTGGGTCTCCGAGAGGTCTGGACCTACCCGAGACAAGTGCTCGACGAGGCGGCCTGCGATGATTCTTTCAAAGAATTTGCCGACCTCGTCGAGCAAGCAAATCGGCCTGTAGGCCGATGGGGACTCCGCCGGCTTCCCCTATATTTTGTGTACTAAGAATAACATATCACTTATGTACTTTCACTTAGAGTCAAATTTTAATCAATTTTACTTATATACACTTATGTATGTATGTTCATTTTGAATTTGCACCTTGAATAACATATCAGTTATTTTTCGTGGTAATATATTATTAAATTTATTATATTATTTATTTTATTAATTTATTTAGATAATATACACTTTATGTATGTTCACTTTGAACTGGCACCTTGTATAATATATCAGTTACTTTTCATGGTGATATATTATTAGATAATCATTTAATATAATATATCACTTACTTTTCATGGTAATATATTATTAGATAATCATTTAAATTTGTAAAAATTCAAATTCTTGAGGGTCTATTTTTGAACATGGCTTGACCTTTTTATTTATGATTTTTTGGGATATCACCTACTTTTTAGAGTACAGATATATGAATCAATTGGTGCAAAAAAAACGCAAAGTTTAAAAAAAGTTATGCTATTTGCAATATGCAATTGCGTATTTTTCTTTAAGGATAACTATAAATCTACCCCATAAGAAACCTTAATTAACGACACAGGTCCCGTATTTTTGCGATGCACCGTTTGCGAGATATTAAATTTCACCCTCAAGGAGTGGTTTTTGAAAATTTTTAATAAATGGTAAATTAACTCCATAAGAAACCTTAATTAATAACACAGGTCCCGTATTTTTGCGATGCACCGTTTCCGAAATATTAAATTTCACCCCTAAGGAGTGATTTTTGAAAATTTCTAATAAATGGTAAATTGACCCCATAAGAAACCTTAATTAACGGCACATATCTCATATTTTTACAATGCACCGTTTCCCAGATATTAAATTTTACTCCCAAGGGATGGTTTTTGAAAATTTTTATTGAACAGTAAATTAACCCCATAATGTTAATTAACGACACAGGTCCCGTATTTTTGCAATGTACCGTTTTTGAGATATTAAATTTCACCCTCAAGGGGTGGTTTTTGAAAATTTTTAATAAATGGTAAATTAACTCCATAAGAAACCTTAATTAACGACACAGGTCCCGTATTTTTTTAATGTACCGTTTTTGAGATATTAAATTTCATCCCCAAGGGGTGGTTTTTGAAAATTTTTAATAAATGATAAATACACCAGAGGGTGTGAGAGAGTGAGAGGGGGTGAAAAATGATGAAAAAGTGTGAGATAGAGCGAAAGAAATGAAAAAATAGAGAGAGGGTAGGGGTGGGGAGGAAAGGGGGCGTGGCGAGAAAGGGAAATGAGGGGAGGGGAGGGTGAGTAGAAGTTGGGGGAGGTGTGAGTGAAAGGTAAGAGAGAAGAGAAGTACATATTACTGCGGACAGAGAAGAAGACGTTACTTCATTTTTCATGAAAAACATCACTTTTTGACCGTTTGTATGTCCAGAACGACTTGACCGATTTTTTTTTTTTTTTGGCTTAACTTACTCGTGGCGATGCCACCTTTCAGAATATGCTACATGCATTTCAAAATTTTTTATATTTTAATAGTTCTGTACCCCCAAAAAGTCGACTTTAAAGGTGCGGGATAAGAGACTTGTAGCGTCTACTTGTAGTTTCTATTTTTGAACATGGTCCGGAGACGCTACCGCGTCTCCTGATATTGTGTAAATTGTATTTTTTTTACAATATTACTTCATGTAGATCAGAAAAATTATAAAATATGATATAATTTTATGTTTTAAACATAAAACTATGAGTGACCTAAAAAATACCTTTCTGTAAATAAAACAATATGTTATAGACAAAACTATTAGAAAAATGTTTGTATTTAATTCTATACAAAATCCTATACCACTTTAATTATGACACAGTAGTAACTTGAAAACATGGCGTTTTGATAAAAAAGTATTTCAAATAAAGTTGTAGGACTTGAAGGAAAAAAAGATAAGGATATTTGTTTGACCTTCGGTGAAAATACTTCGGAAATTTGAAGATCATCTTCATTTGTTTATATGGAATCACCTAACTTTTTTATATAATTCGATTTTTCGTAAAATTCATCGTAAAAAGTTATAAAAATATGATAGCTAAAAATTGAATAATTCGTGAAATTTTATACATTAATTTAACGTAAAGATAAAAAAATTAACGTTACCTCTGAAAAACCTTTCTTTTATACGCCCGATAATCCTCATAAAATTTGCTTTATCTTCAATACGCTTCATTTGATAAAATTCGATTCGAAATAATTTTTATTACATTAGTTTAATCAAAATCTGATATTTTTGGCAAATGACATTTTTAAAACTTTACAATGCTCATATTGATTTTGACTTTGAAAGCTGAAATGCTTTTCCATTACCACTTATCACTACAATATATTTGATTACATGATATATTCTGGCACTCAGAGTGTCAACATGAAAAGGCACTTTCATAGTCGATCCCTCATCTCACAAACTTCTGAAACATCAACAGACAAATTCCAATGTCTATGCATTATTGTTTGTCTCAGCAAGGTGCTCATATAATGCGAATAAAGATCAAGATTAGACGATAAGCATTAGATGGTTATTACAATAATATCCGCCTGAAGATCTCGATATCGCTTTTTAATTCCTGACCATCGAGCACGAACTCGTACTTTGAGAGATGCTACTTCGATGCAGCAAAACTGCATTGCAATATATGTATATCCACAATTAATATATATGTATCATTTTACTAAAATTTTTAACTTTATAATAATAAAAAAATAGTGAACAGGAAAACACACCAAAACCCTATACGATGTACCATCCCTAGGGCGTCTCGTGTTTTTGCGAGCAATCCTGAATGCTATGAAACGAGAAGAGTAGAAATAGCAGTAGTCTAGTTGAAATCAGTCGAAAAGTGCAAACCGGCAGCAAGCTTCAATAAAATGAAATTTTATTGAGTAATTAACAAACTTCTTTTGTATTAATTTTTATATAAATTGCTGTAGTCTAATTATATACAATTAAAGAACATTAATTTATTTTCCTACTTTGAAATGTAAAGTTTAATGGCATTTTGGATTTTTCAGTCTCTAATGTATCTGAAAATGTAGACTTCTGTAATTTGTTTCGTAACATATCTTCTCTATAAGGTCTTAATTTTCTAGATGGAACATTCTTCAATGCCACGTTCCAATCCCTTGTGTGTCTCAAGTCCAACATTACCCTGATTGACTGGTCGAGCGTAAGACTCTTTGATGAACTAGCACCCCAGTTGAGATAATTATCTATAGGAAATTTGGCCATACGGATACCTTCTCTCTTAGCTTTTGCCATAGATAACGGATGTGAATCCCCCTATAAATAAATAACAATCTGACTTAATAAAGGAAGATTTAATATTTGTAACATGGAGAAAGAGAAGGAAGAAGGAAGGAGGGAAAAAATATCTTGTCAACTTACCAGATCTATTAATGCACCTATGATATAGACAATGTCTGGATCATATTCATTTAAATTCACTCTACAGTGTGGTGTGAGATATACTAACTGATCCTTTGGAAATATGTCTAAATAAGATTGCGATGTTATTGTCACTGGAAAATCGTCGTTGAACAAAGTAGGTATGTTTTGATGAAGATATTTTTTAAGTAATCCATCTTTGTTGAAATTACAGAAATAAAGATACATAGGATCGACATGGCTGCGATTGCTGGCAAATGCCAAAGACAACTGTTTGGCACAATTGTGTGTCTCGCGATGGTTCATGTCATTATCATAACCACAATCAAACACTATCTTCGGTTCAAACATCATATTCTGGATTATTTTGCCATTGTAGTAGCGATTTATAGTTGTATCATATATACGCATAAAGAGTGTATTATGCAGGAGTCCATATTTCATCTCACCAGTGTCAACTTGGTCCTTTTCCAATTCTTTTTTAGCAAGCCATTCGGCCCTCTTCATCTCTTTCTTTGCCTTTTCATGTTCAAGTGATTTCTCATTACACCATAAAAAGTCAAGATATTTTCTGTACAATGGAAGAAACATGTCTTGATCAAAATCAATTAAAAATTTAATTCAAAATCAAAGAATTTCTAATAAAAGAATAGAAATGTAAGAAATATAGAAGATGTAGGAAACATAGAATACTAACTTTCTTCTCATTTTGCTCATCGTGTTTAATAAACACAGCCAGTCCTTTGGTTCTATTTTATCAGGAACTCTGTCGGCACTATGCCGCAAGACATCCACTTCTAACTCTAATATTTGAAAGCGTTTTTTGTTCTCGGGGTCGGACAGAAACTGATCCAACTTCTGCTTGTCCAACATTTGTTGCTGATTTTTTATGTCAATACTCGTTAAATTTTGCTTGTTAATCGTAGAATCACAATAAAATCGTTTACAAGCATCATTCGAATACCGAACGTTCGTATGAGAATGGAGCTCGGATAACAGAACATTCTTGTGGATCGGTCGCACTAAAAACTTCCCATGAAGCTTAACAGACACTGTAAGACATCTCCTCACGTTATTAAACATATTGTTTAATTACTTAATTACTGATTTCTTATATCTCGCCTTTGTCATGAACTACATAAACGAGTTCCTAACCTATAATTTACAACACGTAGTATGATCATAGACATATAATAAATAGACTGCGCATTAGGCTGAAAACATGATGTAAGGGTGCAAACCCATGTAGCAGAATAGCGTAACGCGGAACGAGAGCGGAACCAATCACGAGCGTTCCGCAGTTTTCGTTACGCAGCTTCCAAATCCCTCATCTCCATGGAGCGGAATGAGAGTAAGCGGAATAAATAGCAAATCTATAAATGACATTTAAATCTTGTTTTTATCGCTCGTTTATTATTATCATGCACCTAAATACTGAATTAAATGCGTTTTTTATTGGAAATATTGATCAAAGATGTTAAAATATATGAAATTAGTTTCAATGTAATTTAACCTTTATAAAATAATGACTTATGATTGGTTGCGCAAAGTCCGCGATGCGCTCATTATGCTCCATGGGTATTGGGAGTTCACGTTTTAGCGCAACAAAAATGACGGAATATATGTATGTACACTGAAATATATTTCAGTGTGTGTATATACACATGTTTTGTTAAATTCGCAAAAATAACGTGGTGAAATAAATTATTATTACAGAGATAAATTATTATTACAGAGATAAATTATTAGTTATTACTCATTGTTGAGAGGTAAGACAAAACTAGTTAATAGTAAAGTTAATAATAATTAAAACTTTATAACTCGCATGCAGTATATTATATAATGAAATATATATTATTAATAATATTGTATATACTGTGATTTCATATATGTGATAATTTATATATATTTTGACAGTTACAAAAAGATTGTGATGAATTCTCAATTGCATTATTATGCATTTACAAATATTGGAAGAAATGGAGACAATCTCCAATATATCACAGAGCAGTAAAAAAAAAGTTGCTTAAATTATACGTAATATATAAAAAAATGGTACAACATGAGAATGCATTGAAAAAAAAGCAAAAAAGAAAATTTTGGGTTCGTCCTATCTTCACGCCTCAAAAAAGATTTTTGCAGGGTGCCAGTAATAATCTGATCCCTGAAATGTTGAACTCCAATGACACAAAATATTGTAATTTCATGCAATTGACACCAATATTATTCGAGAAATTATTAGAGATTATTAGTACAAGAATTGAAAAGCAGTATGCAATCCGAGAACCAATTTCAACACGAACACGATTGGAACTTACTTTACGATATTTAGCTAGTGGTGACAGTATGGCATCTATATCATATCTATTCCGTGTAGGAAATTATACAGTATCGAAAATAATTTGTGAAACATGTGAATGTATTTAAGACTTATTAAAGGAAAAAGTTCTCTTTAATCCGACAACAGAAAACTGGCGTAAGGTAGCCAAAGACTTTGAAGATTTGTGGATATATTACGCAGCTGCGCAAAAGCTGTTCCGCTATTTTCGCTATAATAGAAACGCGGAACGCTTGTGATTGGTTCCGCTCTCGTTCCGCGTTACGCTATTCCGCTACATGGGTTTGCACCCTAAGGATTAGAGGTGTGCTACCACGCAGCTATCAGTATCAGCCAATAGCGTAGCGTTCCCAAGATCTGCCATATTGAATTTTAAGCCAATCAAATTTGCGCAAATTTGAATCTCATTTCAAATTATATATTGCGTTCATTTCATTTAAATTTATTTTTTCATGTCGGAAAAACTCTATAAACTTAGGAATGAAAAATAGTTTAATAATAAATAGTAGTAGTAGTAGTATAGTAAAATTCAAAATGGCGGATCCATTCTGGCGGTCAAAAAAATTAAATATATTTTAACTTATTTACTTATTTAAAATAATACAATTACTTCGCGTCAAGATTAATGTAGTTCGTTGAAAAGTGATATTAAAATAGTTCTTTTATATTAATACGTATGATTTTTCAACATTTCTTCCCCATTTATAAATTTCATTAATTCTAAATTTTTCAGCCGCCATATTGCATCCGACATTTTCAATTTTTTAAATCTCACTCAAGATTTGCAATCAGCGACCCCGAAAACTCCCGATTGACAAGTTTCGAGCGAATTCCATTATTTTTTAATTTTTTCGACCGCCAGAATGGATCCGCCATTTTGAATTTTTAAAATCCGACTCCAGATTCGTAATCAGCGACCCCGAAAACCCCCGAGTGACAAGTTTCGAGCGGTTTCCATTACTTTTTAATTTTCGTATATTCCGCCATATTGGGTCCGCCATTTTGTTTGTTATGACTTATGGCACCAAGTTTAAAGGCCAATCTTCATCATTTATAGTGACCTTTCGATATGCAAAGTTACAACCAAATCGGAGTGATACACCTGAGAATGTTCCCTTGTAAGGGCTATCGCACACAAAGTGCATAGCGTAGCATAAACATAACATAAGACCGCTGGACCAATAAACACCTAGAAAAAAGTCGCCATATTGATTTACGTAAGATGCGCATTGGTCCAGCGGTCTTATGTTATGTTTATGCAACGCTATGCATTTTGTGTGCGATAGCCCTAACGCTGTTAGCGCATGCGCACAAAGCAGCTGAAGCATACTTGAGAGAGAGACTATGGGTCTGTTCTTTTCAGCTGCACTGCTGAACTGGTGCAACAAGTTAGAATGAGACGAATATATATGTTTTCACTCTAACTTATTGCACTAGTTCAGTAGTGCAGCTATAAAAAACAGACCCAATGTTTGGCCCGAAATCGGCACTCTTCTAGCAATATAGGAGTATTACATATATGGTAAAACCGGACTTGATTGTAGGATTTAATGATATTGTAGAGCACGAATTTAAGTCTAATCCAGAGATGTGGGAGTCGTTTATGTAGATGCTAGCGAAACAAAATTGTTCGTTTCTTTTAACATCTTACTTTCAACACGAAGTAGAAGAGTATATAGACAGTATAAACATTCTCCTGGATAGGAAGGTAGACTATCTCTATAATGACAAGAATCCATTCGCTAGTTTAAGACCATTCAGATCCATAGGGTCGGAACAAGTGTTTTTTCAGAATAATTTTATGATTATCTATAGAAATCTT
This sequence comes from Crematogaster levior, assembly GCA_901521435.1. Taxonomy (NCBI): domain Eukaryota; kingdom Metazoa; phylum Arthropoda; class Insecta; order Hymenoptera; family Formicidae; genus Crematogaster; species Crematogaster levior. Next base: position 10,152 of record CABEGB010000915.1, on the reverse strand, counting down.
TGTTAAGCCTGCGGCACACGATACGATTTTTCGTACTGGATTGCTTACGAGAACCAATTAGGATTAAGCTTTAAAGCCGACGGCACACGGTACGAGTTTTCGTAGTAGATCGCATACGAGTTAGCCACTAAGCACGAGAGTGAGAGAGAGCGAAAGACGCTCGCTTTCTCTCGCTCTCATGCGTAGTGGCTAACTCGTATGCGATCTACTACGAAAACTCGTACCGTGTGCCGTCGGCTTAAGTCACTTGATCTAAAATTCTGCATCTTTATTGGCTCTCGTAAGGCGGGGAGCACAGACTTTTGCATAAGCCGGCGTCTACAATGAAATTTTAAGCCTTAAGCCATAAGAAATTAACCAATCATATTCGCTTATTCTTCTCAAATTGAACTGTGATTGGTCAATTTCTTACAGCTTGAGGCTTAAAATCTCATTGTAGACGCCGGCTAATGCATAATACACATGCATAAGAAATTCGATTGGTCGAATTCCTTATGCACATGCTAACGGACCAATCAAATTTCTTATGCATATGCGTTATGCGTTATGCAATGGTCTGTGCTCCCCGCTTAAGCAAACCAGTACGAAAAATCGTACCGTGTGCCGCAGGCTTTAGTAACCGTTACGTTGACTGCGTTCCGATATTTAAGGCCATTACACACAAACCTTCCGTAACCCGTAATCCGTAGGCGTAAAGAAATTGACCAATCAGCATTGAGTATTCCAATTGCCTAACTGGAATACTCAATGCTGATTGGTCAATTTCCTTACGATTACGTGTTACGGGTTACGGAAGATTTGTGTGTGATGACCTTTACCGCCAGTACTGAAAATCTATAGTGTATGTGACGCGAACTATAGATTTTCAGTACTGGCAGTGAATATCGAAACGCAGCCGTTCATAATTTGATCGATACAAACTAAAAACTGTAAGTTTGTTCGCGTCGCTTGCCCCAACATGCTCCTACTCGCTCCAATACGCTGCAAACTATAGTATTACGTTACGTATACTATAGATTAAAGCGTATTGGAGTGAGTAGGAGCATATTGGGGTATTGCGACGCGAACAAACCCTGTGTTTGATGCTGAAGAAATGTCGCAGAGTGACACGAAATAAAGGCTGCGTTCAGCAGCAGAGCAGATCAGTGAGCGATCAGTGATTATTGGTCCTTTCTATTAGATCCCGAAATCTAGACCAATCATGTTGACGCATTAAAAAGAATTACTCAACAGTTGTACAACAGTTGCGTCTGCTGAACGTGACCAAAGAGAACATGAGTTAAATGGAACTTAATAATAACCTTAATAAACACAAATGGAAAGACAGAAAACTATGTACCGAACTACATTTGTGAATTGCGACGCATCTTCGGCACGAAACAAAGACCTGACCCACCGGAATGTCCGCTTTTGTTTAATATCTAAAAATCTCAGGGACTATTTTTTGTTTATAGAGTCGATTATGACCGAGTATGACATATTATAAATATAACGGATATCTAGAAAGGAAAGATGCATTCGAATTCCTTTTTTAGATCATGTAATGCTTAAATGTCTAGAGTCACTGAAACTGATCTTCCTATCCCGATGCAAAAGTGTCTGGCACGCTAAATCTAGGTTATGTTTTAGTAAATATGATTTATTATTTAATTTATTTTTAGAAACGTTTGAGAGAATAAAAAGATATCTTACAATTGATTCTTTTCAGATATGTGATAAGACACATGTTAATTATACAACTTTTCTGGTTGAGGATTAGGTAGCTGAGAAGATGAGCAATGAAACTCAGATTACAAATATCTTAAATGATATTTTGGTAAGCGTCAAAGTGTATCGATAGATACTTGAATTTTTTGTGTAGTTATAATTTTGAGGACAGTCCTTCATATTTATATTTGTATTTTACATGCTTTAGAAAGTAGAGGCGATAGAGGAAGCTTTCAGTTATGTTCTCGTTCATCATCCAAAGAAGGAAGATGAGAAGGTAGTAACATGGCATCAAGAACTGAAGACAGCTCTAACCAGATCGACGAAGGAACAGCAAGAAGCAGCAGTTCGACAGTTCTTGTCGATGGCAGCTGCAATGACGAACCTTAGACGATTGCAATTATTATTGTCGTTATTGGAAAATCTAGTGTATTTAAATTATTTGCCTGCTAGGTACTTTTAGATGACTGAATTTGCTCATTATTCATATTTCTTTGATTCTTTTTCAAATCATTTTTTAATTTTTTTATCATATAAAATTACTTTCTATAAATTCTTTTTTTGCAGACTAGTGTGTGAATGTATCCTAAGTTGTGACAAATTACAATATCAGAGGATTTTTGGGTCGAATGTTTTGTTCTTATTAGACATATTATTGGTGGAGTTGATTATAAGAGAGTCAGAGAAATCATGAAAGTAAGTTCTCATTCTTAGTAATCTCAGATATATCTCATATTTCAAATATGCAAGGCTTTTAATATGGTATCGTGGACACAAGGCTTTAGAAATGCTGCTTTAGAAAATTTATAGCATATGTGTGACGTGAACTTTAGATTTTCAATATCTACAGGATATTTCGAAATGCACCACTAGAAAGAGAATTAAAAGCGCGGGAAGTATATGTATTTAATTGACAACTAAGTAATTGCGGATTTCATGGATACATTACGTTATTTGAATTTTTAGGTATATTTACGTATTCGATTTTGCTTTTTTGCTTCCGCAAAGGAAAAAACACATCGCCAGCTTACAAAAAGTTATGTGCTACGTATGGTGACGAAGCGTTAAAAGAATGGCAGTATCAAAATTGGTTTGCTAAATTTCGTTCCGGTGATTTTTCACTCGAAGATGAACAACACTCTGGTCGTCCGGTTGAAGTTGATGACGACCAAATCAAAGCAATAATCGATACGGATCGTCATAGTACCACAATTCGTTTCATGAAGATTTTCGATATCCACAGGAAGTTTCGGAACGCGCCACTAGAGAGGGAGAGTCACAAGCGCGGGAAGTATATATTGCCGTCGTTTTACACGTGGCCACAATGCGATTTGTGAAATCACACGTTTCACACACACAAGAGTGTTTGTATTATTTGACTTTTACACCGAAGGACACTTCGCGGTACGATATAACGAAATTGAGCACAAGTCATGGAATTAGAAACGAAAGATCAAATTAATTTCAATTATAACAAATTTTTCTACGCGACCATGTGTCACGTTTGCAAGCGGTTTGGCGACGATGTTCCTTTGCGGATATGTGGTAGTTGCGAGATGATCAGTTATTGTGGTAAAGAACATCAAAAGCAGCACTGGCCGGAACACAAAACTTTGTGCAAAATTATACAGAACATGTTAAGAAACGAACGCATGAAGACGCACAATATAACTTGGCAGGAGCGGACAAAAATGAAGCAGGACTTGATGAAAACGATTTCAAGAAAGTTGAAACGTCCTCTGGAGTTTTACGAAAAGCAAATGTTCAACTTTCCACAAGAGTGCGTGATCTGCTATGAACAGAATGTAAACTCGCTGGTGGATTGTCGGAACTGTGCTATCAGTTTATGTAAGGATCACGAAAACGACATCAGGCACAAGGACATCTGTGCTTCTCTGGAACTATATCTTCGAATAAACTTAACTTCATTAACATTCTCGGAAGGTATTTCTGTCGACCTGCATTACTTGCAACACGTTTCTAACTCGAAGACGTTTCAAGACATGAAAGACTTTATGAACATTTACGGGGACATCAAGCCTTGCTCGAAAATATCAGATGATATCTTGGTAGCTGAACATTCAGAGTGCTTAACACGACCCTTGACATTGTTTCATGCCATACAAGTATTGAACTACGTCCCAAATCGTGAAGTACTAGTTATTCATGTTTTGGCTGCAAATTTCTTCGAAGAAGTCACCGTAAATGGATGGGAACTTTTGCTGCATTTAATAGAGACTAAATCACTGATTATTATATTTATAGGTACAGAATTAAAATCTAAATCCTATTTGTTATCCATTTGCGACGGTTGTTTATCGCGAGGAAAGGAGGTTTCGTTACAGTTTCACAGTGTATTATACGAGGAGTATGTACGCAGTCCGTGGTTCGTAAAACCGGACTTGATTGTAGGATTTAATGATATTGCAGAGCACAAATTAAAGTTTAATCCAGAGATGTGGGAGTCGTTTATGCAGAAGCTAGTGAAACAAAATTGTCCGTTTCTTTTAACGTCTTACTTTCAACACGAAATAGAAAAGTATATAGACACTATAAACATTCTCCTGGATAAGGTAGATTATCTCTATAATGATAAGAATCCATTCTCTAGTTTAAAACCACTCAAAACCGTAGGGTCGGAACAAGTGGTTTTTCTGAATAATTTTATGGTTATCTATAGAAGTCTTTGTTAGTAACCGTTACGTTCATAATTTGATCAATACAAACTAAAAACTGTGTTTGATGCTGAAGAAATGTCGCAGCGTGACACAAAATAAAAAGAAAATAAGTTAAATGGAACTTAATGATAACCTTAATAAACACAAATGGAAAGACAGAAAACTATGTACCGAACTACATTTGTGAATTACGACGCATCTTCGGCACGAAACAAAGACCTGACCCTCCGGAATGTCCGTTTTTGTTTAATAATTAAAAATCTCTGGGACCATTTTTTGTTTATAGAGTCGATTGTACCGAGTATGACATATTATAAATATAACGGATATCTAGATTTAGTAATGTAAATATTATGACAACGGCTGTGGCCTTCCATTCTCTTAATTGTGACAAAGACAAGACTTTCGTCGATTGTTTGTAATAAATCTTATATATTTTTGTAATAAAATCTACCTCGAGCTTTTATGAAATGATAATTATTTCTTCACCAACGATTTCAGTGAACCAAATAACATTAATATCTTCCTAAATTTTAGCTCTACCTTTTCGACATTTTACACACACATACATATATATATATATATATATATATATTTATATATATATGGTAATTCTTCAGAATCACTACATCAGCACAAAACTCAATAAATTGGGCTCAATCGACGCGTTTTTGAACAAAACGGTAATACTGAAGAATACGGGCAACCTCAACTAAACAACTTGAACAAAACTAAAAAATCTGGCAAATAAAAGTGTCGCTCTGCTCTGGGAAGCGAGATATTAATTGTTAAAGTTCACGACTCGATAGGTTAAGAAACCTGTCATATCGACGATGTACAGACTGTCTGAGCATGCGCAGTGACGTAACGCAGGTCAGCTGAGCATGCCAGCGTCATAAAGTGCGCGAAATTGAAAATGGATACAAGTTAAGTCAAATGAGTGGGGGGTCGAGGGGGCGAAGCCCCCTGGTTGGGGGGGGGGGGCGAAGCCCCCCACTTATCACGAAACGACTTTTGTTACTTTAAAAAATTTGCCGTCGCGTACGATTTATCACGGATATCTCTTGTCTTTGAATTATTGTATTCAAAACCATTTTTTGCACTATATTATTAATCTCTTGTACTAAACGTTTTTCAAATATTATGTTAAAAATCGATTAATTCAAATTAATTAACTCAAAATCTTTGAACATTGTGTTTAATTTGAAAGTTTATTTTTTTCTCTTCGATTCTTATTAATTTATAAATTTTATATATTTTAATTAATTTTTGTCAATACTCTTTGCATAGAGTACTTTTCTGGCACTTATAAATTTTTAAATATTTTATTAAATTAATCAACGCAAACTCGGAGTCCAACATTTTAATGACATTAGGCACATTTGTTTTGACTTCATGTATGAATGTATGTGTTAAAACGTCACGCTGAAAATTTTATCGAATGTTCCATGGGGCGTACTTACGCTGGAGGAATGATTAATAAATCAATTACAAGATCTTTTGAGTATCAATTTTAAAAATGAGCTTTGTAAAAGACATTGTAATTGGCTTATTAATTTTTACACTGCGTAAATACGCTCCATGGGACAGTTAATGCTTCTGCTGGCGTAACGAAACGGGCGTAAAGATCGTAATTGGCCAAATTTCTTTATACCATACGTTGGTACACACCGTACGCTAACTCCATGGGACTACACTTTTAAGGCCTCTGCAGAACGCATGATGAGCGATATCCAATGAAAGCTCTGCGTTTCACTATGGCTGCGTTTGCTTTGGGCGCTCATGCGCTGTAAGCGCTCACGATTAAAAGCGCTATTTTCAATCGTTCCGTTTGGTTTCTAAGCGCATGTTGAAATAGCTAATGTTGTTCGCTTTGGAATCGTTAGCAGATATAAACGTTTAAAAATGGAGGATAAAAAAATATTAATTGCAACATTATTCGTTCAAAAATCAAAATCCCTTAGTAAAAATATGTAAAGAAATGAACTTACCACTTTTAATTCGTATTGCTTCATTAGGGGACCCATATATCCCATATGTTTCTTCTGTCTCCCCATCTTTTAAATGTATTAATATTTTTTCCGATGTCATATTCCTCGTATAACTCATTCAACAGGTTAAGCGGGTTTATTCAAGTTTATGCGTTCGTTTTGACCAATAAGCGCTTATTGGCGCTTACGCTTTCACTGCCCTACGTGGATGAAGGCTACGTTCCAATATTCACTGCCAGTACTGAAAATCTATAGTATACGTGACATAAACTATAGATTTTTAGTACTGGCAGTGAATGGTCGCGTTCAGCAGACGCAACTGTTGTACAACTGTTGAGTAATTCTTTTTAATGCGTCAACATGATTGGTCTAGATTTCGGGATCTAATAGAAAGGACCAATAATCACTGATCGCTCACTGATCTGCTCTGCTGCTGAACGCAGCCAATGCGGCTGTTTATACGTCCTTTTTACGTCGATGTAGTAACCCTAAAGGCTTAAACACAATAAAAAACATAGGCAATAAGAACAGGGAATAGCGATAACGAGTGAAAGCCCACCAATCAGAAAGAACTTATAAAGAACTTTGGCTTTTCTGATTGGTGGGCTTTCACTCGCTATCACTATTCCCTGTTCCTATTGCCTGTGTTTTTTATTGTGTTTAGGCCTTAAGCCTCTTCACCAAAGGTTTGTTCGCGTCGCTTGCCCCAACATGCTCCTACTCGTTCCAATACGCTCCAAACTATAGTATTACGTTACGTATACTATAGATTGGAGCGTATTGGAGTGAGTAGGAGCATATTGGAGTATTGCAACGCGAACAAACCCCAAGTGACTTTGAGTTATGACATCGATGTTATAACTTCGTCGTAAAAGAGCGTTTACACGGCATCTAACATCAGTAGTTATAGCATTCGTGAGCAGAAGTTATGACGTCACGATGATGTCATTATTAGACCAATAAGCGCTTACGGCTCCAAAGCGAACGGTATAAGCAATGCTTATGCCCGAATCACATTAGCGATTGGCGATTGCGTTTGCATCTACGTTTGCGTTTACGATTGGCTGCGTTCAGCAGCAGAGCAGATCAGTGAGCGATCAGTGATTATTGGTCCTTTCTATTAGATCCCGAAATCTAGACCAATCATGTTGACGCATTAAAAAGAATTACTCAACAGTTGTACAACAGTTGCGTCTGCTGAACGCGACCATTGCCTCTTGACCAATCAGAAAGAAGCTGCTGGCGATCTGATTGGTCAAAAGGCAATCGTAAACGCAAACGCAGACGAAAACGCAATCGCTGGTGTGATTCGAGCTTTATGCCTTAATATCTTATTGTAGATGCTGCTTTATGTTCGTTCAAGTAACTTTGTGTGCGATGGTGGCTTAACCTTAAGGCTTAACTCCCAATGCTCTCCAAGTCCCAGTACATTGATACGAGTGGTATGAGTTAGTGCAGACAACCGATTTCATTGATAAAGGTGAAATACTGTCGATTTTATGTAGAAGCGGGATTGTCTTACACTTGAATAAGAAAAAAAATATACTATGCGGAAGATATACCGCGTTTCGGAAAAGATAAAATGCACGCTCGCGACTTTGTTCTTCGACGAACAGTTACATATGTACTAATATTGGGTGCCATATTGCATTTCAGCATTCGGATCCCGGTTGATGAGACAAAGAGAGTGTAGCAGCGCATCGTTACTCTAGATCACCTTGGACTGCGCTGGACGAACGTGCATCTCGCACAGGAATTCTGTACATCTCTTATTTTACGGTTTTTACATCGTCATGGACGAATCCAACCGTGAGGAAACTGCACACTGGCGACGACGATATTCAGTGTAGAGTGTAAAGTAGATCCGTTCGTGCATATCTCGGCGTGTGGATCGGCAACAAGAATTGTTGATCCCGCAAATTCGTTAGCGACAGTTGCGGCGGCGGTGACGGTGACAATTGGCCGAAGAAGACAGAAACTGATCTGTGGGCCAAGTGGCTGATTACGTGTGTGTTTTGTGAGTTCCCCGCCTGTGTTGTGCTCGCCATGACGTTGCTGTGAAATCTGTATCTCAATAATATCAATCCCGATGTTGGCCGTAGGCTTGCGCCAATGTAACTTTCGTGCTTTTAACGTGGAGGTGAGAACCCAAGGCGGCGGTGGCGGTAGCAGCGGCGACGTCGACGGCGACGGCGGCGGCGGCAACTCGTGGATACCGAAGAAAGCTTCAAACGCGTTTGAAGCTTTCGAGGTCGTATTCATGGAACTATGAACCTGGACTCGTTGTCTTTTACTTTGTCACAGATCAGTTATTTGGTTGCGAATTTGAGTAAGAAAAATTTCGAGGACAGCTGCCGGGAGATATCGGGCGTGAGTATTTGTGCTGAAATTTGACTTCAGCTTCCACTTTTAAAAATCGTCATCCATCTCTCTCTTCCTCACCTTTATTCTCCCCTCCCATGTCATATCTTTTGAAAATTCTCCATGATCTTCCTCTTTCCTCTCCTCTCACACTTTACCTCTTTGTTAGTATTCACGAGAGAGAAAGTAGGGTGTTCATATGTCTCTGATTTGTTCACCGCTGATTTCTCGCCAGCGGTGGACATACCACATGAACGTAAATATACACACTTGTAGAACAATGTAGATATTGCATGTGTAGATCCATGTACACCACATTAGGATACGCATTGTTAAAACTTCCATGTCCAAGATATTTTGAATGCTCGGCCCAATATTCACCTCCATCTCCTAACGTATTCTTTCAAATCATGACTACTTTGTGTGTGTGTGCGTGTGTGTATGTATGTGTGTGCGTGTGTATGTATGTGTGTGTGTTTTATCTGTATCAGTGTGATGTTTACTTCTGTTCTTAACCTCATAAATAGGAATCTCTTTATTCTCCTGCTCCAATGTTTAAATACAGAGAAGTACCTTCTGCTTCTTGTTATTTCCTTTGTTATCAAGCTCTCTTCCTAGCTTTTTACAAGGATAAAAATTTTTAATGTTGGAGTATTAGGTATTATATCAAGTATAAATTATACACATTATATGTAACATTGATGTATTATGTATCAAAGTCATCAAAGGTCAAATATAGAATAATACATGGACTAATACTGATTTCTTCATAGTTGGTGCAGTGGCATGGTCTAGAGGCAGAACGACATTTGTTACGCTGTCTGATCTCGAGCGTTGACTTTTCTAAGGGTGAGCCATCAGATTCGAGTGCAAAAGATTATTTCCAAGCAAAGTTACTGAAACAGGAGTGCAATAACTTATTGAGCAAACCTGCTTTTATATCTACTTTGTGCTTTGCTATAGATAATCCTTTACATCATCAAAAGGTATTTATGAAAATTGTTTGGTACCATTGTTGCAAAATAGATATATATATATATATATATATATATATATTAAATTTATATATAAATATATATAAAATGCTAATTCTTCTGTATATTTTTTAGTCATTAAATCCTTCTCCAAAGTTTTTTGTCAACTTGAAAAAAACACTTGGCCTGACCTTGGTACAAGAGGTTGCGTTTGCGATTGCGTTACAGCATTCAGAAAACGCTGAAATTCGTGCTTTAGCCTTAGAGCATACTCAGAAGCAACTGCCTGAGCTGATAAAGAATTACATAAACTCTGACACGAGTAACAAACATCACGAGGGTGGTTTACACGATTCATTGCCTCAGGTTCTTCATCTGATACTTAGCCAGGCTTTTCATACTACCAATCCGTACAATCTACTTACGGAAACGAAAGACAAT
>CABEGB010000913.1:0-168395 GCA_901521435.1 Crematogaster levior | reverse complement strand
AGAAGTTCTCCTCCGGCATACCCACTAAAACCCCTGGGGGTGACCTTCCTTGGCCCATAAAGAGGGGGAGCAGGGTATCAGAGGGGTCATCGCCATGAAGCATTCTTCCTGCTCCCCCTCGGGCGTGGCCGTGAGGCGGCCTCTATCCTGGGGGAGGGAGAGCAATGCCCTCCCTCCCCAAACTAATTACCTGACCCGGGGAAGGTCCGGTCACCAGGAACCTTCCCCCGCCCCCCCCTTGATGACAGTAAGGGGGGCCGCCCCCTGATAGAATGGGGCTAAGGGCAACTGGAGGCCCCCGCGCCCAGTCGCCCCTTCTTACCCCGCTTCTTCCCCTTGGGGTGGAGGTCTATGGGAGGACCCTCCCCACCCTTCAGCCCCACGGCGAAGAAGCGGTTCGCCTTTAGGAAGAAATCGGGGAGGGGCGTCCCCAAGGCTTTTACCCCCCCCCCCCCGATTCTTCCGCAACTACACCCTCCGAGCCGCTGCTCAGGGGCACTTCCTCCCGAAACCACTGGAGCCTCCATGCGGGGAACCTATCTACCATGGCGTCGACGACAGCCTGGATATATCCAGCACTTTCCGACCCGTTGGGGAGGACGGTAGCGAGGAGCTGAATCCCCTCGTCCCCCCCCGGTCATGGTGAGGCCCCCCGCAACACGCGCGTCCAGACGACCAACCTCAATCTGCACGTACCTGAATAATCTATCATTATTCGGGGGCACGTGCTCCAATCTTTCCCGGGGGGACCGAAAAAGGTCCTCCCCGGGCCAGCCTTCCCAGGAGAGGGGGCGGTGGAGTAGTGCAAAGGCAACGGGCCCTGTTGCACCTTCCCCCGCCCCCCCTCTGCCAGACGGTCCAGAAGGGACCGGAACCTCCCTCGTTTCAGAGGGGGGGGACTACCAACCCCCCCGTCAACGTCCTTAGGGGGAGCCTTGACTCCCCCTTTCTTCCTACTATTTCCTTTGGCCTTCTTGGCCAAAGGAGAGGGGACAACGTCCAACCGGGATGCCGCCCCCGCCTCCTGCTCCGATACCCTACATAGGCTAACAGTAGGGAGGAGGAGGGAGAGTTTAACGTCTCCTTCCTCACACCCACTCACCGCTACGGGGGGAGGGGGTCTATCCTCCTCCTCCCCATCAACCTCCAAAGGAGGGAGAGGGGGTTCCTCCCTCACTCCCCCATCCGCCTTCATTGGGACCCCAGAAGGGGGCCCCACAACAACCGGCCCCATGGAGGCCACCACCGACTCGGCGGATGAACCGCTATCCTCGGTGGCAACCTCCATGGGGGAGTCCGCCCGGAGGGGTGGACTCTCCGGCAAGGGAGAGCCCACCACCTCCAAAACCTCCACCTGGGGAGGGGACACCCCAACAGGCGGGGGCCCCTCCCCAGATACAACCGGGGAGGGGGTGAAGCCCCCCTCCTCTTCCTCCGCTTCCGCCTCCCTCCCCCGCGACGGGGAGGGACCACAGGGCACCCGCTCCCACCAATCCGGTAGCCCCGCGTCTGCACACTGGAGGCAGTGTGCGGCCGGCGCCGCACACGCCCCCACATGGTGCCCGTCCCCGCCACACCGGAGGCAGGAACTGCCCCGGTCGACGGTGGACGGGCACCATTTCCTGATGTGCCCCCGCCCCAGGCACCTATAGCACCTGTGGGGGGGCACTTACCTCCTGGGAGGTCTGCGTCCCGACAGAACGGGACGCAGGCCTCCCCACACTTCGAACCGCCGAGGCGTAGGATCCCCGAGTCAGGCCCACGCCTCCCGAGCGACTCGGGGGAGCGAAACCCCCCAAGCACGCACACCTCCTCCCACTAAATTCCTCCTCTAAGAGGAGGAAGAACGACTCCATAGCCTTCCGGATCAAAGTCCGGAAGACTCCGCCACACCCCGCAGTAGCAGAGTAGTGCGGGGGGCCTGCGTCGCACCCCCCGCACCGCCCGTCGTCCGATGACGACGTGGGGGGAGCCGGGACTCTACCCCCCCCCCCCACGCCGGCCCCTGGGGCTCCGAGACCCCTGGAGCGGTACGTTCGACACATTATTAAACATCACAATCCATGAGATGTAATTTTTTTACGTGGTTGTCTTCCACGGGAGGTTATATCGGAGACTCCACTCCTAGGTCGGCTGGGATAACCCTCCTCACGAGCCCGACCTGCCCGGGTTTTTTAACATGGTTTTCCTTCTATGTGTGAGCTCTTAGACCCCTGGGATCTCTCCCAGGGGAGCCCCTCCACCACGGCAAGGTGGCTCACAACGGAGGGGTCAAGAGCCCATCTACAAAATTGTACTCTGAGTACGCAGTCGGCCTCACTTAATTCCTGTACCAGAGTAATATGATACGGATGGTAATTGACTGATCGTAGCAATCTATGTGCCGTAGTTTGAGGGATTCCCAGTTCTCGTTCTATTTGACGGGTACTAATATGGGGATTTTGATGAACCATAGCCAAAACTGCGAGCAATCTAGGGTCATTATTATTATGAAGTCTATTCCTTCGCCTTTCGCGATGAAGTGGATTATTACGAGATCTCCTTTCAATGTTTATAATTTGTTGATCAGTAGGATGGCGGCGATTTGGGAATCGCTCCGCATAAGTACGGGCAGTAAGTCTGTAATTTCTACCACATTCACCAAAGGTTATAAGAATATCGACTACTTCTGTAGGCGTATAATTTGCCATTTTACCAGAATTTTATCAGAGTACAAATGTTAAAAAAATACATAAACACTTGTGACTTTGGCACTAAATGGACAAAATTTTGGAGGGATACTTAGAGGAACTCCATCAGATGGAAAGTCCAAAATGTCTCGGTACTTCGGACCATTCAAGTTGCCTAAAGGGCAGGTTACGCTAAAAGCAGTTTCTTGAGAAGTAATTAATGAGTAATAAAAAATAATGAGAAGTTTGTTTTAAGACTAATTTCGAGTATTAACAATGAAAACGTAGTATTTTTATTGTTAATTTATTGCAGAATCGTAAGCATGGGTTCTCAGTAAGAGAAATCGAAGAAATTGAATTTCGTCGATTACAGCGCCATCTATCATGAATCGAGAAAAATGTTTCAGACAAATTGTATGTGTTTTTAGCCAAAGATTCCGAATATGCAATAAAAAATAGGGGTTCCCATTTAAGATTTCAAACTTGCCCCCCTCACCGCCCAGGGGGAGGGGTGGGGGGCTGATTTTAACATCATTGTACGTCCCCCTCGAAATGACGAAATTTTGATTCTAAACATTTTTTCGTAGTGTGCTTATTTTTCGAGTTATTTGGCTGCCTAAGTTAAAATGGGTCACCCTGTATATACATGTATGTACGTATATATGTATGTATGTATAAAAATTTATAATGCTAAGATATGTCCGTGTTCTTCTAGCTGTCCGAGCGCCGAGCACACACGTACACGGCTTTTTTCTCATGTGCGTGATGTAGCGCGCACACGAGTAAAAAGCCATGTACGTGTGCGCTCAGCTAGCTAGAAGAGCGCAGACATATCTTCCGTCTCCTTCTTTCTCTCTCTCTTGCTACGCTCTCTCTGACACGCTTGGCGATCGAGATTCGAGAACTATATTTCTTACAAGGAGATGGTCAAACTTCCCACCTGAGATTTAGCTAAATTTCAGTATGTTGTTACATACTGATACCTCTCCTACTAATATAAAATATGGTACAATAACTCGTACCATTATTTTACAAGAAATAATTGTAAAGTCAGTTATGTACGTAATCTACCGATTCGGTAAACCTGCTTTTCAAGCAATGAGCGTGGTCGTGTTAGTAAGTCGAGCGGCTAGAACGCTGGAGATCATGAGTTCAAAACAATCCTTTTTTTTTCTATTTCTTAAAAAAATTTTTTTTTAATGTGTCTAAATAATTTATTATGCAATATATTCAACCTATATTAATCGTTAAAAAATATTATATTTATATAATAAAATTATATATAATTATAATATTTCATATTTTATTTTGTTTTATTTTTTTAATATTACATTTATATAATATTTTTTAAGGATTAATATAGGTTGAATATATTGCATAATAAATTATTTAGACACATTAAAAAAAAATTTTTTTAAGAAATAGAAAAAAAAAGGATTGTTTCGAACTCGTGATCTCCAGCGTTCTAGCCGCTCGACTTACTAACACGACCACGCTCATTGCTTGAAAAGTAGGTTTATCGAATCGGTAGATTACGTACGTGACTGACTTTACAATTATTTCTTATAAAATAATGGTACGAGTTATTGTACCATATTTTATATTAGTAGGAGAGGTATGAGTATGTAACAACATACTGAAATTTAGCTAAATCTCAGGTGGGAAGCTTGACCATCTCCTTGTAAGAAATAATAGTTCTCGAATCTCGATCGCCAAGCGTGTCAGCCGTAGCGAGAGAAAGAGAGAAGGAGACGGAAGATATGTCTGCGCTCTTCTAGCTAGCCAAGCGCACACGTATACGGCTTTTTCCTTTCCGAGCGCGTCAGCTATAGCGAGAGAAAGAGAAGGAGACGGAAGATATGTCTGCGTTCTTCTGCTATCCGAAGCTAGCCGAACGCCAAGCGCACACGTACATGGACTTTTTCCTCGTGTGCGTGAAGTGCGATTTTCGCTCCTGATTGCAACACCCTCTACTAAAATATCTATGAACTAAATTTGTTACTTTTTTCACTCTATTTTACCGATATTTCGGGCGCACAGGGATTGAAATTTTCTAACACATGGTGTGGCGGACAGTTTACACAGCCGCACATGCGCCGCTGCTCGGCGCAGCAAGCTGCCGAACGGTAGTTCGGGCGCCTCCGCCAGGTGGCTACGGACGGCGACTTTCTCGTGTCGAAGATTTAATACCGCCAGTTATAGCATTACCTTATATGGTAATGAAAGCGTTAAACATTACCATATATGGACTCGTAGCGATCTTCCACAAAGGATGATGTAATTTAGATTATGAGTCACTGATGACTCATCCGATGAATCATAAGATGAAGTCTCGAAGATGCGGCATCTCTTCGTGAATGGTAGTCATAACAATCTTCGATGCGGCAAATCTTTTGTAATATGATTCTCTCGCCGCGGCATCCCTTTGTGAGTCACGTTAAGATAGAATTTCGCTACTTCTTCCCACACACCGCAAGTACCCCTCTGTCTAGAAACTTTAGTATATAAGGCGTTCAGTTTCAGGGCGCAAGCCTTCTTCTTTCTGTTCTTTCTCGCCAGTCTTTTAAGTGTTAACGTCGTGTGTAAAAGGAAGAGACTCCCGTGGAACATTAGTTCTCGAGTTGGCTCGACCTTAGAAGTGATTCCAATAAACCCCTCTGCGGTCGTAATAAGACTTTATTTTACCTGTCATATACGAACGAACCCACAAATTGGTGACCCCGACGTGATCTGATAACGAAAGTGGGCAACATGACAGACCGCCAGAACACGCAGCTAGAACCTGACTTACCAGAGGATGCGCAGGCACGGATTAACCACATAGCGCTCAAAATACCCCCATTCTGGGCAGACGAACCAGAGCTATGGTTCGCGCAACTCGAAGGACAATTTACATTGGCTGGAATCACTCAGGATAGCACCAGATACGCTTACGTGTTGTCACACATTGATACTAGGCACGCCAAGGAAATCAAGGATCTGATCACCCAGCCTCCCTTGGCTAACAGGTATGAGACAATCAAAAAAGCACTTATTCAGCGACTATCGATTTCGCAGGAGCAACAGATCAGACAGCTGCTGGAGCATGAAGAAATGGGCGACAGAAAGCCTTCGCAGTTTCTTCGGCATCTACAGAGCTTAGCGGGCGCCTCCGTGCCTGAGTCACTCCTGAGGACTCTCTGGATGGGCAGATTGCCATCTCAACTCCAAGCCATCTTGACCACACGTTCCGCGGATGACTTAACGGAAGTCGCAGAACAGGCAGACCGGATATACGAGGTGACCGGTCGATCGGTAGCCGTCGCCGGGATCCAACCAACCAAGGACAGACAGACCTTGGAACAACAAGTCGAGATCCTGGCCAAACAAGTAGCCGACTGGAACCTCAGGCTAGCTAGACCCGCAAAGAAGAAGGAATACGAGAAGCGATCTCGTTCCCGCAGCCGCTCCAAAACTCCTAAGGACGGCATCTGTTATTATCACCGTCGCTTCAAGGAAGAGGCTCAAAAATGCACACAGCCGTGTGCCTACAAGAAACCCGTGAACAGAAAGGAGGAAAACTAGAAGGGCGTTCGCAAATGGCGGCGAGCGACGTCAGCCCTAAAACAAGCCGTCTGTTCATTACAGACCGGAAGACGAAAACCCGGTATCTCATTGACACGGGATCGGACGTCAGCGTCTACCCGAAAGACATGATACTGGGTCGAAAACCGGCCACGGCGAGGACTTTGTACGCAGCAAATGGATCCACCATACCCACATACGGGGACACGACATTACAGCCTGATTTGGGCTTACGTCGTAATTTCTTATGGCGATTTGTAATAGCTAAGGTGACAACGCCCATCATCGGTTCCGACTTCCTGGCGCATTATCACTTGCTGCCCGACATGAAAAGGGGCAAGTTGATAGATGCTCTAACAGGACTCGAAGCGCGCGGATCAGCTGGTATCAATTCACTCCACACAGTGAAGTCTGTCGGAGGCAACACCCGATATCACCAGTTATTAGCGCAGTACCCACAAATCACAAAGGTCACCGGGATTCACCAGCCGAGTGCTCCACACTCCACAGTACATCACATTGAGACAACGCCGGGCTCCCCAGAAGCAAACAGACCACGGAGACTGGCACCCGATAAACTCAAGGCGGCTAAAGCAGAATTCGATCTCCTCTTACAAGAAGGGATCATTCAACCCTCAAAGAGCCCATGGGCAGCCCCACTACACATGGCTCCCAAAAAGGAAGGCGCATGGAGACCGTGCGGGGATTACAGAAGACTGAATGCACGTACAGTGCCTGACCGTTATCCCATTCCGCACATCGAAGATTTCGCACACTCACTCTGCGGGAAGAAGATTTTCTCAACACTGGATTTGGTCAGAGCATATAACCAAATTCCGGTACATCCAGACGACGTTCCGAAAACAGCTATCACCACGCCATTCGGCTTATTCGAGTATCTCTACATGCCATTCGGACTACGAAATGCGGCACAAACCTTCCAGAGATTCATCAATGAAGTTATCCATGGACTGGACTTTTGTTACGCCTACATAGATGACTTGCTGATAGCCTCTAGCTCAGAGGAAGAACACACGGAACACCTCCACGAATTATTCAAACGTCTGACGAAGTACGGAATTCGACTCAACCCCGCAAAGTGTGTCTTGGGGGCAACCCAAGTAAAATTTCTCGGTTTCCAGCTTTCAGCCGAAGGCACACGTCCTCTCTCAGAAAAAGTCCAAGGCATACAGGACTTTCCAAAGCCAACAACGGTCAAGCAGCTCCGACAGTTCCTCGGTATGATTAACTATTACAGACGTTTCATACCGGGGGCAGCAAAAGACCAGGCTATCCTCAACGACGTGTTACGAGGACCCAAGACGAAAGGAAAAACGCCTCTTACTTGGAACGACCAATTGGAGCACGCCTTTCAAGCATGTAAACAGAGCCTGACGGAAGCTGCACTACTAGCTCATCCGAAACCAGATGCAAAGCTCACCTTGACTACAGACGCATCTGACACAGCCATAGGTGCGGTCATCCAGCAACAAGCGGACGCAGAATGGCAACCACTAGCATTCTTAAGCAAAAAGCTTAACAGGGCACAAACCAAGTACAGCCCTTACGATAGAGAACTACTAGCTATCTACTCAGCGGTGAAGCATTTCCGGCACCTATTGGAAGGACGGGAATTCACCATCTACACGGACCACAAGCCTCTGATTTACGCCTTCAGCCAGGATTTGTTACGCAGCGCCCCTCGACAAGCTAGGCAGCTGGACTTTATCGGGCAATTCTCAACGGACATCCGCCACTTAAGCGGAAAAGATAACGTGGTCGCAGACGCACTCTCAAGAGTAGAATCGATTGCAAAAGCTCCGGACTTCGAGGAACTAGCGAAGTCACAACAGCAAGACCAAGAACTCACTGAACTGGTCAAAGACAGTGCGGACACAGCACTCAAGCTCACCGAGATCCAGATTCCCGGATCAAACACAAAACTAATCTGTGATGTTTCCTTGCAGATAGCACGTCCCTTCGTAACCAGTCCCTTCAGGCGACAAGTCTTCCAGGCGTTACACGGGATCGCTCACCCCGGCATCAGAGCCACAACTAGGTTGGTGACAAAGAGTTACGTATGGCCAGGGATACAAAGAGATTGCCGCGTCTGGGCTCAGGCATGTGTACCCTGTCAGAAGGCCAAGATTTTCAGGCACACTGTCACGACGCCAGGGAACTTCACAAATCCTACCAGAAGGTTTCAACATATTCACACGGACATTGTGGGACCATTACCATCCTCGTTAGGTTTCAGATACTGCCTCACAATCATCGATCGATTCACAAGATGGCCGGAGGCAATACCGATTCCGGACATCACCGCAGAGACAGTAGGAAGAAGCCTATTCACAAATTGGATCGCAAGATTTGGGACTCCAGCACGAATCACAACGGACCAAGGACGCCAATTCGAATCAGATCTCTTCAAGAAGTTAGCAGAACTAACGGGATCAACACATCTGCGCACCACAGCGTATCACCCGGCAGCTAACGGAATGGTCGAGAGGTTCCATAGACAGTTGAAGACCGCAATCAAATGCCATGAGACAGAGGAATGGGTAGAAATCCTCCCAGTAATCCTCATGGGCATCAGAGCGGCATATAAGGAAGACTTGCAAGCCTCACCATCAGAACTCGTCTACGGGGAATCATTGCGATTACCTGGACAATTCTTCTCGGAGGCAGAATTGAAAAAAGACTCCACTGACAACTTTACAGGCAGACTCAAGAAATACATGAGAAATCTGACACCAAAAATCAAAAGACATGGAGAGAAGCACACCTTCATATACAAGGATCTGGCAGTGTCACCACAAGTATTCATCAGGCATGACATACCCGGTGGCACCCTGCAGCCTCCATACGACGGACCGTACCCAGTCCTCAGCAGAGGAGACAAAACGTTCAAAGTCCGCATCAACGGACGCACAACAAACGTCTCGATTGATAGACTAAAGCCAGCATACACACTGGAAGAGGAACAATCCGAGACCAAACAATCACAGCCGGAGCCTACCGGAGAATCAACCACACGGACAAGAAGTGGCCGCATATCACGCCCACCAGTGCGATTTACATAACTCTATATCAACCAAGGGGGTTATGTGGCGGACAGTTTACACAGCCGCACATGCGCCGCTGCTCGGCGCAGCAAGCTGCCGAACGGTAGTTCGGGCGCCTCCGCCAGGTGGCTACGGACGGCGACTTTCTCGTGTCGAAGATTTAATACCGCCAGTTATAGCATTACCTTATATGGTAATGAAAGCGTTAAACATTACCATATATGGACTCGTAGCGATCTTCCACAAAGGATGATGTAATTTAGATTATGAGTCACTGATGACTCATCCGATGAATCATAAGATGAAGTCTCGAAGATGCGGCATCTCTTCGTGAATGGTAGTCATAACAATCTTCGATGCGGCAAATCTTTTGTAATATGATTCTCTCGCCGCGGCATCCCTTTGTGAGTCACGTTAAGATAGAATTTCGCTACTTCTTCCCACACACCGCAAGTACCCCTCTGTCTAGAAACTTTAGTATATAAGGCGTTCAGTTTCAGGGCGCAAGCCTTCTTCTTTCTGTTCTTTCTCGCCAGTCTTTTAAGTGTTAACGTCGTGTGTAAAAGGAAGAGACTCCCGTGGAACATTAGTTCTCGAGTTGGCTCGACCTTAGAAGTGATTCCAATAAACCCCTCTGCGGTCGTAATAAGACTTTATTTTACCTGTCATATACGATGGCCTTTATGCAAGGGTAAAATAAACAACTCAATCATAAAGAAGGTATATTCAATCAGCGTATTCTACATTTAACTCCCTTTATGGCGAAAACTCTGAAAGGAAATAACGTGAGTCATTCAGAAAATTCTTTGAAACTCTCACTGGAGTGTTCCCGAACTCTCTATCATCACATCTACCTGCCACACACACTCACCTTGCACACTGAAAGCGGATGAGACGGACGGACAATTTCTCATTTCTGCCACCACCACACCTTCCCCTTCCCCACACACCTGCCTGCAGCTTGTTGAACGACGGACAGACAGACACGCACCTACCCAATATCCCCTTCTTCACTCAAAAGAAATGCGTCAGAAAAAGAAGAAGAGAGAATATCGAAGAAGCTTCCAGCGTGTTATTACAATATCATTGTCCTAAACAGTATTGCTTCCCGCGATGAGACAAATTCGTATGGAATGATTTTACCCTTTTTCTTATTGTTCATTTCAAGCACACAACACATTCACATTTCTGTCGCTCCTTCATCGATAAAACGAGGAAATATTGTGATAACTACTCAACGCGAAAATTACTCGAAAAGAAAAACACGTTTTCGTGAGCACACACGACACGTGTTTACTCAACGGTGGCAAAAGCTCGGTGAGCGTTTAGTGATTCTTATTTAATTGGTTTCTGCATACCGTTCCAACGAAGATCTAAATGCAAGAACTCACCGATCATTCTGTTTGCTGGAACGCAGCCACTTTCAATTGGTGGGATTGTCGTGATAAAAACCTAACCTATCAAATCAGTCGACTGCTTGCCAACGTCAAGGAGGTAAACACATTGTCGATAATGTTCGTCGAAAACGTGTTTTTCTTTCGGTATTTTCGCTGTTATCGTTAAGCCTACCTCGTTTTATCGATGAGTAGTGGTGACTTTCAGAAATATTGAGAATAATGGTGTTGTGTCCAACTTCTGAAACGTGAACAATAAGAAAAAGGATAATCATTCCGGAATTCATCGCGGAAGCAATCAATTGTTTAGATGATACGTAAATATACGTTGAAACTTCTTCCCGACCATCCTCTCTCTCCTCTCTCTCTCTCTTTCTGACACATTCTTGAGTGAATAAATGTGCATGCGTACGTGCGTATGTCTGTCTGATAAATAAATCTGTCGGTACGTGTGTGTGTATTGTGTGTGTGTGTGTGTGCATATTTGTGGCGCCGTCAACTGATTGCAGCTGAGCGCCTCGCGTAAAACACCGCGCCAGCGGGTGAGTTGTCCGCCCTGCTTGTCTCGCGTACTCTCACGATGCGCTACCTATTTTCCTTTGTATTTGAAAGCTAAGCTCCGGAAAAATTTTTGGCAAAGGAAAAGTTGTCTTAGAATACGCTTAGAAATATGTCTCTTTAAGGACGCTTATTTTGAATCACCCAGCCTTATAAGACAATCGTTGCACCTCACTTTTGGTATTGTGCCGTTGTTAAATGACATGGAAAAACACAGCTGAATAAATTGCAAATAGCACAGAATCGGACAATAAGAGTCCTTCATTGTGACCAGACGTACCAAAAAGTGGAACATATGCTGCAAAGTTCATGTCTTTGATGGCCAGAAGCACAACATTACAATGTGTATGTATATTTCTTTATAAGATTTTTGAAAGAAAATGTTACCGCAATTATAAAATGGGTGTCTTAAAAATGTGACTGAAAGGCCAAACACGACATGCAGGAAGAAGACATTGATTTAATTTCATGAACTTTACCAAATGCACGCAAAAGAGTATGTTTTACGAAGATTGTAAAAATAACAATACTGCCTTACCAGACGAGAGAATGAACGATGCGAAAGAACCTTAAGAGTCTGAGAGAATGTTAAGGACTTCTGTTATTGTTAAATTTTAATTAATTATTATTCTTACTTTATTGATTGTTGTAGGGGTTAGAAATAGTATGTGTGAAAACTTGTATGATATACACAAATAGCTGAGGGGAAGTAATAAAGATCAGTAATCAGTAATCAATCAATCAATCGATCGATCCAATCAATCAATGAATCGATCATTCGATCGATCAATAATCTCTCTCTCTCTCTCTCTCTCTCTCTCTCTCTCTCTCTCTACTCTCTCTCTCATTTCCTCCTCTTTCTTCTCCCCTTTTCTCTTGTTTCTTTATCTTGCTCAATTCCCTGCTCGTACAACAGCTCTCTCTATTTATAAAGGTCATAATGAAACAGGAGTACCACCGCAGTGTTTAAGTAATTGTTTAACAATCCCATTAAAGCAAATTAGGTAATGTGTCCATTTTAACAACGCAAAAATAATAAAATTCCATTAAAGAAGTTCGAATTCCGAGAAGGCACAGTCAGCTGTTGCGTTATAACATCAAGAAGGGACACTGACGTTCTAAAAATATACATGTCCTGATACTGAATGTGTCAGTCGAAAAGAAGTCAGACAGTTTGTTTAGTAGTGATTACTGTCAGGTCGTCCAGTTATCACAGTATCAGCTACGATATTGTATCCAAACCGGCGACACATCTCGCAGACGGATTCAAGAAAAAAGCAGAAATAAAGAGAGGACTGCACAACTATGTATCAAGCTATTTATTTTATTCTATCCTCTACATTCCTGCTCGCCGGCATCCCACCCCGTATGGAAAAATTATAAGAAAACTATTCAAAAAATTATTGGAACACTACTGCGAACAATACAGGAAACTATTAAAACACTATTGAAACACTATTGAAAAATATTGGAATACTACAATAAACTTATTATAACACTATTGAAATCCTATTCGTGAAGTATAGTGTCATTCACTGTAGTATTTTCGTCGATAACTACTTAAACACTTATACTAAAACTATTTGTAAATTATTCAAGTGAAGGAGACACCAAGTTTCACCCAAGTTTTCCAAAAATAAAATTTGAAAAATATTCAATCTAAAGCTATTCACACACTGATTCTTTATATGTAGATGTCTAAGTCGACTCGGGTCAGGATTCAAAGATTTTGGTCCAAAATAATACTAAAGAACAACAGCTGATCTTAGCGTTATTTTACCGATTTTAATCCCTAAATTTTTGGATCCTGATTTGAGTCCACTTTGTACCTACATCATATTTGAAATTAGTGTGTCATAAGCTTTATTTTGAGTATTTTTATTTTGAGTATTTTTGTGTTGAAAAATTTGGGCGAACCGCCTACAGGTTGTTGGCGTTTGTATTTTTACATTTAAAGGACGAAGATGTAAGACTATAAATTAGATTTAAATTTATATTTATTGCACAAAAATGAAAATAATATATTATTATAATATAGTATATTGAGAAACAATATAAAATATAAAGGAAAATATAAAACAGGAAAATATAAAACATTTTAAATAATAAACACTTTAATAAAATAATTAAAATCGAAAGATGATTTTAATTCGTTGTTGGCGTTAGGCTGACGTTCGGCGCGCAGATCATTTATTGGTTGAAAAGCCTTCACGTGGCCAGTTTGCCTGTCAAATAATACTTTTATGTGTTATCTTAATTACTGGCGAAGAAAAGACTATTTTCAAAGTTAATAAAATAATCTTAATCTAGTATAAAAGAGGATGGACCATTTGGGCTGATTTTGACCTCCCATAAATTTCGTTCAAGTTCATGAAATATATATATCTTGAATAATTTGAATACAATCACTCAAGATATAGATTTTTTATGAGTTTGAACAAAATTTGTAGGAGGCTAGAATTGTGTCCCAAATGGACCCTCCTGCTTATACAATATGTTTGTTATATAAATTTTATTATAATATTGTAATATACGATAATATATTAATTTTCCTTTAACAAAACAGAAAGTAAATATAGTCTTGTGACTATACGTAAAAAAATTAAAAACATCTTTTAATATTACATAAAAATAGAAACATCTATTTTGATATAAATAAGTAAATATGTCTTATAATGTTATAAACAAAAAACAAAAATAAAGAAACATTTGTTTACACTAAAATTGACTTAAAAATAATTATTTCTTTTTATATACTTTTTAATATATTATCGTCTATCCTTCTCTAAAGTTAATCTAACAATAATTTCATCAAAAGATATTACTCACCATTGTCCTCCTGCTTTTTCTGCTTGCTCGAGGTACAGCGTTATTGCACTTTTGTCTCACTGCTGCTTTAAAAAGTTTTTGGGTGTCTTTATTGCACTCAAATATTGAAAACACATGTGCTGTAATAATAAAATAAAAAGTAATTATTTTGAAGGAAATTTTAAAAATAATTTGATAATAAAACATTACGTTATTTAATACAAATACATATATATATCAATTGTGTATGTGTGTGTGTATGTGTGTTATTATTATTATTGTGTGTATTATTGTGTATGTGTGTGTGTGTGTGTGTGTGTGTGTGTGTGTGTGTGTGTGTACACATTAATTCTTCATAAAGTAAGATTAGGTTCCGAAACATCCTTTTTGAGGAAAATTTTACTGGAAATATAATAAAACACGTTATGTATTCTATATGTATTACATCGAGTAAAATTTCTTCTCGAAGATGTTTTGGAATGTAGCTAAAGTATACAAAAAAATATGAACTAACCTGTATGTATATTTTCTGTTTTTTTGCTTTTAGACGAGAATATCTTGTTGTTATAGGAATTTCTTCAGATTCATCTGTTAGATATTTTTTATAAGATCCTCTTTTCCCTTTCGACATTATGTCTGTTGATGCAGTATATGCTTATTGGACTATTTGCGACCGGCACAACGCGCACATGCGTCTACGTATTGTAGAAGTAAAGCCTTCTGATCACTTGTCCACTTCCTCTTATATTCGTATAAACGGACTAGGATTCAAGAAAATCTATACGCTCATTAAACTATTTACAACCGGCACTGGACCTGCACTGACCGGCACAACGCGCATGCATAGACTGCACGCAGCAAGAGTAAAACAGCAAACTTCGTTGATTGGCTGCTGCTTGCCCAAAATCAACAGTATTGGATTTTGGGCAAGCAACAGCCAATCCATGAAGTTCGCTGCTTGACGCTTAATGCTGCGTGCAGTCTGCACTAGGCTTTACTTTTACAATACGTACTACGTACTACGTAGATGCATGCGCGCGTTGTGCCGGTCAGTGCAAATCCAGTGCCGGTCGTAAATAGTTTAATGAGCGTATAGATTTTCTTGAATCCTAGTCCGTTTATACGAATATAAGAGGAAGTGGACAAGTGATCAGAAAGCTTTACTTCTACAATACGTAGACGCATGTGCGCGTTGTGCCGGTCGCAAATAGTCCAATAAGCATATACTGCATCAACAGACATAATGTCGAAAGAGAAAAGAGGATCTTATAAAAAATATCTAACAGATGAATCTGAAGAAATTCCTATAACAACAAGATATTCTCGTCTAAAAGCAAAAAAACAGAAAATATACATACAGGTTAGTTCATATTTTTTTGTATACTTTAGCTACATTCCAAAACATCTTCGACGAAGAAATTTTACTCGATGTAATACATATAGAATACATAACGTGTTTTATTATATTTCCAGTAAAATTTTCCTCAAAAAGGATGTTTCGGAACCTAATCTTACTTTATGAAGAATTAATGTGTACACACACACACACACACACACACACACACCACACACACACACACACACACACACACACACACACATACACACACACATACACAATTGATATATATATGTATTTGTATTAAATAACGTAATGTTTTATTATCAAATTATTTTTAAAATTTCCTTCAAAATAATTACTTTTTATTTTATTATTACAGCACATGTGTTTTCAATATTTGAGTGCAATAAAGACACCCAAAAACTTTTTAAAGCAGCAGTGAGACAAAAGTGCAATAACGCTGTACCTCGAGCAAGCAGAAAAAAGCAGGAGGACAATGGTGAGTAATATCTTTTGATGAAATTATTGTTAGATTAACTTTAGAGAAGGATAGACGATAATATATTAAAAAGTATATAAAAAAAGAAATAATTATTTTTAAGTCAATTTTAGTGTAAACAAATGTTTCTTTATTTTTGTTTTTTGTTTATAACATTATAAGACATATTTACTTATTTATATCAAAATAGATGTTTCTATTTTTATGTAATATTAAAAGATGTTTTTAATTTTTTTACGTATAGTCACAAGACTATATTTACTTTCTGTTTTGTTAAAGGAAAATTAATATATTATCGTATATTATAAATATTATAATAAAATTTATATAACAAACATATTGTATAAGCAGGAGGGTCCATTTGGGACACAATTCTAGCCTCCTACAAATTTTGTTCAAACTCATAAAAAATCTATATCTTGAGTGATTGTATTCAAATTATTCAAGATATATATATTTCATGAACTTGAACGAAATTTATGGGAGGTCAAAATCAGCCCAAATGGTCCATCCTCTTTTATACTAGATTAAGATTATTTTATTAACTTTGAAAATAGTCTTTTCTTCGCCAGTAATTAAGATAACACATAAAAGTATTATTTGACAGGCAAACTGGCCACGTGAAGGCTTTTCAACCAATAAATGATCTGCGCGCCGAACGTCAGCCTAACGCCAACAACGAATTAAAATCATCTTTCGATTTTAATTATTTTATTAAAGTGTTTATTATTTAAAATGTTTTATATTTTCCTGTTTTATATTTTCCTTTATATTTTATATTGTTTCTCAATATACTATATTATAATAATATATTATTTTCATTTTTGTGCAATAAATATAAATTTAAATCTAATTTATAGTCTTACATCTTCGTCCTTTAAATGTAAAAATACAAACGCCAACAACCTGTAGGCGGTTCGCCCAAATTTTTCAACACAAAAATACTCAAAATAAAAATACTCAAAATAAAGCTTATGACACACTAATTTCAAATATGATGTAGGTACAAAGTGGACTCAAATCAGGATCCAAAAATTTAGGGATTAAAATCGGTAAAATAACGCTAAGATCAGCTGTTGTTCTTTAGTATTATTTTGGACCAAAATCTTTGAATCCTGACCCGAGTCGACTTAGACATCTACATATAAAGAATCAGTGTGTGAATAGCTTTAGATTGAATATTTTTTCAAATTTTATTTTTTGGAAAACTTGGGTGAAACTTGGTGTCTCCTTCACTTGAATAATTTACAAATAGTTTTAGTATAAGTGTTTAAGTAGTTATCGACGAAAATACTACAGTGAATGACACTATACTTCACGAATAGGATTTCAATAGTGTTATAATAAGTTTATTGTAGTATTCCAATATTTTTCAATAGTGTTTCAATAGTGTTTTAATAGTTTTCCTGTATTGTTCGCAGTAGTGTTCCAATAATTTTTTGAATAGTTTTCTTATAATTTTTTTCCATACGGGACGGCTCTTGGCAAATCTCAAAAGGACCGGTCGTCCCATCCTCCCATCATGACGCGACACGACACTACCAATTCTAGACTGAATGTGATTTTTGGCTGTCACGCTATCTACATATTTTATTTTAGATAAATTTTATTAATCTAGTCTATTATTACAATATTTTAAATATTATGACTGTGTTTTGTTTTCTATTCTTCTATATCTACATATTCCATATTCTACTTACCAGTATTAGGTATTAATTATTTTCTGGACTTTAAATAATGGTACAAATTGTGTATAAAATTTTGTTACGTCCTGTAGACTCAACGATTTCTTTTTTCCTCAAATGAATATAACCATTTACTTGCGCAAATAAAATACTTGCAAAATAGAAAGAAACACAACGGTTGTTAATTAACGAGTTAAGACAGTCGCCAGAATTGTGCTGAACGCCATCGCTGGAAGATAATAATAAGTGCTGAGCAGATCTTTCAAATGCAGTAGAAATCTAATTAACAAAAACGTGACGAATTTAAGAAGACTTCAGATATCAAGGAGTTACTTGAGAAATAATTCTCCGAATAACTTGAAAGATAAACAATTTAATTAATAGAACGCGGCATACCAATTTAGGAAGGTCCTAGATATCAAGAGGTCATTTGAGAAATGATTTTCTGAAACATTTGAAAGATAGCAACTCAGCACTGGGAAAACAGATTTTTAATTAAGACTATTATTCAGATTATCAACAATCAAGAATAAATGATAATCTGATCTAAATAACGGTCCGACTACTAAGAAAATATGGAGCTCGTTAATAGGGAACCGGAAAATTATGCCATAATCAACAATAATCCATTAAAAATTATCAGGTTAGGAATAGTGATCTCCTGGCAAAATCCCGAAGTAAGAATTGCGCACCATAGGGCATCCCATTAATTATAAATGATGTGTTCCAGTACATCCTGTTAAACTCCTATATAAACCGCGTCATTGTAACGATCGAGTACCAGTCATTTACCAGTCATTCCCCAGTCATTCACGAAATTTATTTGTGTACCATAGTACAACAGTCATTCTTAATTTTCCGTCGACTAACAGTCATTCTTAAATTTCCGTCGACCAAATTCCATCGTTCCATCGAGTGCCCGTTATTCAAAGTTCTGCGATGGCAAAGTGTCATTCAGTTCTTAAAAACATTCGTCGATAAAGTTCTATCACATTGTGCTGTGTGACTCCGTGTGGGATTAAGTCCAGGCCAACCGCCAATCCACAGGCCAAATTCCCACGAGGACCATATCGACCCATCGAGCTACAGGATAACACCTGCAGCATTGACAAACTCACCAAGTAGTAAGTCTGAGTTATGATTTAATTTTTGCTTCTATTTCTCACTTGATTTACTCCGCCAACCCTCGATTCTGAGAGCCCAGCCTTTCCTTTTTATTTGTTACTGTGATGTTTCGGGTTAATCAACAACCAGTCAGTCTTGATAAGGCAAGCATATATTTGATAACACAAAAATACAAATACAGTGTCGAGATATCATGTCCGTCTGACGGTCAGACCGCTCGTTGCAAGTCTGTTCATGGGAACCCATATTGCTTAAGGCTGACCCACAACACCTCCCCTTATAATTGCCACTTGTCATTCGAAACAAAACAAAATAGTACATATTCTTACCCTAACCGATAAACACACATTTGCCTACCTTATTTGCTTATACAATTTAACTTAAACCTATTGTGATAGTTATTATAATTATTTTATTACAGTATTCTTAATTCAACTACATCTATAAACAATCTTTAAATTTTTCTGGTTTTTTAACTGTGCGTCCCGCCCTTGTTACATACGGTGAACCTTTAGACTGACTACCATTAGACAGGACTTTTCCTTGTTCACCAACCGAGATGTTCATTGCATTCTCCATGTCACTCGTTCTCTGTACCGACACCACTGTTTCATTTTTATCAGATAACGTTTCTCTTGAATTTATGTGAATATTGTTCCTATTATATACTCCACCTTTTTCACTTTGAACAACATACGATCTTGGAGTAGATCCAATGGCCTGCACTGTTCCTGGAGTCCATGTTGCTTTGGGCATTTTTTGAAATAGTATTGGCTCTCCAATTTTAAACTTAGTCTCTTCTTTAGCTGTTTTGTCATAATACTGTTTTGCTAACACCTTATTTTGCTCCAATATTATTTGATCTTTCTTATACGTAATTTTAGGAATTAACATTTTGAATGAACAGGGAATGTTGGTTCGTAAATTTCTACCCATCAAAATCGAAGCAGGAGAGTGGACTTTATCCCGAGGTGTATTTCTTAAATTTAACAGAGCCAAGTAAGGATCTTCTCCAGCATCAAATGCCTTTTTAAACAGTTTCTTTACTGATTTAACCGCACTTTCTGCTAATCCATTAGTTTCGGATAATGAGGACTAGACATAATGTGTGTAAAACTCCAATTTTTTGTAAATTGTTTAAACAGTTCTGAGTCAAAACATAACGCTCCATCCGTATATAATATCAACGGTATTCCATGTCTGGCAAAAATTGTTTTTAATTTCTCAATGACTGTAGAACTTTTTAAATCACTTAACGATACCACCTCAATAAAATTTGATAATGAGTCCACAACTACTAAGAAGTATTTTTGATTTAGTTCAAATATATCACAGCCTACTTCTGCCCAGGGTAGCTTTGGAACCTTTTTATACTTCATGGTTTGTTTAATTTGACTATTTTGAAATTTCTGACAACTTTTGCACGACTTCACATATTTTTTAATGTCCTGATTAATTCCTCTCCAATACATTGTCATTTCTGCCCTTTTGACCATTCTATTTATGCCAGGATGACCTGTGTGCAGTTTA
Source organism: Crematogaster levior (assembly GCA_901521435.1). Taxonomy (NCBI): domain Eukaryota; kingdom Metazoa; phylum Arthropoda; class Insecta; order Hymenoptera; family Formicidae; genus Crematogaster; species Crematogaster levior. The sequence goes on along the minus strand of CABEGB010000913.1, from coordinate 148,156 downwards.
TTTAGCATATGTTTCTTTAAGGCCGTTGGAATTAAAATCCTATCCCCTCTGAAAATTATTTCTTTAATGACTACTAATTCCTCTTTAAATTCAAAAAATGGTTTTATCTTCTCTTCAATCTCTTTATAATTTGAGGGCCATCCTTTCAAAATGTATTGTTTTAATCTTGTTAATAACACATCCTCACGACTATATTGTGAAATTAGTTTCCAATTATCCACTGTTACCGGTAAATTTTCAATAAGCATTGCTATTTGCTTTTCTAAGTCTTCATCAAAGTCCCTTTGACTATCACTACCATCGCAACTAGTGTTTGAAAAATCTCTGGATAATGTATCCGCAATGTACATATATTTGCCTGGAACATGTTTGATGGTCAGACGAAACGGTTGAAGTCTCAATATCATTTTTTGTAATCGCGTTGGAACCTTGTATAATGGCTTATTGAAAATACCCAATAAAGGTTTGTGATATGTTTCAACTAGTATTGAATCACGTCCCCAGATATATTGTCTGAATCTCTCAACCCCAAAGCATATTGCCAATAATTCCTTTTCTATTTGTGAATATCTTGTTTGAACTTCGGTTAATGCTCGTGATGCATATGCAATAGGCTTACCCTCTTGAATCAAAGTAGCTCCCAAACCAATCGAACTTGCATCAACACTTAGCGTTAATTTTTTATTCGAATCATAGTATCCTAATACTGGAGCTTGAGTAATTAGTTTCTTTAATAACTGAAACGCTTTACTTTGACTATCAGTCCATACAAATTCATTACCAGTTTTTAGCAAATCTCGTAATGGGGCACAAATTTCTGAGTAGTTTGGAATAAACTTAGACACATAATTAAACATTCCCAGGGCTCTTTGAAGTGATTTTGTATTTATGGGATCTTTCATTTCTTTAAGGGCTTACAGGGGTCTATTGAGTGAAAAAATACAAGATTTTTGTGATTTTTTTTCTGTGTTCGGTTATGACATACATTTACGCAATAAAGTGTATTCAATGAAGTGTATTTTGAAGTATAATTTGTAAAAATTTCAAGTAAAAATATTGTAAATTCAGCCGATGGCAGCCATTTTTCGGAGACGCTGTAGAAAAAAAGCGCTTTGCGGTGTCCCTCGTAACTTGATGTAGGTTTATCTGAAAGCAAAAAACCAAAAAGATTTCATTTCTGGACATGTTTTGCCATCCCCCAACGGTGCCCGAATATTTTTTTTTTCATTTCTAATTTTTTTATAACGTTTTTAAGCAAAAATCGTGTTTTTCAGCACTAAAAGTCGGCCATTTTGTAGCTGTAAAATCGAAAAAAAAAAAAAAATTTGAAAATAAGACCGTTGGGGGATGGGCATATATGTGTAGAAAGTGTGTGCAAAATTAGAAATCGATCGGTTGCATATTCGTTGAGTTCTGATGGACACCGACTTTGAAAACAACATTTCGAGAAAAACGCGTTTAAAGTTTTACATACATTTATACGTGTATAAGATGAGAATTTTTCATTTTTTTTTTGTTACTTACATAGAGTCGTCGATTCCAGGCCCGTATTCAAGTGTTCCCGCAGAAATTGCGATGTCCAACGCATCTTTTTGTGCCTGCCTTCGTCTTATTCGTTCTTCTTTAGTCATTATTGTTGCTTGTTGATCGGCTCTTTTCACGCGTTCGTCATCCTGCTTCCTGTGGTATTCGTGTGCACTTGGTCCGAGAGATACACCGATATCGTGTAAAAATACCAGTAGAGCGTACGTTCCCTCGTTAAATTGGCACGCAGCAATATTTGCTGCCAATTCAACAATTTTCGAACTGCTTGATACTTTTTTCGGCGCGATTTTCCAAATAAGGTGATTCAAACTTTCGTTGTTATTTTGCGTAAATCCTCCGAGACAACGCTCTAAAAGCTCATCGTTGCTCAACTCTTCATAAATTGGTTTTATGTGTTTCACTACGATGTTTGGGAACGGTTCGTAATCGTGATGAAATGATGCTAAGTCATCAGCGGCGAGAGCTCGTTGCCAAGCGCACCATGAGTCGGCGCCGCTCGGACACTTCGTATGCTGCGGATTTTTATCTGTAGAGCTGTAATGGTGGAACGTTGCCCAAATTGCATTTTTCATATTCTCTACAGAGTCTGAATGTCTTCTGATGGCTAATCCGTAATATATGGTCAATTTATCGATAAGTTTAGCCGTTAGCTTTCCCTTGCCAGAAAGTAGTTTTTTTTTTATTATTTTCCCTTTCGATAATTCTTCTTCCACAACATTTTTTACTAAGTTGCGTAAACGTGTGCCCATCCTTTTTTGCACATGGCCAACACATTCTTTTTTATAAATTTGAACATTATCCCCGTAAGGTTTGGCATTTTTGACACCCGTGAACGTTTTTGAATCTCCGTCGCCTATGTAAAATTTGTACATGACAGAGAGCTTTTCCATCGAACGCTTGAACATTTCGACTATGGCACCGACTTCCATATTTCCTGCTGGTCCGTCATGATTGCTGTCACACTCGTTATTTTGTATATGTTCTTCGTGCCATTCTGCAAACTCTTCAGTGTTGCATTTTTTATTCCAATATTCGCATTTTTTACAGTGCGAGCTTTTCACACATATATCGACAACTTTTCCGGTGTAATATCCGATGAGTGAAGCCACGCCGTATAAAGATGTGAACCCCTGCTTCTGCCACGTACCGTCTCCTGACACAATTAGTTCCGCTGTATTATTTGCTTTCAGCGTTTCTTCATTTTCCTGCTTTGCCGCAGAGCAGAAAAATTGATTTGCAACTCGTTGGACATTCGTCATTATACTTTCGATATAAGTCTCATACACATGTTGACTTAGGAAACTGCTTGCAAGATCCATCAATCCGCAAAATTTGTTGCATCCCGCACTTCCCAAACCTAATATACGCATCACAAATATAAATTGAAAGTTTATTTCATACTTTCCACCGATCTTCTCACACGACGGAACGAATTTTGGCAGTTTACATTTCTCGCATTTCACTTCTATTGTAAATCCTAGTCCTTGCTTGTCACATGATTTAAAATACACTTTTTCACCACAGGTTGCGCATTTCACTAAATTAGAAATCGTCGTAAAAACTAGTAAAAAGTCTATGATTCGGAAATGTTTTTCCGCGTCCTCCGGTACTTCCGGAGAAGTCGATAAACGCACTTTTTTTGCCGACGCGCTCTTCGTATTTGTCTCGTCGGGTTTTTTTACGCTTGGGTTCGGTCTTTTCTTCGATCTACATAACCGCGAACCGGCTGGTCTATTATCTCTGCTTAATTTACAAAATCTCGGCATTTTAACGACACGAGTATACGTATCTACACACCTCGATGCTCGGCAAACTGTGCGTTCTCTCCCTTTCGAAAAAACGGAGTAAATAGGTCTGTTCTTTTTAGCTGCACTGCTGAACTAGTGCAATAAGTTAGAGTGAAAAAATATATATATGTCTCATTCTAACTTATTGTACTAGTTCAGCAGTGCAGCTGAAATGAGAACAGACCCAATGTGTCGAAACACGCAGGTAGTAAATCACGTCTAAACAGGAAAAGGGGCCTTGCATGCACAAAGAAATTTCGGCGGAAAAACCCGTTACGGTGACGGTCGGGCGCTGCCGGAGGGTCGTATACCTGCCGCGTATACGTGTGAGTCCGTACGGGTCTCCGAGGCAGAAACTTCAAAAAATCATATCTCCGTCAATTCTTCACCAAATGACTTGAAATTTTAACACAATACTCCTGAGACTTTGTACTATCGAATAAAAGAATAAAAATTTTTGACGATTTTTGACCCCTGTAAGCCCTTAATAGCTTTAATTTTCTCTTGGCACACCGACATTCCTTCCTGACAAAAATTATGACCTAAAAAACTAATCCTTTCTGTACCAAAAATACATTTTTTCGGATTAAATTTTATGCCTTGTGCTTTGGCTGCTTGTAATACTTCCATTAGAACACTATGCAATTCTTTTTTTGTATTCGCCCACAACAGAATATCGTCCTGAAAGGAAACAACCTTTTCAATGTTCTCAAAAGTTTGTGAAATAACTCTATGAAAAATTTCTGGAGCACAATTTAATCCAAAAGGCAGCCTTTTAAAAGCATATCTTCCCCAAGCTGTTTGAAATGTACATAACCTAGAACTCTTTTTATCCAGTGGTAACATCCAAAATCCAGACTGTGCATCTAATTTACAAAAATATTTAGCTCCCCCCAGTTTAGCAGCAATTTCGTCAATAGTGGGAAACATAAAATGCTCTCTCTTAATGGCTTTATTTAACGGTTGAGGGTTCAGACAAATTCTCAAAGATCCATCTTTTTTACTTACTATAACCATCTGACTAACCCAATCTGTAGGTTCGGTAATAGGTTCAATAATACCCATCTTTTGCATCCGATCTAATTCTGTCTTTACACGGGGCCGTAATGCGTATGGAATTCTTCGTGCTGGCAATACTATTGGTGCTACCTTGGGATCAACTTTAATTGTGACTTCTGTAGGTATAAGCCCCACCTGACCATCAAACAGCTCCTTATAATCCGCAGAAACCCAACAATCTTCATCTTTTGACACCGCCTCCACTCTGACAATGAATCCTAACTGTTCACTCGTTTTTAGGCCTAGAATATTAAAACAGTCGATATTTACTACATAAAATTCAACCAAGCAATCAATATTCTTATATCTACACGGTAAGTTACATTTGCCTACGACTGGTAGCCTGTTTTTAGTAAAAGATGTAATTACTGACTTTGTCTTTACCAGATCTTGAGGATTAACACCCAGCTGTATACATTGTTTGAGACTCAAGACATTAACCTGCGCACCAGAATCGCATTTAAACTCAAGTTTTTGTCCTTTAACTAAGAAACTTACAATATACCACTCCTTAGAGCTTTGTTTTGTATCGCAAATAGATGAGACTTGAAGCTCCTCCACCATGTACTCTTCGTCTTCCTCATCCTCCAAATTACTTTTTTCAATAGCATCCACCAGTCTCTTTTTCTCAGCTTGGCAAACTTTAGCAAAGTGATTCCGCTTGTTACATTTTGAGCAATCTTTCCCAAATGCTGGACATCTTCCATACCAATGTTTGTATCCACAGTATTTGCACTCAATCTTCTTTTGTTGATTGACATTACCTCTTGACTTGTTATTCATATCAGATTTGGTCTCCCATCTATCTCTATCTTTACTCTTCTTTAGCACTTCTATATTTACTTCTTGTTTGACTGCCAGGCTTGCCTCTTCTTTATCATCTACGGTTTTGATGTTTTGAACTTAACCAGCTACTGTTACATGTGTTCGACAAATCTGAAGAGCTTTGTTGATATCAACATCACTCGTGTTGAGTAGTTTTTTTTGGATTTTTTTGTCTCGTATTCCACTGACAAATGCATCTTTGACTAAACTGTCTCTTAATTCTCCTCATTCACATGTTACACTTAAATTCTTCAAAGCGGCCATGTAATGCTCATATGCTTCCCCTTCATTTTGCCGTCGATTGAACAAAAGATATCGTTGATATGTTATATTTGTCGCTGGCACGTAATGTTCATCAGATTTTTTCAGTACTACCTCTAACTTTTTTTTATCTCTCTCATTTAGTTGAAAAGATTCAAATACTTCCGCAGCATCCTCCCCCGCTGAATGTAATAATATAGCTACTTTTCTGCTTTCCGCCGCCTCCTCGTAATAAGCATTAACAAATGTAAGAAACTGTCTCTTGAACTTTCTCCAATTAATTGCCATATCACCAATCGTGCACAATGGTGTTAACGATCCCATTGTAATCGTTTCCATTATGAGTATACTTTTAGGTTAGTTTGTTTTCGAATTCTTTTCCCTGTCTTATTTTCGCTTTAAACCGCTGTCACCATGTGATGTTTCGGGTTAATCAACAACTAGTCAGTCTTGATAAGGCAAGCATATATTTGATAACACAAAAATACAAATACAGTGTCGAGATATCACGTGTGTCTGACAGTCAGACCGCTCGTTGCAAGTCTGTTCATGGGAACCCATATTGCTTAAGGCTGACCCACAACAGTTACCATGGGTTAGTTGCAGGGATGGGAAGTAACGCGTTACTTGTAACGCCGTTACCGTTACAGTTACATTTTTTTGGTAACGGACTAGTAACGGCGTTACTTTTTTCTTCTGTAACGGTAACGTAGTTACATTTTTAAAGTAACGTATTTTACAGTTACTTTTATCATTTCTTTAAATCTAATCTTCAGTTATCGATTGATATTCATTGTGGCGGACAGTTACACAGCCGCACATGCGCCGCCGCGCAATACCAGCGAGCCGCGGAAAGTTAGTTCGGGCGCCGCCACCAGATGGCCACAGAGCGGCGACTTTCTCGCGTCAAGATTCCGCGAGACAGGAGTATATATACCGGGACCCCCGGCGGAGATTTTCGTCGATTCCGGCTAAGAGTCTAAGACTACGAACCAGAACGATCGTTTTTGAATCTGTCCTTGTCAGGATAATAGTTCTACGGTGTGTGCTCTCCGGGCCGCCTACAAACTCTACGGTGAGTGCTCTCCGGGCCGCCTCGGCGTGTGCTCTTCGGGCCGCCTACAAACTCTACGGTGAGTGTTCTTCGGGCCGCCTACAAACTCTACGGTGTGTGCTCTCCGGGCCGCCTCGGCGTGTGCTCTACGGGCCGCCTATAAAACTCTACGGCGAGTGCTCTCCGGGCCGCCTCGGCGTGTGCTCTTCGGGCCGCCTACAAACTCTACAGTGTGTGCTCTTCGGGCCGCCTCTGAACTCCACGGCGAATACTCTACGGGCCGCCTCCCGTCACCATCCTGCCAAGAAGAGGCACCAAGGGACAACGGTCAACAGTTCCAACACCCGAGCCGGACCCTGTCCCTGAAGAGGATTCCACTAGGCCTTTAAACCGGGGGATAGTACTCCTCCCCTGGAGGCTCTGCCGCATTGCCTTGCCACCGAGTCCCGGTCAACAACGGGACCCACGGAGACCAAGCACCCGTACGACGAGCTCTCAAACCTCGCCGGAGCTCAACCAGAAGCCAGTATCCACAGGGACGCAGACTTCCCTCCAACTGGGAGTTGCGCAGACGCAGACGACGCCGAGTCTGTCAATTGCGGTTCAATTCAGCCCGCACGCTCCGAGTCCGAGCAACGACGTTCCCGCGACGCCCAAGGGAAGGCCTCGTACCCCGGGCCGCCGGCGAAAGAAGCGTAGGCCCAAGTTAGTCGAAGCCTGTAAGGAACTATTTGGAGCATCACCGGAGGAAGTCCGTCACAAGGACTAAAGCAATAAAAACCGCTCTTTTAAGGGTGCCCAAAGATTCCAACAGGAACAACCTCTGGTTCATAATAAATAAATATTTTTCCTGTCATTGTCACATCCCGACAACCTTACCCACATTCATATAGTGAATTTGAATAAGCGCCAAACTCGCGTGTGTATGAGCACCCTCCACACGTTGTGGCGGTGGCAACATCTTGAAAGTTGGCTTTACTGTCGCGCGCTTGCCGCTTTTATAGGGTTACATTTGGAAACACACACCGTGTGCACACCGGCCGCTAAAAATCTGTACTGTACGTTACATATAATATATGTTATTTGCGCGCACGCATATACACACACACAGAGACACACACACACACACAGAGAAAAGAGGAGAGAGAGAGAGAGAGAGAGGCGATGGAGAGAGGGGGAGAAGAGAGAGAGAATATGCATCATATAAAAACAAAATTTATCTACAGTATTTGTTATTTGTTATAATAGATGGAATTCTACTTTTGATTCTATATATCAACTGGTAATTCTTTTAAAAGACGGCTCAGAGAAAATAAATCAATGCTTAGATTATTGTAACTTACAGAGATTGACAAATGATGAAATAAAATTTTTAGACGAGTATTGTCAGGTAATTATATGCACTTATATCGTTTATACATGTATGTAATTTATATATTTAACAAGTATATGAGTTACATACATGTATAGATGATAAAAAAATATTTTTTCCTATTTTCTTGGATTAGATAATGGAACCTTTGGCAAAGGCTTTAAATATTTTGCAAAGCGATGTAGGAATGTATATGGGATATTTATTACCTGTCCTGAACAGTTTACAAGAAAAACTAGAAAACTTCACAAATAAATTGACGGATTGTCAGTCACTAGTTACAGCCATTCAGCAAGGCTTAAATCAAAGGTAATTTGTTAATCCGTTTATGTGTTAAACTAAAAAAAATATGCATACAGTATTCGCATTCTAAGAACAAAAATATAAACATATAAACTATAAAATATAAATATAAACTTTATATCTATATGTATTATTTTAGATTTTGTACAACATTTGAGAAAAAAGAATTAATAATTGCTAGTTGTCTACATTCTGAATTTAAATTAAACTGGTTAACTGGCGAAAAGAAAAAATTAGCTGAAAGCTACTTACAAGTAAACCTACCCAAGTGTTACACTCCGATTTCGATAAGCTTTGAATATATTATAGTCTAGGTCAAAATAAGAGACACATATTTTTTTATACGTGCCCATACGGCCGTTAAAGGGGTAAAACACCCTCTAGCAAAAAATCGGTTTTTATATTTCTGAGGTAATACCGTCAAAACGATAAAAGATATAAAAAAATGTTTCAAATAAAAGTTTTATGATTTTTAATGTACTTTATAAAAGTGCACTCAAATTTTTCAAAATTTTATTTTTTTTCAAAATTTTATCTCCCCCCCTCCTCAATTTTTGAAAATTTAAAATTTGTCTTATAACAAAACTTATAGTATGTAAAAGTAAGAGATGGAGAAACCATCTTCCTTTTAAAATCCGCGGCAAGTCGAGGAATGCCGACGGGTCGCCCAGCCGAAAAGGAGGCAGCAGGTGTCAAGAGGCGAAGAGAGACGAGTCTAGAATTTCAGGACAGAGAGTGAGAAGGAACGGTACGACTACTGGACATACTGTAAATTTACAAAAGGAGAAACAGCCTGGAGTAAGAAGGAGCAGTGCTTTCGATTCCTCGTTTTATAGGTCGGTAAGATATGTGAACCGAGATGGGAAATGCGGAGCACCACGTTGTCGCATAGGCACGGCGCTATCGCATTGATAGGTTAAGAAAGAAACTGTCTATGATGTTATGTTATGTTATGATGTTATGTTTTTTTAATAAAAACCCTCGTTTTATAGAGACATCGAGCGACTCCCTTTTTCATCCCCAGCAGAATTTACTAAGAGTGTGAATTCCACTCTTACAAATCGAAAGCTAAAACTTCAGATTCCAAATGACGACGCACGTGGCATTTCGATTTTATGCAACCGTAGAGGAAGGAGCGGACAAAAAATCAAACGTACACAAACTAAAATGGATCCAACCGGCCGATACGAAACTGCAATATGAGTTGCCGACAGAATTACAATCCCCGAATGCACATCCGGAAATTTGCGCGCTGCCGAAAGTAAAATCGGTTCTTGCTTCAATGAAAACACGTGGTTCATACCGCACATTCAAGATCTCATTGCCACCGGAGAGCGCATCGTTATACATGGACGAAGACGGTAATATAAGATACAAAGGAGTTTACCTACAATCTATGGAAGCCGCACAAGAGAGTGGAAAGGCAACGGATAAGATAACAAAAGAGCACTCAACAACACAGACGAAAACGGAAACATCGAATGCAAAGAAGAATTTAAAGAAAATACGCGAAGATTTTGTGTTAGGTAATTTTGATGGAAAGAATTTCCCGATTGCAAACTGGTTTTACATGTTTGAAAAGGAATGCGAAAGATGCCAAGTCACGTTGGACGAAGATAAAGTATTGATTTTGCGCCTGTTCTTAGAAGGTACAGCAAAAGACTGGTATTCCTCAAAAGTCATGGCATTAGGGTTAGATGAGAGTTTTGATATATGGAAGAAAACAATGTTAGAAAGCTTTCGCGAAACAGGATGGCGAAAATGCAGAGAGGCCTATTCCTTTAGATATGTCGGAGGCAGTTTAGTAGATTATGCATTGCGAAAAGAAAACTTGCTGGTAAACCTACGGAAAGACTTCCCGGTAGATATCCTTATCGATTTGATTATAACAGATCTGCCAATCTACATACAAGATAGGATAGATAAAACAGAGGTTACCTCAATTGAAAAAATGTTAGGAGAGCTACGAAAGTTAGAAAGCATGGTACAAAGAAAAAAAACATTCAGTCATGCTAACAACCCGGTGACTAATAATCAACGTAGTACAAAGCCAGGCGCACAAACGAACGAAAGGAAACCGTGTGCGTATTGCGAATCGAAAGGATTCATAGGGAGATTCCACCCCGAAACGATATGCAGACTAAAACAAAGAGACGCTAGTGGAGACTCGAAAAACATAAAAACGGTAAATAATATCGCAGTTCAAGAACATTTAAATGAAACTATAATTGATCAAAAAAACTAGTTTGGCTGCCGCTGATAACGCTAGAAGTGTTCCTAAATGGCACTAAAATGAACGCAATCTACGATTCAGGTGCAAATGTCACAATATTAAATTCAAAAATCGTAAGGAAAATGCAGCTGCCAATGAAAGAAGACAGAAACACTTTCAAGACGGTCAGTGGCAGGAAAAATGTTTCAGGAAGACTAGGTGCGAGACTGAGAGTACACAAAATTGAGAAAATGGTGAATATCTTTGTAGTGGATGATGAAAATTTTGGATACGACATGCTACTGGGCCTCGACTCGATAAAAAATTTTTGTCTAAAACAAGAGTATGATCTCAGAATTTACCAAAAAGAAGAGGTAATCTCAAAAATGGATTCCTCAATAGGAAACAAAGAATATCTAGTTAATTTTAACGAAGGGATCCCAACCGAACAATTTGACGCAAAATTGGAGCATTTACCGGAAGAAAAGAGAAAGGAATTAAGACTTTTGATAGATGAATATGAATCGATTTTTGCGAAGAATAAATTCGATGTTGGAAAAGTGAAGGATCACGAGGCGCAAATAAAGCTCGTAGAACGAAGATTTATATCAAAAAAACCCTATCGGTGCTCAATAGATGACCAGAAGGAGATAGAATTTCAAATAAAGGAACTAATAAAGGCAGATCTAATTGAAGAATCGTGTTCACCGTTCGCATCCCCAGTTACACTGGCCTACAAACGAGACGAAGGTACAAAAACAAGAATGTGCATTGATTTTCGAGATTTAAATAAGTTACTGATTCCGGAACCACAACCTTTCCCACTAATAGACGACATTATCGTAAAGACAAATGGCTCTGAGTGGTTCTCGGCACTAGATATAAACTCTGCGTTTTGGTCAATCCCATTACGCATGAAAGATAAATATAAAACGGCGTTTGTAACGCAAGACGGACATTGGCAATGGAAATGCTTACCATTTGGCCTAAAGAACTCTCCAAGCATATTCCAACGCATATTAAACAATATCATCCGAAGGAACAATCTAAGCGCATTTTGCATAAACTATATCGATGACATAATTATCTTTTCAAAATCGTTTGAAGAACACATGGACCATCTGCAAAAACTACTACAAGCAATATACAAGGAAGGCTTCCGATTAAAATTTGTAAAATGCAGCTTTGCGAAAAACGAAGTAAAATACCTGGGGCACATTATTTCGAAAAATACGGTTCGACCGACCATCGAAAACCTGATATCAATTCAAAATTTCCCGATACCAAACTCGAGGAAAAAAGTACGCCAATTTTTAGGGAAAGTAAACTTTAATCATAAGTACATTCCGAATACAGCCCGACTTCTAGAACCACTACACAACTTACTTAGAAAAAACGTGGACTTCTCTTGGACACACGACTGTCAGGAAGCATTCGTGAAAACAAAAAATTTATTATGTTCGCAACCAGTACTCGCAATCTATAACGCCAAGGCACCGACGGTTATATATACAGATGCCAGCATAGAAGGACTCGGGGCAGTATTAAAGCAACAACAACCGAATGGAGAGCTTAAACCAGTCGACTATTTTTCAAAAAAATTGAAAGACTACCAAAAAAAGAAGAAAGCAATATTCCTAGAGTGTCTTGCTATTAAAGAAGCAATAATCTACTGGCAGTACCGGCTCATAGGAAAGAAGTTCACAGTGGTCTGTGATCACAAACCTCTCGAAGGGCAAAACATTAGATCCAGAACAGATGAAGAGTTAGGAGATATGATGCATTTTCTCTCACAATTCGACTTCGACATTAAATATGAACCGGGAAGAACAAACGTAGAAGCGGACTACCTCTCCCGAAACCCAGTAATCTCAGAAACGGAAAATATAGAAGAAGGTATAAAAACAGCAAACTTTGTTGATATGGAAGACATAAGAGAGGATCAAAGAATTAACAAAGACCAGATATATACAATGAAAGATAGATGCGAGGAAAACGGAATAGTATACAAGCTCAGAAAAGATAAAAAGCAAATAATTGTATCGGAAGAATTCGGAAAGAGTTTGGTGGCAAAAGTACATAGAAGCTACGGACATATTTGCAAAAGTAAAGTTATAAACAAGATAAGAAACTTCTACTACTTTAAAGATATGGAAAAAATTACAAAACGGTTCTGCGACAGCTGTGACATCTGCTCAAGAAATAAAACGTGAAGCAAACATTATGGATTACTATCAAAACTAGGACCAGCGGAAAAACCTTTTGACATTGTCTCTCTAGATACGATTGGTGGATTTACAGGAAATAGATCGTCAAAAAGATATTTACATTTACTAGTCGACCATTTTACAAGATACGCGTTTATACTGACGTCGAAAAACCAAACGGCAGAAGATTTCATTAAATTGCTGAGGAAGATTCAAGATAAACACCAGATACAAACACTCCTTGCAGACCAATATAGCGGGATAAATTCAGATGCGTTCAAAAATTATCTCAAACAACAGAAGATTAATTTAATCTTTACTGCAGTAAACTGTCCGTTTACAAATGGACTAAACGAAAGACTGAATCAAACTCTGGTGAATAGGATTAGATGTAAAATAAACGAAACAAAATCTAGAGCGTGGTCGAAAATAGCCGAAGAATGTACAGAACAATATAATCGTACGGAACATTCGGTTACCGGATTCAGCCCAGAATATTTGCTGTTTGGAGAAATCGACCCAGGGATTCCAAAAGAACTGAGACCAAAGAGGGACCTAGACAAAGATAGAATATTGGCATTAAAAAATTCCCAAAGAAATCACACCTACAATAAAAGTAAATATGATAAGAATAGGTTAAACTACGATTTTGATGTCGGACAAATGGTCTACGTGGAAAATGGATCAAGACTGAACAGAAGAAAATTAGATGAAGTTAGAATCGGGCCGTTCCCGATAATCCGAAAAATCTCGAATACCATTTTTGAAATTGACTCAGGTCATAGAAAGAAAGAGTCAAATTACTACCACATATCAAAACTCATGCCATACACCGAATTCGAAGATGTCGACGATACACAGACTTTACAGGCTCCGCTGTAAATCTTCTGGAGGGGGGGGATGTAAAAGTAAGAGATGGAGAAACCATCTTCCTTTTAAAATCCGCGGCAAGTCGAGGAATGCCGACGGGTCGCCCAGCCGAAAAGGAGGCAGCAGGTGTCAAGAGGCGAAGAGAGACGAGTCTAGAATTTCAGGACAGAGAGTGAGAAGGAACGGTACGACTACTGGACATACTGTAAATTTACAAAAGGAGAAACAGCCTGGAGTAAGAAGGAGCAGTGCTTTCGATTCCTCGTTTTATAGGTCGGTAAGATATGTGAACCGAGATGGGAAATGCGGAGCACCACGTTGTCGCATAGGCACGGCGCTATCGCATTGATAGGTTAAGAAAGAAACTGTCTATGATGTTATGTTATGTTATGATGTTATGTTTTTTTAATAAAAATCCTCGTTTTATAGAGACATCGAGCGACTCCCTTTTTCATCCCCAGCAGAATTTACTAAGAGTGTGAATTCCACTCTTACAAGTATATTTAACGACAAATTCAACCATGTATAATAAAGTTGCATTCCGAAGACGCATGTTTCAGAAATAAACTAGAAATACCTCTATATCGCTATACGCGCGCCCCATCTGTATCAGGATCTGAAATTACACTTTCGTCTTCAAAATTTAAGGTAGTGTAACTTTCCAAATATGTGTGATTATCAATAGCATCTTTAATCAAATCTTCTAACTGTGTTGCGAATTTTATTTCTTCTCTAGTGATAATAGTATTAATATCATATTGTGGCTGATCAAAACTTTTACACAAGAGATTCAAAATGTTTTTTGGATTCACCGACATTTTCGCGTACACAAAACTATACTGGTAAGGCAATGATCCAAACTGGCAATTGATACATTTATTAAAGATCACAACGTTTCGACCATAAGATTTGGTCCTTTTCAAGTGTATCTGCCAATATAATAAAAGAAGGGAACAATACAATAAAAGTGTGTTACAATATATATAAAAATTATTAAGATTATTACTTACAATTTACGAATTATGATATTAAAAAACACTCATCTAATCATTCAGTGGTTAGCAGTCATCGGGTGTCTCACTCCCTTGATTTCGATTGGAAAAATCCTAAAATTCTCTATAAGAAAAATCACACAAAAAAACGGGAGATTGCCGAAATATTTTTCATAAAGAAATGCAGTTCGGCCATAAATCTACAGAGAGACATGGAAAATTTGTCAGCGTTATATGACCGTCTCATCGACATTGTATAATTCTCTACGACTATGCGAAATTTCATGTCACTTGTTATTGAAGCATTGTTGCGTTGTAGCTGATAGCTCGCCTCGCCCCCCGTACTGCTTTTGTTTATTTTCATGTTATGACTCCTCTAACAATAGTCATACCTAATTATTCTATTTTTAGCGGTCATGAACAGTTGACGCGTATTTAATTGCTAGACATTTTTAACATCTCACTTTTTTCAATTTTATATTATAATGTAATCCCTAAGTCACACTCGTAAATTGTAAATAATAATCTTGATAATTTTCATATATATTGTAACACACTTTTATTGTATTGTTCTCTTCTTTTATTATATTGACAGATACACTTGAAAAGGATCAAATCTTATGGTCGAAACGTTGTGATCTTTAATAAATGTATCAATTGCCAGTTTGGACGTCGATCATTGCCTTACCAGTATAGTTTTGTGTACGCGAAAATGTCGGTGAATCCAAAAAACATTTTGAATCTCTTGTGTAAAAGTTTTGATCAGCCACAATATGATATTAATACTATTATCACTAGAGAAGAAATAAAATTCGCAACACAGTTAAAAGATTTGATTAAAGATGCTATTGATAATCACACATATTTGGAAAGTTACACTACCTTAAATTTTGAAGACGAAAGTGTAATTTCAGATCCTGTTATAGTAGAAGATTTTGAAGATGATTATGAAGAGACGACAAAAGATAATAAAAAAGTAAAAATTGACATAGATTTTCATTATAAACAAAAAGCTGTTGAATTTTGGCGTTCAGGTAAAAAAAATTTGAGACTATAAAACATAGATTCAGAAAAGTTACAAACAGGGAACTTCTATATAAATGGGAAACACAAATTGTTGAAGGTGGAACGAGAAATGAAAAGTTATTACAAATTTCCAAGTGTGTATTAGATACATTTCAAAATGCATTGGATAAATCAGTACCAATACATGATCTGGATATTAAAAGATGGGCTCTAAAAGCGAGAGATGATTGTAATTTATCACAACACTTGTTCATGGCTTCTTCGAAATGGATTCATAATTTTAAAATAAGACACCGGATTGTTTCACGAAAAATTAATAAATTCGTCACTCAAACGCAAATAGCGAACAAAGAAGAATTGAGGGGAAAAGCTAACGAATTTGTGGAGAATGTGAAGTCGAAAATTGCATTGATTGGAAGAATAATGTATATAATTCTGATCAGTATATAATTCTGATCAGGTTTCAATTTGGAAATACATGCAGGACGTACATTATCCTTCATAGGAACATCAAAAGTTGAAACTTTAGCACAATCCCTGAATTCTCTGACCCACAGTTACACGATACAGCCCATTATATCTGCCAGCGGACATTTAATGTCTCCTTTGTTCATAGTTTTAAAAGAAAAAGATGGTACATTCGGACCAAAAATTGAAAAAGATTTATACAAAGCGGATAATATTCTCGTTTTAGCTTCTACTTCCGGTAAATTGACATCGGAGCTCGCAATTAGGTGGTTTGAACAAATTTATTTACCTAACACTAATGAAAAATCTGTCTTGTGTTTAGATTCATGGACGGGGCAAAACGAACAAAAATTTAAGACCATTGATAAACATGGAAAAGAAATAAATATTTTGACGATTCCTGCCGGAACGACCGGTATGATTCAGCCATTAGATGTTTATACATTTAGGCCGTGGAAGAACTTTTTGAAACATTTTTCAGATGTAGTTATATTATATAATTATAGCATTAATTTGCATTTAAGAAATAATATTCTCAAAATTCAATCTCTTTTTCACAACCAATTTTCATCTCCCAGATTTGTAAATCTCTTTAAATATGCATGGTACAAGAGTGGTTACATTGAAAACAAACCGCCTAAATGCGAGACGCCTGTAAATTTTTGTTTCAAAAATTGTGATCCTATTTGTGACTCTTGTCATGATATTGCAATATTTAAATGTGCTTGGTGCGCAAAATCAAAGTGCATACAGCATTTCTTTGATCCAGAAAATTTTGGCCGTCCTCATTATTGTACAGATTTTCAAGAATAAAAATTTAATAAAATTAAACCTACAAAAAGTCTATACAAATTTATTTAAAAACCCATAAAAAACATAATACAAAAATAAACATAAAAAATCTTATATTTAATAAAATAAAAAATATATATACGTATGTGTAATGTAAGTTAATAATTAAATATATATACGTGTAAGCAAAAAATCATTACATTTAGAACAAACGTGTTATTTTTGTAAGAAAAAAACATTAAAAAAACAAACATGGCAATAGGTATTAAAGCCGAATACAGATGGGGCGCGCGTATAGCGATATAGAGGTATTTCTAGTTTATTTCTGAAACATGCGTCTTCGGAATGCAACTTTATTATACATGGTTGAATTTGTCGTTAAATATACTATAAGTTTTGTTATAAGACAAATTTTAAATTTTCAAAAATTGAGGAGGGGGGAGGTAAAATTTTGAAAAAAAATAAAATTTTGAAAAATTTGAGTGCACTTTTATAAAGTACATTAAAAATCATAAAACTTTTATTTGAAACATTTTTTTATATCTTTTATCGTTTTGACGGTATTACCTCAGAAATATAAAAACCGATTTTTTGCTAGAGGGTATTTCACCCCTTTAATGGCCATATGGGCACGTATAAAAAAATATGTGTCTCTTATTTTGACCTAGACTATAATATATTCAAAGCTTATCGAAATCGGAGTGTAACACTTGGGTAGGTTTACTTGTTAGAAGATTTGTTAGGCATTCGCTGAAGTGAAAATTCTCCCAACTCAAACAATGATGATTATGATGATTTTTTCACTTTTCATCGGCAATCGACATTAACTTCAGAGAAGTCTGGAGAAGAAGAGTTACAACGATTTTTGAAATCGAAAAGATGTGATATTGATACATTGCAAAATTTTCCGAAGTTAAAAAAGTTATTCATTAAATTTAATACGGTTCTACCGAACAGTGCATCCGTTGAAAGACTATTTAGTTTTGGTAGTTCTGCATTTACACCTTCTAAAGGTTGGTTACATAATGATGTAATCGAATATCAGCTTCTATTAAAAATTAGTAAAAAATATCGATAAAGTAACATATATTTTGTCTCTTGTGATTTAGAATTATGTAGATAATCTTATATCCTAATTATTAGAAAAGTAACGGGAAAAGTAACGAATCGTTATTTTTTAAGTAACGGTAACGATAACTAGTTACTTTTGAGACTCAGTAACTAATAACGGTAACTAGTTACTTTTTTGACTCTGTAACAAGTAACGATAACTAGTTACTTTTAAAAAGTAACTTTCTCATCCCTAGTTAATTGATTCACTTCGGCATCCAGACTCGTAGCCTTACCTTCCCTGCTGCTTCGGGTTGACCGATCTATCTCGATATTTAGACCCGTAGCTTTAACTTCTCCTTTGCTGTTACGAATTAATCGATTTATTTCGGAATCCAGACCCGCAGCTTTATTCCTTTTTTTCACTCTCTATCCATCTGACGAGAGGAAACTTTCCTGGGTCTAACGAGTGCTGTAAATTATAGTGAGGTCGCGAGTATGGGAGTCACCCAAGAAGGTCCCGAGCTGCCGCAAAGCATCGGAGGAACCGACGGAATAGGCGCAGAAGTTGACCCAGCAAATAATAGAAATAATGAGCAAAGAAAATAGTAATAGAAGTAGTTAGAGTAAGCCGATCCCCGATCCAAAGACGGGGGCGAGAGACGAGGAGAGGCAGGGGGTAGGCCGGAAATGGTGAGCCGCCCAAGCTTGACGCTAGGCGGCGGCACCTCCGAAGTTTTGTGGCGTGTAGCACTCTGCTGCACGCACGCCCTGATTGGCCGGCACGATGCTGCTGCTCGCCAATCATAACGCTAACGGCGCTAGTCAGCGACTAAGTCAAAAGGTTATTTAGAGAACATTTTCGTAACTGTCGTTTACTGGAAGTCGTTACGGGTGGTTCGAAATAATGGATCTCAGTTGTACTTGTTTCTTACAGAATATATTTTCTTAGATTGTTAAGTTACACGTGCTCAAGTTAGTTTATTCGCCTCCTTTATTACCCCTTGCTCCGGTTTATCAAGCTCTCCGCCACAGGAGGCAATTGGTGACCCCGACGTGATCGGAGCAGCGGTCTAGGGGTTCGAGGGCTCCGCGGAATTCCGTGTGTTTCTGGAGCATTCTGGAGCGTTCTGGTGCGTTCGGGACGGCGCCATGTCGTTATGCCGTTCGCCCCCGGTCGAGGCGGGCGAACCGGTCGCACGCGCTTCCGCCGCCCGGGGCATCCTTGGTCAGGAGTCGGCGTATCCGGGCGCCGCTGCGGATTTGTTCCTGGGAGCCGGCGAAGGCAATCGAGGCGACGACACGCGGTACATCCAGTCAGCCAGGACCATGAAGCTGCCGCCATTCTGGAAGGAACACCCCACATTGTGGTTCGCACAGGTGGAAGCCGCGTTCGGAGTCGCGCGGATTACAGGCGACGATACAAAGTTCCGCTATGTGGTGATGCATTTGGAGCAGGAGGTCTTACCGTTCGTTTCTGATATCATTGTCAGTCCTCCGGCGCACGGGAAGTACGAGGCGTTGAGGAGCCGCATTCTCTCCTCGTTCGACGAATCGAGCGAATCGAAACTCCGGAGGTTGTTGCACGGGCACGAACTTGGCGACGAGCGACCTTCCAAGTTCCTCCAGCGCCTACGCAATTTGGCAGGAGGCCAGTGTGGTGAGTCCATCCTGCGTACGTTGTTCCTGGAACAGCTCCCGGAGCAGATTAGGAGCAGCCTGGTGGCAGGCGAAACGGCTGATCTTAGTAAGTTAGCATCACAGGCCGACAAGATCGCGGAGGTTACCAAGCCGATGGGCGCCACCGCGGTCAGCACGATCGACACCCGCCGTAACGACACGTTGGAGAAAGAGCTCACCGAGCTTCGCAGTCAGATAACAGCCTTGACGACGGAGGTCAGACGCCAGCGCGGGAGCGGCCGCGAGGGTGAGCGCGGGGCTCGGCGCAGATCGCGTGGTCGTTCGGCCAGCCGCGCGCGTGCGGCCGGCCATGGGCGGTCGGCCGATGAGGCCCTCTGCTACTACCACGAGAGTTTCGGCGAGGACGCCGAAACTCTCGTGGTAACTGCCGCGCACCGTTCCTGGAAGAAAGGAAGGAAGACAGTTAGAGCCATCACCCCTACACCTGACAAGGTGTTGGGAAACTAATCGCGCCGTCACGCGTCGAAGCGGCGGAGAACGGCGCGGAGCACAGTTACCGCCTCACCATGAGAGACCGTTCCACGGGAACTCGTTACCTAATCGACACCGGCGCGGACATCTCGGTGCTCCCGGGTACACGGGCCGATGCCGCGAGGGGAGTCACCGGACGACAGCTATTCGCCGCGAACAATACACCCATACGGACTTACGGCACGCGCGCGGCCACCGTGAATCTCGGGCTGAGGCGCGATTTCCGCTGGACATTCACCGTGGCACATGTTTCCGGTGCAATTCTAGGTGCGGATTTCCTGGCTCACCACCACTTACTTGTGGATCTGCGGCGGCGCCGCCTGGTTGACGGAGGCACCGGATGTTCTGCTGCGGGACGACTATCCGACAGCACGGCGCCCACGGTGACGACGATACAGCGGGGCACGGCGTGCGAGGACTTGTTGAGGGAGTTCGTCGACATAACAAGACCCTCTCAGCGCGTGGGTTTGGGCTCGCTGCACCACGTGCAGCACCACATCCTCACGCGGGGTCCACCAGTCGCGGAGGCCGCCCGCCGTCTACCACCGGCAAAGTTAAAGGCAGCAAAGGCGGAGTTCAACTATATGCTAGCCGAAGGAATTTGCCAGCCGTCAAGCAGTCCATGGGCTAGTCCGCTGCATCTGGTGCCCAAGAAGAACGGCGAATGGCGACCCTGCGGAGACTATCGGAGGTTAAATGGGATTACGACGCCAGACAGGTACCCAATACCTCACCTGCACGATTTTTCCTACCGCCTCCATGGTTGCAGGATATTCTCGACGCTCGACCTCGCGCGGGCGTATCACCAGATACCCGTGGCCCCGGAGGACCGACCGAAGACAGCCGTCATAACGCCATTCGGACTCTTTGAGTTCAACGTTATAACGTTCGGCCTCCGAAACGCAGCACAGACTTTCCAGCGTCTGATGGATGCCGTATTCCGTGGTCTGGATTTCGTCCACTGCTACATCGACGACGTGCTCGTCGCGTCGAGGGACGAGGCTCAGCACCAGCGGCATCTCCGCATCGTGCTGGAACGACTGAGGAGCAACGGACTCTCAATTAATGCCGCCAAGTGCACGCTCGGGGCGCAACGGGTAACTTACCTAGGTTACGAGGTGACGATCGCGGGAGTCGATCGCGGGAGTCAAACCGCTGGAACACAGGATTACTGCCATCTCCGAATATCCACGACCCGAGGACATCAGCCAGCTGCGGAGATTCCTGGGGATCGTTAACTTTTATAGAAGATTTCTCAGAGGAGCGGCAGACGCGCAAGCACCACTGCACGCCTTACTTACCGGAGCGAAGCGCAGGGACAAACGACCCGTCTTTTGGAGCGACGACACCGTCGCGGCCTTCGAGCGTTGCAAGAGACAACTGGCCGGAGCGGCACTGCTGGCGCACCCGGCGGCTGACGCCCCGCTCCGACTCCAGACTGACGCTTCGGACACTGCGATCGGGGTGGTCCTCGAGCAGTGGAATGGGGACCACTGGCAGCCGTTGGGTTTCTTCTCTAAGAAGCTCAGTCCCGCTGAGCGCAACTACAGCGCATATGACCGAGAGCTGTTGGCGAGTTACCGAGCGGTTAAATTTTTTAGGCACATGGTCGAGGGCAGGCGTTTTGTGGTACGCACGGATCACAAGCCGCTTACCTACGCATACCAACAGCGTTCCGACAGGGCATCGCCGCGGCAGGTTCGGCAGCTGGATTTTGTTGGCCAATTCACCACACGCATAGTTCACGTTGCAGGCGTGGACAACACTGTCCCCGACGCGCTGTCACGGGTCGAGACCATTGAGGCACCGACGGTAGTCAGCACGGACGAGCTGGCGGGAGAACAGGCCGCGGACGAGGAGCTACAACAATTGTTACGCACAGAAACCGCACTCAAACTGCGTAGATTGTGTATTGCAGGTACCGACAGGTCACTGTACTGCGATGTAAGCGGCCAGGAGATACGGCCGTACGTTCCTCGCAGCCTGCGCCGACGGATTTTCACACGCACGGTTTATCGCATCCGAGCGGCCGAAGCACGAGACGACTAATTGCACGGGCATTCGTCTGGCCCAGGTATGTCTGCCGACATACTCGATTGGGCGCGATCTTGCCTGGCGTGCCAAAGAAACAAGATCCACCGACACGCGCGCACTCAGCCGCAACACATCCCGATGCCGGACAGCAGGTTCTCGCACGCGCACCTGGACATCGTCGGGCCACTACCGGAGTCCAGGGGTTACACCTACTGTTTAACCGTCATCGACCGCTTCACCAAATGGCCGGAGGTGATACCGATCGCGGAAACATCCGCTGACACGGTGGCGACAGCGTTCTACGCGAGTTGGGTGGCACGATTTGGCGTCCCTGTCACAATCACTACCGATCGCGGATCGCAGTTCGAGTCCATTATGTTTCAGGCGCTGACGAGGCTTCTGGGTGTCACGCGCATCCGGACAACGGCATATCACCCAGCGTCGAATGGGATGGTCGAGCGCTGGCACCGTTCCTTAAAGGCAGCTATCCGCTGTCACGGAGACCAACAATGGATGGACGTCCTCCCGACCGTTTTGTTGGGTCTTAGGTCCAGTTTCAAGGAGGACATCAAGGCCACCACCGCGGAAATGGTGTACGGCGCTGCACTGCGACTGCCCGGAGAGATGTTCCTCGACGAGGAGATGCCGCCGGACCCGCAGATCTTCGTCGAGCGCTTCCGCGAGCACATGCGGAAAGTGCGCTCTACGCCCGCGGCACACCACACAAGACGCAAGCCGTTCACACACCGCACACTATTTTCTTGTAGTCACGTCTTCGTCAGGGTCGACAGCGTCAGGCGGCCACTGGAGGCGCCGTACGAGGGGCCATACGAGGTCGTCGACAGGCCATCGGACCGAGTTTTCGTCGTCCGGGTAAAAGGCGTAGACACCACGGTGAGCGTGGAACGCCTAAAGCCCGCTTTCACAGAGGCCGAGATACTTGTCGAGGACGCAGATGCAAATATCCCGCCTACCGCACCGGACCACTCGAGACGCACTTATTCTGGCGCCACGAAGCGAAGCGTCACTTTCGAATAGGCGCGTGATACTCGGGGGGGAGTGTGTGGCGTGTAGCACTCTGCTGCACGCACGCCCTGATTGACCGGCACGATGCTGCTGCTCGCCAATCATAACGCTAACGGCGCTAGTCAGCGACTAAGTCAAAAGGTTATTTAGAGAACATTTTCGTAACTGTCGTTCACTGGAAGTCGTTACGGGTGGTTCGAAATAATGGATCTCAGTTGTACTTGTTTCTTACAGAATATATTTTCTTAGATTGTTAAGTTACACGTGCTCAAGTTAGTTTATTCGCCTCCTCTATCACCCCCTGCTCCGGTTTATCAAGCTCTCCGCCACAGTTTTGCCTACCCCCCACCTCTCCTCGCCCCTCGCCCACCGTCTTGGTTTGGATCTGATATCGGCTTACCAACACAAATTTTTGGCCCCCTCTCACCTCACTCGCGATATCGCAGAATTGTGAAAAAACCGAAAAAGTGTTTCGCGCGCCTGCGCATCACGGACTACGATGACGCTGAATTCCTCTCTCTTCGACACTTATGACAGCCTAGTAACGACTTAATTATAATCGCGTTTTCGACACTTTATTTCGGCAGGTTATGGGTCCACTACGATGAGTCATCGCCAATCGCGCGATTTCGCGCGCACGTTGAAGACTCATCGCTACAGGGTAACGGCTCCTCAAACGGAGATTGTAACTAATGTCAACGGAGTACTTTTTAACCTTTGGACTTCCTCTCTTCACCTCACTCCCCCCGCACCACGATGTTAAAAATCAAGGTCACCCCGAGGCGCGCGAAGCGCGCGTGGCGGTGCTCTTCGATGCTCGAGCTCGACTGACGCGAGAGAATAAAGGAAAAAGCAGAAAAGCGTGTCGTCGTCGTCGTTGTTGCTATGCAAGACGAGGGGTGTTGCGGGGAGGAGACGAGGGAGAATCGTTCTTTGGACTTTATTAATCGCGATCGACGCGTCGTGTGCAAAAACCGTGATATCCGGGGTTGACGCGTCCCCCGCGTCCGGTCAACGACGGACGGGAGCGTCGAGTCGACCGGACGGGGGAGTAATCGCGAATCGTCCGGTCGACGACGGGGATCGCGCGGATCTCGCCCCTCTATAAAGGGCGTCGTCGCGCGGGTGGAGTTGTGTTTGCAGTCATACACATATTACAGAACGTTAGATTTCATTAGTACGGTCGAGTTTGATTTCGCGTAATGGAAAGCGTCCAGGGAAATCGACGAAAGGAGATCGCAACGAAATCCAACGAGGATGGAAATAAATCGTGGGAACTCTCCAATCTCGACGAAGACGGTGATTTCGATGTTTCCTCTATTCCTCCCGATTCTATGCTCGAAATGCCCTCTATCTCAACGTTGGATTTACTCAACGAAATTTGGGATCCAACGTGTTTCTCAACGCGTAATTTACGACTTGTAATCGCGAGTATATCGAAATATTTGATGAATCAGGTGAGCATCGATCCATCGGTGTCTCGAGTGCGTATCGGTGTCGATATGAAAAAGCTGTTGCTGTCTCTACACTTTTTATGGATGCGCAAGCGAGGCATAAGTCCATGCACAAAAGAAGAGATGCGCTCCTTCGTGCGCGATCATACACCGCCCAAGTTACGCGAAGCATTTTTGACGGGCAAAATGTTTTTCGTGGAATTCAACGAATGGGTAAACGAATACAAGGAATACGTCGAGAGTTTGCCCATTGAATCCGAGAGTGCAACGCCAACGATCGAATACGACGTAGGAAAAAAGACCGCTCGTGGATTGGAGGCGTTGCTCGAATCTTTCGTGGAACCATCCGTCGATTGTATTTCCCAGTACATAGTATTACGAGACAAGCAACAATTGTTATCTATGAAAACGCCGGGGGAAGTTGGATCCGAATTGATTCGTTTGATGACTTTTGACTTAAAGGATATTCTGCGTAAGAACAAGCGTCATTGGTGGAAACACGCGAAGGTGCGAGCTCAATTTTTCAATTCGCCGAACGATCGGAAGACGCTATTGCTGCGTCAAGTTTTGGATGAAGCCGTTGACGATATGAGGAAGGTCCACGGTGTTGCGAAGGAGGCGAAGAATCTGGACGAAGACGGTGATTTTTAGCGATGCTTTGAGAAGAAAGAAAAAATATTGTAACGAATTTTTATATGTAACGATAAATGCATAATAAAATATAAATATTGATATACATATGTCGTTGTTTTCTTTATTTCATATTAGCTCGGGAAAAAAAATATAATCTCAGGAGGAACGAATACGTTTTATTCGTAATAATATCTATTGAAGGAGATAATAACAATTTATTCAAAAAATCAATTATGAATTGTATACATATTCTCTCTTTCGCTTGCGAAAGACATTACGCAACTACGACGATAGCGCGTTTCACAATGAACGCTGCTGACTTATATTTTTATTTATAATCGTCAACAATTTTACGGTGATTTTGGATATCCGAAACACAAAGCGACCAATTCGCAATCAATAATATCGTTGCGATCGTAGGAATCGCTCTGCGACTGATGCAATGCTCGAGATTGAATATCGTGAGTACGGTATTCAACGACACCACTAAGCGTTGTTCGCGAGTTTCTATACGCAATATCGGAGAATTGTTCAACGTTCCGAATCTCAACGTTAAATTTCCGAATGTCATCGTTGATGAATGATTGTGTGTTTCTTTGCTGTCGTTTAGCAGATTTTTTAATATAATGTTTTTTCGATCTATCAGATTGTTCCACGCGTCGAGCGACAGTAGGATCTCTTTTCCATAGCAGTCACCGATGATCACGGTAGAGTTAGTTCCAACATTGATGCCAATTTCCAAAGATTTGTAACCCGTTTTCGTTAACGCGTATTTTCGCGTTAATATCCGTCTTGGACGAAATTCACCGTTAGCGTCTCGCTTCGGAGCGTCGCTGTGCATAAAAAAATAAAAATATTAACGATAATGATTCACACAGCGATACCTAAGCGTCGCTATGCGCGAAATTTCATCACACACTCACGCGTTTCTCGTTCTTTCACGATCGTCGGGTCGCGTCTCCACATTCGTCGGTCGAATCTCTATATTCGCCGGTCGAATCTCCACATTCGTCGACCGTTCGTCAATGGTAGTTTTCTTTTTCTTTGCACCACTACCACCACTAAAATCACAATGTTCCAGTAATGGGGTGTATCCACCAGACGATGCGGGAAATGTTTCCTCGAACTGCGTGAATGGTCCGTTTAACGTCGAATACATTATCGTTGTTGTGGGTTTCTGCGAGAATGTTCCCATCGAGGAGTCGTGCGCGTGTTTAATGAAATGATTTCCCCTTCTTCGTCTCTCGTTGAGATTCCTCCTACATTTTCCCCTCTAATCCTCGTTATTGTCGTTGTTTGACATTTTACTAGATCTAACCTAAAAATTCTCCAATCATTCCTCCAGATTATTCTCGAATGTCGCAACGTCACTGATTTGTACTAAACGATTCAGAAGATCTCTCAATTGTTGCAACAATCCGTCCCTCGGACAAACCGCGCCGACCATCTGCAGATCGAAATCACCCGCTGATGTCACTAATTTGGAAAATTCGTTAAATTTATAATATTGAGAATTGAAACTTTGATTCGCCTTATTTTTACGGTCGCGCCAAGATCTTTTTGGCCAATCAAGGATCTGCGCTATCGCAGTACACAATTAAACATAAGTTGCGCGTCGACACTGTCGCTCTTTAAACGCAACCACAATCACCAACTTAAAATCAATTTGATTTCAAATGTTGGTGTTAATCATACCCCCCATCCCCTACATTTAAATAATTTATTGCGAAAAATATTACCTCAGCCAGGATTCGAACCTGGAACTCCCCCATTCCGTGCGGGTGTCATACCAATTCGACTACCGAGGCATGTGATAATATTTATCGCAATAACAGTACACCTAAGAACGTCTTTATTTTTCGGCGTGACGTATATTCAACAATAAACAATTAATATATTCGTGACCGCGTATTACTAAATAGTAAGAATTGAAACTTTGATTCGCCTTATTTTTACGGTCGCGCCAAGATCTTTTTGGCCAATCAAGGATCTGCGCTATCGCAGTACACAATTAAACATAAGTTGCGCGTCGACACTGTCGCTCTTTAAACGCAACCACAATCACCAACTTAAAATCAATTTGATTTCAAATGTTGGTGTTAATCATACCCCCCATCCCCTACATTTAAATAATTTATTGCGAAAAATATTACCTCAGCCAGGATTCGAACCTGGAACTCCCCCATTCCGTGCGGGTGTCATACCAATTCGACTACCGAGGCATGTGATAATATTTATCGCAATAACAGTACACCTAAGAACGTCTTTATTTTTCGAATCCTGGCTGAGGTAATATTTTTCGCAATAAATTATTTAAATGTAGGGGATGGGGGGTATGATTAACACCAACATTTGAAATCAAATTGATTTTAAGTTGGTGATTGTGGTTGCGTTTAAAGAGCGACAGTGTCGACGCGCAACTTATGTTTAATTGTGTACTGCGATAGCGCAGATCCTTGATTGGCCAAAAAGATCTTGGCGCGACCGTAAAAATAAGGCGAATCAAAGTTTCAATTCTTACTATTTAGTAATACGCGGTCACGAATATATTAATTGTTTATTGTTGAATATACGTCACGCCGAAAAATAAAGACGTTCTTAGGTGTACTGTTATTGCGATAAATATTATCACATGCCTCGGTAGTCGAATTGGTATGACACCCGCACGGAATGGGGGAGTTCCAGGTTCGAATCCTGGCTGAGGTAATATTTTTCGCAATAAATTATTTAAATGTAGGGGATGGGGGGTATGATTAACACCAACATTTGAAATCAAATTGATTTTAAGTTGGTGATTGTGGTTGCGTTTAAAGAGCGACAGTGTCGACGCGCAACTTATGTTTAATTGTGTACTGCGATAGCGCAGATCCTTGATTGGCCAAAAAGATCTTGGCGCGACCGTAAAAATAAGGCGAATCAAAGTTTCAATTCTTACTATTTAGTAATACGCGGTCACGAATATATTAATTGTTTATTGTTGAATATACGTCACGCCGAAAAATAAAGACGTTCTTAGGTGTACTGTTATTGCGATAAATATTATCACATGCCTCGGTAGTCGAATTGGTATGACACCCGCACGGAATGGGGGAGTTCCAGGTTCGAATCCTGGCTGAGGTAATATTTTTCGCAATAAATTATTTAAATGTAGGGGATGGGGGGTATGATTAACACCAACATTTGAAATCAAATTGATTTTAAGTTGGTGATTGTGGTTGCGTTTAAAGAGCGACAGTGTCGACGCGCAACTTATGTTTAATTGTGTACTGCGATAGCGCAGATCCTTGATTGGCCAAAAAGATCTTGGCGCGACCGTAAAAATAAGGCGAATCAAAGTTTCAATTCTTACTATTTAGTAATACGCGGTCACGAATATATTAATTGTTTATTTTATAATATTGCTTCTTATGAACGAAGCATAGGTGTCCATCGATATAACGGAAGGCTGAAGTAACTCCCGGAGGTATTCCTGGGAAAACGCTTTTAATCGTGTTATGTCTTATAATTTCCATGGAACAATCGTCTATTTCACCCACGAAGTCGTCGTTATAGATTACGAAGCTGCGTCCCATATTCGTATTTATCGCGGCGTTGATCCTAGCGTTCGCCGGTAATCCGAAATCGACGAATCTTCTCGGCCACGTGGGTAATGGTTCGAAGCTCGGATATCTTACCATATAGATTTGTTGATTCGCGAAGAGCGCGATGTTGCCCGATGGCGTTTGATATGCGGCCGACAGACGCGTGAAATTTTTAGGAAGAATCTTTACGTAATCTCTCAATGAGAATGGCGCGTGGTAAAATTTTCCCGTTATATCCATCGTCCAAACGTTATCATTGTGCACTATGTATATTTGATTTTCTATTATTAAAATGACGTCCACGCTTCGCAGTGCGCACAGATCCGTAACGGTTTTCGTCGCGATCGTAGTAGGAATCGCGTTGGTGGTGATTGTAGTTGGTGTCGTGCTCGGCAATTTTGGTTCAATATTGTTCCTAACACCGTATAAATGTTGAATATTGAAAACGTCTTCGAGACTCAGTTTAATCGGAAAACGATCGGGCGTCACGTACGCGAACATCACCGAATTCTCGTGCACGCTGTGCCTCAGTCCCAAGGTGTGACCGATTTCGTGCGTGAGCGTGTGAAGCAGATACGCTTTGTCGTCAGGATTCTTATTTACCGTTATGTGCCACGGTTCAGCTCTATCCACGTGCACCTCCAATACTTCGTCGCGATTTCCAGTGGGAAAGAAAGCGTGAGCGAGAGTTCCACCCGGTCCGTCCAACGGTGCCGGGCACATTTCGCCGTTTCGTCTGTTGGTATTCACGTGAAGACCCTCATGATACGATATCAATATATCGGGATTCAACGTTTTGCGTTCAAACGTCAGTGTCGTATTCGCCGCCCATAAGTCAAATGCGACTCGAGTCGTTTTCAGGTGTTCTTCGTCAGCCAGATGAAAGTTCCATGTGAGATGTCTCTTCGGCCATGGTCTAGCGAGCGGACTAAGCTCGTGATTTAAAAAATATTCCACGTCGCATCGCGGTCTACGCATCAGATTTAACGTGGCGTTGTTCAATTTACCGTTTCCCGACAATCGATAGTACTCTTGAAATCGTTCGATCGTCTTGCTTAAAATTAGCGTCGCGTTTTCGGATGAGCGCGTCTGCGTATTGTCGTCCAAATAGCCGTATCTTCGCAGATATTTGATCGCTGTTTCGACATCGCCGTCGCCGGATTCGCGGCTCGCCGCGACGACGGCGATCGCGCACACGAGAGCGAATGCTGGCGACATCTGTGAGAATCGAGTGATACAAAATACGAGATACGAGATACGAGGAAAAAAAAGATTATCTCAACGCTTCGAGCGTCCGTGCGCGATTGACGAGGACGCTAACGATAAGCCACCGATAAGCTCGGTTTCGCGTATCTATTTATATTTCCCGTCGACTCGAGATTGCGTAATACACACAAAGTGAACCCGAAACATTAATAGTACATTTATAATATACTATAGTACGTTTATAATATATAGTATATATACGTTATATATAATATATACGTTTAAAATATATAATGTTAAATATATATTATTTTTTAAATATATATTATTTTTAAATATATATATTATGTTTAAAATATATGTATATATAACGTTAAATATATATAACATTAAATATATATTATGTTTAAAATATAAGACGCACAGTTATTATACGGATTTAAATATCATACGGTGATTTAAAACTATATATTTCGAGGAGAGTTTAAGGAAACACTGAATGAAAACTTATTATTTTAAAATGAATATAATATTATATATTTTCCTTATAATACAAAATATAGTTGTAACAAAAAAATCGTTTTAAAAATACAATCTATCAATTATACAGACTCCTCGATGTCGTTTTGTTTCACCTTCCTCGATGTCGTTTGTTTCACCTTCCTCGTCCTCGGTTCACGATAATCCTCTGCTGACTCTCGTCAATTCCGCCTCTATCAATTATACAGACTCCTCGTTGTCGTTTGTTTCACCTTCCTCGATGTCGTTTGTTTCACCTTCCTCGTTCTCGTCCTCGGTTCGCGATAATCCTCTACTGACTCTCGTCAATTCCGCCTCGAGAATCCACATCTCCGTTAGAGCGTCGTTCAGCGTTTTAATCGCCTCATCGACGGATCGTTTGGCAGTTTTCCTGTGTACGTTTGAAATAAAATTATCAAATTGAACCGTAAATGAAAAGAGAATAGTTATCGATTTCACAGGAAATGTATAAAAAAGCTACTTACGTTTTATTAATAAACTGCTCCTTCCCGTCGAAGCGTAGATTCATCCTCACTAGTCTTGATCTTGGTCCATGTTTCAAGATTTTCCGTGTATCCATATACACGTTACTCGCGCATTTTGCCAAATCTCCCGAACGCTTCGACAAAAAGAATGGAAATCAAGCTCGTCGCAAGCTGTCAGGATTTCTTTGGATTCCTCCATATCTTACAACGTCACGTATAAATGTTACACTTTCACTGCAAAGACTGATGCTGTTCGCCAAAATGCTCTGCTATATATTGGGTGAAAAACATGATATTGCGATAAAGCGTTTAGGAGGTAATTCCTTCACCCGGAAAATCCCGTTATTTACTTGAAAACAGGATATTGCGGTGAAGCGTCTATGAGTCAATCGTTCGCGCATCATTCGTACTGGGAATTTCACTTTTCTCTCCTATCGATATTATGCGATTGCTCACATTTTTTTATTTTTATATTCTAATATATGTACTTTTATTCTAATATTTTTTCATTTCAAGCGTCGTTTCACATATCTACACCTTGTCGTTCTGACCACCAATTGTATAATTTAAAGACATTCTCCATCGCGCAGTTTTCTCGATGACGCGCGCAACGGAACGTTTTGATCCGACTGAGATTTCTCAAACGATCGATATCCTCGAATTCCGCGTCCATCGTGGAAATCGGCGCGTCAACGGTGTCGCCAATAATTTCTCTCAACCATTTCACTTTTTCGAGACCCTTTACGTAAATGTTCAACGTCTCGTTTCCCTCTGTCCCGTCGCGCACGGTGCGTCGAACGATCGTTTCGGCTCAAACGTAATCCGTGTCACCGTCATTCCACTCCAGAGCGTGATGGTTCGTCGTCAACCAGCACGCTCGCGATTTTTCTCCTCCGGTTAACATATTCCACGGCATCGGTGCACGAAACACATGGTGAGTTAATTCTGTTCCGTTTCTCAAAACAGCTAATTCTTTAATTATAAATTTGTCGCGAACCGTAAAGCCCTGAATATCCACGAATAGCGGCACGTTCGACATGGTTTTACAGATCGATGACTTTTTTAAATATGTATAATACACACGAATGACGATTGCGGAAGAGCTTCGGATTGATTGCAAACGATTTACGAGGATCGAGATTTATATACCCTTGAGCAGCAGAGGGAATAAATTTTTTTAATACAACGTTGCATCGGTGGTGAGTCTAGTTATCGCAACAGGATTTCCTGCGTAATATCGAATACAAGGGTTAAATTTAACACTGAAATCGTATTTGTTTAAATAATGTCATATCAGCGGAAATGCTCGTTATCGCAACAGGATTTCCTGCGTAATATCGAATATAAGGGTTAAATTTTACAGTGAAATTGTATTTGTTTAAATAATGACACATTAGTGGGAATGCTCATTATTCCAACAGGATTTCCCATGTGAGATCAAGCATAAGAGTTAGAGTTCACCACGATACTGTAAAAAGAAAAAAAACGCATGATATAAACGCGAAGATTCTCGTTATCGCCGTTGGATTTCCCACGTAAGAAATATTTAGCTGGATGTTAGAAAAACCCAATTTAAGATAGAGATGTTTTATAGTAGCAGCATTTTCAGGGCATGATGTGACTTAGGGATTAAAGTCTAAGTTTTATCATCGCAGGAATTCCCACGTGTGATGCGGCTCAAGGGGATTAACATTACGTATGAATATTCTCATTATCAATACCGGATTTCCATATAAAAATCACGACTCTAACGCGTGTATTCGTAATACGTTAAACTAAATATACATATATATACACTGTCGTTACTACAGAATTTTACGCACTATATTGGTCAGCGGGCTGTACTCGACCACACGATCGTGAATGATCAAGCAGTACGCTGTGGTATCTTGCGGAACGTTATCTTTACACTCAAATTCCAAACGAACATCCACAGTAGCGCTCTTAATCGATTCGTTTTGGTGTGAACAATCGATCGCAACGATTGGTCCGTGTATCGTGAACGCGCTCACCGAGAGCAACGCTTCATCGGTCTCGTCTCCGTAGTACGCTTTTCGAAATTTTGCGTACATATCGTACAGAGCGGCGAATCTTCCTTTCGCGAAGTCCAGATTCATATCGTCGTATGGATAAAATTCCGAATTTAGGTACAGTTTCACATTGGTGAGTTTGCAGTGGTCAAACACGGACGCATCTCGGGAATTCTTGTTTTTTCTTCCGGTTTGCAGCGCGAAAATTACGCATCGAGGTTTCTCCAGTTGCGCCGCGGCTTTAACGGCCCACGAATGTTTCGTCGTGCTTTGCAGCAGAGGAAATTCGTACAGGTCCCACGAACGGAAAGCCATACTCAAAAAGCGTCCGTTTTCCAATGTTCGCAGAAGCGAAAGCTTATTCACATCGTTCAGCACCACGTGCGGCATTCGCCACTGTATTTTCGTGAGAGTCACGTTAATTTTTGTAAAATTGACGTTATCTCGCACCATTAAGCAATTGCTGTCGTTGCGCGCGCGTATGAGAACGAGTTCGTGTCGCGCGTTTATCACCACTCGTTTATAATCTTCGAAAAATCCCAAAAGCGAATCCATGGGAACGCAAAAATTAAAATCGTACATTCTCTCCGAAGAATCGAGATCCCATCCAGCGTTTCCCATTATCATCCTCTTTTTGCCACTCATCGTCGCGTAATTTTTAAGCGTACTAGTTATTCCGGTGCTTCTAGCTTTATCAATTTCCACACCATTGAGTTCGTAGCGAATTTCGTCAAACATGAACGCCACGCAATTATTCACCAGCGTTACCGGGCTCGACGAAGACGTTTCTGTCTGAGCAGTTTGACTCTCGGTGTGTAGCGATCCCTCGACGTAGAGAAAACTTTCGCACGGTAGAGTATACAGATCCTGCTGTTGAATTGGTATTCTTATCTCGTCGCTATAATCAAACGTAGTGTTGGCGTACGGATTGTACGTGTGATTTTCGATCTTAACGATGCGCTCGTCGAAGATAGGCTCACCGCCGATACTCAGGATGTCGACCATGATCGCCACTCAAAACGAGACCTAACGATCGAAGAAAACTCACGTTCGCGGCGGTCAATCCGCGTCTTTTCCTTTTTCCTCTTTTATCGTTCGTTTTATCTTCTCAATGAATCGCGAAAGAACGGAACGAATGCGTCCCGCCTTTCCCTCAAACGCGAATCGTTCAGCACGAACATCTCCTTCGCGAAAGCATATCATCAACCTCTGCGGCGCGCGTGCAATCTAATCGTGATCTCCTCCCCGCGAAAATCGATCGGTCGTCCGCACTGATCCACGACGCGTACGGTCACTTCGGTAACGATCCTCGCGACGATCGGAAGATAAATGATCTGCGTTGGAGTTTCAGACAATTTATATCCTGGTGGAACGTTTGGCGCGAATTCGTGTATAGTGTGCACTGGTTTTCCATTGCTGTAAGCCCCCGCGGTAAGATTGCACTCTACGCGAATCATATTCACGCTCATGATGTTCACCGGCACGTCGGACACGTGCCATATGTTCGGTTGCAACACACGAGACGTTGAAAATCCCAATAGCGAGCCGATGTTGTTAGGTTTAGCGAAATTCACTCGATGCGCACATTTTATCTCGCTTCTCATAGTGTTCTCGTTAGCGCGAAGAATTATGGAAAAACGTTCGTTTCTTCCATCGTCGCTATCGTACACGGCGTAATCGCCCCTCTCGTTCGTCGTCATCGTTGCCGTCGCGTTTTTTTCGCGAAGAATTGCCGCTCTTAAGTATCTGTTTATAGCGTTCAATTCGTACGATCCTTCGGGAATCGTGATCGTTTTATCGTCACCGTAATAAAATTTATTGTTCGTAGAATTTACATTTGGTATCGTGTTGTAAGTTTCGAAATTAGCGAGACCCAGTTCGTAGTTGCCATCGTCCAGATTCAGAGCGGGAAAAAAGCTTGCGGTGAGAACACTGCTCCTTCCGGTCAGCGTGAGAGTCAGCGACATGACGATAACGCGCGCCTCAGAGACGTTTTCGATCAACGTTCAACAGAAATCGCAGGCACAATTGACCGCAGATATTCTGATTAAATGTTTGATGCGAATTACGATTGTAGGTTATATTCACACCATCCCCGAGATAACGCACGAGTTCCCTCGGAGGACGAAGATTTCCGAAACCGTCGAAATAGACCGCGTCGTTTCTCCTCTTCGCATAAGCGACCCAGTGCGTACCGGGTCCCGCGGAATCGTCGAGATTCACGACGCCACTCTCGTCGCGACGCACTCTCGTTGGTAGCGCGTCGCGCATGAATACTCCTCTGAAGAAAGGCACTCGTAAACGATGCGCCGCTTGACTCAATTGTTCGTTCGTCGTGACGCCGACCGGAGGCAAATCCTACCGTCTCCTAACGGGTCTTTTTCTATTTCTTTTTTTCGCACCACCACCACTACCACCACTACGCCTGTACGGCGCGAGGTACAATCCGCGACCCTGTTGCGCTTCCTCGAGTCGACGTCGAGCCTTGCTGTCGCTCACCGCTCTCGCCACACCAGCCGCGCCACCGATCAGAGATCCGAGCGCTCCCAACATCGGTAGAATCGGCAAGAAGCCCCCGCGTTTCGCTACCGGCAGTACTCTCTTCCTCCTCGTTTTCCTTCTCTTCTTCCTCATGCCCATGCCCAATTTCGTTTTTGCTCTCATGGCAGTCCATACGGCAGTGGCCGCGGCTCTCTCGCCGAGGGTCGAATCCCTTGCGATGATGCGCTCGCGCTCTTTCGGCGAGATTTCGATCTGCGACGTGTCGATCCGAGATATCGCCGCTTCGCGAGTAGGCGATATCGTGCTCGCGACACGCTGCGTCCAATCGATTGACGCCTCGATCTCCGCGAGCCAATCGCTCAGCCAGTCGAGTACCGGGTCCGCAAAATTGATATCCAGGTATGTGCAATTCGAAGGGGAGTGCGTTTATCGCGCGATTGAGAATTCCAGCGCCGACTCTTGGCGTCGCGATTGACATACGTGGCAATTTTTCACGAGCGGCGGTGGTCCGTCTACGTGCGATCGCTGCAACGGAAGGTTGTAATGTTTCAGACACGCGCGATAACTCTGCACTTCTGCGTCAGCTTTAAGGTGATCCGGCAATTTGTCCCAGAGCCGTTCGACGTAATCGTGAAAGTCGCCCAACAGAACGATCTTCGGCACGTACTGCAGTTGCTCGACGGTTAAGTCGAGAATATCGCGTCTGTTCGTCAATAAGAGAAACATTTTCGAACACTGCGCGAATCGAACGATTTCTCGTCTATAAATAGAGGGTTCGCGCATGCGCAAACCGATCGGCGGTTCGCGTATAAATAGGGGATTGGCGCACGCGCGATACGAAAAAAATGCGATACGTGCGACAACCGGTGACAATAGGAGTGCCCAACCTCGATCGCAAGACGCAACCGATGTCAGGGGAGACGGCGAGAGAGCGTCGCAGGCACGGTCCGTTGCTGTCGGACACGATACGCTGCGTAGTCTGCGGCCCATCGAATTGCGGTAAAACGAACGTTCTGGTAAGTCTGCTGGAGAGCCCGCACGGTCTGCGTTTCGAAAATGTATACGTATACTCGAAGTCTCTGCAGCAGCCGAAGTATCGATATCTCGAAAGATTGTTCGATTCGATGGACGAGATCGGCTATCGCGCGTTTTCATCCAATCGCGACGTGGTGCCACCCAGCGAGGCGCTTCCCAATTCGATATTTGTCTTCGATGACGTAGCCTGCGACAAACAGGATGCGATGAGAGAGTACTTTGCGATGGGTCGACACTCGAATATCGACTGTTTCTATCTTTGTCAGACGTACGCAAAAATACCGAAGCATCTGATACGCGACAACGCGAATCTGTTGATTCTGTTCAAACAGGATATCACCAATTTACGTCACGTTTACAACGATCACGTGACCACGGATATGTCCTACGAAAATTTTTTCAAGCTGTGTCGCGAATGTTGGCAACGCCGATACGGTTTCGTGGTGATAAACAAGGACAATAGCGCGTTGAAAAACGGCAGATACAGACGAGGCTTCAACGATTTCGCCGTGCTGTAGAGCGAGCATGGAGAGGAGTATCGCCGAGCGAGAGAAAACGGCGAGAGAGATCGCCCGAGCGCGCGCGTCCATTCGCAGGAAGCACAGAGCGCTGAAAACCGGTAAGATGGAAGAAGAGATCAGCCTGGAAAGACGATTTAAACCAATCGTGGAGCCGCTGAAGCGGATCGCCGAACGAGAAGAGGACGGTGCGCGGGAATCGGCGCCGGTGAAAAAATTCGAGGCTAAGTACGAGAGGAGCGACGACGAGTTCGCGAAACGCGAAAGAAGCAGCGACGACAACGACGAATTCGCGCTGGATCCAACGCCTAAAAAGCCAAGGAATAAACGTTTGAAAGCGACGTCGGATTCACCAGCACCAACAACCTCCACACCAATCGCCTCCACGCCGTTGAGAACAGTGGGAGCGTTTCCATTGGGAACATCGACGGATGATGTCTTCAAGACGAGAAACGGCGATTCGCAGTCGCTCGAAACTTCCGTGAGACAGACTTTGCGCACTCCGCAGGGACGCGAAGCGCTGCACAGTCAGCTAGGACCGTTAGGGCGAAGATACGTGGGTGCTCTGCTCAGCGGAGATGGAAAGAACGAAATCGACAACGTGTACGGTGTGTACGTTGGCGAGGAGGGCACGATGTTGGGTGATAAGAGATTCGACGTGGAAACGGACGATTCGTTGATAATAGACGGAACAAGATACCTGGGAACGCGCGGTTTGTACGAGTTGATCTTCAAGAGATTTCCCGACGACGCCGCTTACACCAAGAATCTGATCTGCAAAAATACAGGAGCATACTGTTAGCAACCAATGCCTACAGACGCGGTCACAGCGCTCTTATGCCAGTCTTAGGAAACAAGGGACACAAGTATAAAAATATTATCGGTCCGCTCGTAAAAAAAAGCGGCACGGGTATAATGAAGGCGCCGTTCGCTACCGTGTCACCGGTTATTGACGAACAACAAAGTGGATTACGTCCATTGGGACGATCCTAACGAATTGGTAGATCGGCTTCGATTGCTCGACGCTTCGCATCGAGCTGGCAACAACGCGCACGAAAATGAGATTTTCTCAATTCTCGAGGAGCTTCGCGAGGCCGGGATCGTTATAAATTGAGCCGCAGCGTCGGTAACCGCGGCAGTGCGTCTCGCGCGATGTCGGTGAACAAGTTCGGAGCCTCTCTGAAGAGCGGAAAATTACGACCGCAGTTCGATCATCACCTGCGAGGCTACGTGCGCGACAACGCGCTGTGTTTCGACGGAGGCGTATACGACGCGAGGGAGCGCAAGATACGCCGCCTGGCTGCACCGGAAATCGACACCGATGCGACGAACAGGAGCTACGTGGAAGACGCTCTCCAAATTCTGAGGGATGAAACGAACAAATTTCGCGAGAGTCTGGAGAACTCGATGGGAAGAGTGAACGAAAGGTGTAAAGATCTGGAGAGCGCGCTCGAGAGCGCGAACAAGACGAGCGACGACGCGCTGCGTCGAACGAAAATCGTGGAGGAAGACGCGTCGCGATTCAAGACCGTCGTCGAAAAGAATGAGATCGACGGTAAGAGAGAAACGGCGAGAGCGATAAACGAGTTGACGCTTGGCGTAAGAGAAATTCAAAATTCGTTCAAGACCGATGTGGAAATCTTGCAAAACGCGTTGAACGAATACGTCGCTCGATTGAAGAACGTG
Organism: Crematogaster levior; assembly: GCA_901521435.1. Classification (NCBI taxonomy): domain Eukaryota; kingdom Metazoa; phylum Arthropoda; class Insecta; order Hymenoptera; family Formicidae; genus Crematogaster; species Crematogaster levior. Next base: position 109,452 of record CABEGB010000913.1, on the reverse strand, counting down.
GAAAGCACCGTGAAAAAATTAAACGAAGACGCGTCGCGATTCAAGACCGTCGTCGAAAGGAATGAGATCGACGGTAAGAGAGAAACGGCGAGAGCGATAAACGAGTTGACGCTAGGCGTAAGAGAAATTCAACATTCGTTGAAAACCGATGTGGAAATCTTGCAAAACGCGTCGAACGAATACGTCGCTCGATTGACGAACGTGGAAAACACCGTGAAAAAATTAAACGAGTATCACGATCGACTGACGAATTTGGAGGAGATCGCGAAAAGATCAGGCGAAGATCACAAGAAAATACTAAGGAGCGTTCACGACCTCAGAAGAAATATAATCTCGGGAGATATTGGAAGAGATATCAATAAATCCTTGGAAAGGGGAAAAAATTAAATAAATAAACACGAACACCGTTCATCCCTCAACGCGAATATGAGCATCGAAAAGCGAAGATTGGTGAGGGAGCTGCACGCACCCGCTCGAAGAAACTTTCGTCGCCGCTCCGTTCTGGTGCGCGGTTACGACGATCTGTGGCAAGCCGATGTGGTGGAGATGCGCCCATACGCGCGTCAGAACAAAGGTAACAACTACATACTCACGATTATCGACGTTCTGAGCAAACACGCGTGGGCGCTTCCGCTCAAAACCAAAGACGGAAACTGTTGGAAAAAAAAGGAATAGAAAATTCAGTCCTTTGCCACATCACAAAAATTATATGTTTTTGTTTTTTTTGAAAATTCGCGGGAAGATCAGCTTTGCAGGTAGCCCGGTAGGGGCATGACACTCACAAAGATGGATGGTTCTTATTCCGGATATTTCAATTCTTGTTTCTTTTCGCCGATTGGTGTCACTGCAATCTTCTTCTTCCTACACGCCCCGCCGCCAGCTAACCACGCTCACAACATGTGTATATAGCAATGACTTTTCTTTTTTTCAATAATCGTTTTCGAATAATAAGAGTAGAAATCATTTTCTTCTGTACTTGATATGTGTTTAAAAGTGAGGGCAATGTATTAACCCTTTTTTGTAATGAATAAACAAGTGCAGAAGTTTAAAACCGGCGTGCCAAATTATTGACGAACCATACCCAACAAAGGTTATGGGCCCAGGACACGTGGCAGTGAATTAGATTGGTAACTATTAATTGTGGGGCCGAGAAAAAAATGGAAGAACAGATGATATCGTTCACCAGCTTTCCAAAATTAAACTCAAACAATTATAACTCATGGAAAGTAGACATGAAAGTGCTGCTCATCGATCGAGGATCATGGGAATTCGTTACTGGTGATACTGTACCTCCCGAACAAAATGCAGCCGCTCGGGAAAAATATGATTATCGGAGAAGGAAGGATAAAGCCTACACTACAATCTACCAAGGTCGAAAGACAATTTCAGACCTTAATTGCTAACACACTGGATGGGAAAGAAGCATGGGATATTTTGAAAAAAAATTTTGAGCCGACATCACGTGCCCGTCTCGCAGGACTCGTAGATGAATTCTACGACTTAAGGTTTAATCAAGGTGAAGAAACCATTGGTATATTTTGTCGAAGAGTAAATGAGAAAAAACTAATGATCAAAGAAGCGGGCTTCGAGATACCGGAGATACTAACATGTTTTCAACTAATACGTAAATTACCTGTTGAATATGATAATCTGGTACAAACCATTTACAGGTTAGAGGACAAATATTTCACTTTTGACAATATCGAGAGACAATTGATTACAGAAGAAGCGAGAATTAAACAGAAGAGAAAAGATGAAGGATTAGACGGTGTAATAGATGCATACCAGACAGGAGCCAGCAAAGAAATGAAGAACTCTAAAAAGGAAAATAAAAATCAAAAAGGACAAGCGAGAAATAATGGAACTGCTACGAATAAAGAAGGAGATAAGCGCAACACCAACGAAAACAGGAAAGAAAAATTTTGTAGATTTTGTAAGAAAGCTGGACATCTGATGGAAGATTGCTATACACTAAAACGAAAACAACAGTATGATATATAAGGAGTATATAAGGAGGAACTCGTGTTATGAAAAAAAGGCTTTTTACATTGAGGATACCGCAGACGTACTAGACGATAAGTATCATGAAGCACAGATGACAGACGCTGCAAAGAAACCTCTTGATGAATGGTTAATAGATAGTGCAGCGACATCTCATTTTTGTAAGGAAAGAGAATGGTTCCAAAAATTCGAAAATCTCCCGCCGACGGACGTATTAATAGGAGATAAGGATGCAAGGTCTCGCGTGTTAGGAAAAGGAGACATCGTTTTCTACGTCAGAGATAACAACAGATTTACAGAAATCAAGTTGAAAGACGTACTGTACGCACCAAATATGAGACGGAACTTAATAAGTGGAGCCTGCATGGATATAGCGGGATTTCACATAAACTGGAAAAACGGTAAAATGGTGATCTCCACAGAAGAAGACAAGTACTATTTTACAGTTCATAGAAAAGGAAAACTCTATATATTATATGGACTCCCCGAAAAGAGAAAGGACGAAGCTTATAGCGTCGGAGACCATCTAAAAAGGGGAATGAGGATGGAGACAATGCATAGAAGATTCTGTCACATAAATAAAAATATCGTCAGTTACATGGGAAAGAAGAATATCGTGAGAGGCATCGAAAAAATGAACGAAGACATGGACACGTGTGATGTTTGTAAGATATCGAAAGCAACGAGATCGTCATTCAAAGAGGCGACAGGAATAATGTCGAAGAGGATGTTAGAAAGAGTTTACATGGATGTATGGGGACCGGCACCCCTGGCATCGTTAGGAGGTAGCCGATACTTTTTGTCGATAATAGACGACTACTCCAGGAAGATATTTGTTTACACATTAAAAAGAAAGTCAGAAGTTTTCAAATGTTTCAAGCAGTTTATAACAGAAGTTGAAAGACAACACGACAAAAAGCTAAAAGTCGTTAGAACCGACAATGGCATGGAGTTCTGCCATGCGGAATTCGGATTGTTCCTAAAGCAAAAGGGGATAAAGGCGGAAAGAACTTCTACATACACGCCGGAACAAAATGGAGTTGCCGAAAGATTTAACAGAACAGCGATGGAAGGTGTGAGAGCCATGTTACAGGACAGCGGTTTGCGAGAGAATTTCTGGGCGGAAGCATTACACACTTTCGTTCATGTGAAGAACAAATGCGTACATAAACAATTGAAGGATGTCACTCCGCACGAGAAATGGTGGGGTTTTAAACCATCGGTGCAACACCTCCGAGTTTTCGGTTCATTAGCATACGCATATATACCAAATTCAAAAAGAAATAAGTTGCAAGCAAAAGCAGACCTCGGGATACTCGTAGGATACGCGACAAAGACGAAAGGATATAGAGTATGGATACCAAAATCGAGGAAAATAATAGAAACCGTACACGTGAAGATTGAAGAAAGTAAGAATGGAGTAGCAACATTGTTTGGAGAAGAAAGGTTCAGCCGGAACTACAACGTTAGTACGGACAGGAGGGAACCACTGTGGAGCGAGGACGAGATAGAAGAAGAAACAAGAAGAACTGATACTCAAGAGATTCAGAAGAAAGAAAAATCGAACGAAAATGAAAAACAAATGGACATTTCAGAATGGAAAAGGGTAGAAAGACCGAGAAAGAAAGAGGGAAGAATTGATGTGTATTACTATCCACCTGAGGATAACATCAGACTGAGGTCTTTAAGTGACGTGAAGAAATACTGTGAAGGAAATAACTTATGATATGATCCGAAATATTTCACGTTCAAATCAGGAGAACAAGCTTATCGTGAAGAAGATACCGAAGAAGAAAGCCATTTGTCCAACTACAACACTCAAGACGAGGTATTGAACGATATATTTCAAGAGGAAGTATACTCAACAGAAACTCCAAGGAATTTTGAGGAGAGTCAGAAACATCCCGAAAAAGAACAGTGGAACATTGCTATGGAAGAGGAACTAAGAATAATGGAAGAAAGAAACGTCTGGACATTGGTCGACTTGCCCCCGAATCATAATGCGATCGGGAGCAGATGGGTTTACACCATAAAGAGAGACGATAAGAATAGCGTAAAGAGACATAAGGCAAGATTAGTGGCCCAGGGACACAATCAAGTATATGGAGTCGATTATATGGAAATATTTTCTCCAGTTGTAAGTTTTTCCCTAATTAGATTTTTCTTTATTTCATTGGTGTCGACATTGTCTTGGCAGCACACACAGTTAGACGTAAAATCAGCGTATTTATACGGAAACTTAAAGGAAAAGGTCTACATGAAACAGCCTAAAGGGTTCGAAATAGAAGGAAAGGAAAATAAAGTTTGCTTGTTACAGAAGGCAATTTACGGGCTACACCAGAGTGGTAGGGAATGGAATAACGAAATTGATAGTAAATTAAGGTCCTTAGGATTCAAAAAATTGTTGTGGTGTAATTGTGTAACTTAAACAGTCAGGCATTCCTATTAATATATGTTGACGACATGATATTATTTGCTAAAGATGAAATGTTAACTAAAAAGGTCATAAAACAAATAAAATCGAAATTAGATATTCAAGAGCTAGGAGAGGTTAGATATATATTGGGTGTGAATTTTGAAAAGAACCGAAATGAATATTATCTACATCAACAAACATACATTGAAAAATTGATGCAAAGATTCAAGAAATTACCTAGGTCATACGTAAAGCTACCTATCAAAGTAGATAAACTACCACAGAACAGAGAAGGAGAAATAGTTGAAAATGATTTAATGAAAAAGTTTCCGTATAGATCGCTAATTGGATGCCTATCATTCCTAGCGGATAGAAGTAGGCCAGACATAGCCTTCTCAGTAAATCTAATGTCTCAATTTTGTAATTGTTATAACTTCCAACATTGGAAGGTGGTTGTTGACATTATTAATTATGTATTCAACACGAAAAACTATAAATTAAACTTATCGAACGGTAACAATACTGGGTTAATCTCTCATTCTGATGCGAATTGGGGATGTAGTCTCATGCAGAGACACTCGACAAGCGGATATATTGTGTTTTTCAATAACATTCCGTTCATGTGGAAATCTCGTAAGCAAAGATGTATAGCGCTAAGTTCGATGGAATCGGAATTCATAGCATTGACGGAAAGTGTTAAGGAACTAGTTTGGTTCTACAATATTTCAAAAGAATTAGAAATATGTCCGAATGTCGAAAAACCCATACAGTATTGCGATAACCAGTCTACAATCCATTTTAGTAAAAATAGCATCGAAAATTTGAAAACGAAACACATTGATATTAAGTTGCAATTTATAAGGGACTGGATCGACGCAGAGAAAGGACCCCGCAAGAATCTTATGGAAAATGGGTTTCGGTCAAATGCGTTGAAACTCTGCTATTTTTTAGTTTTTATCATGCCGATCAAAAGTCTTCATAGGCCGAAGCCTTGAAAATGTACAGTTTTTTTGCTATGGCGTCCTGAATATGAATGATATTGCATTCATGTACATATAAAATGCATCAATTTTAAGATTTCGAATATTTTCTCGCTTTCGAAATGCAACAAAGTATCAATTGTGGATTGTTTATTCGTTAGGAGATGATGGTCCAATTGTAGGGTACTATTGTACGTGCAAGTCGGGTGCTAGAACGCTTGGAACATGTGCGCATATTGCAAGCGTCATATGGTTTTTAGGCTATGCCAGACACGAAGAATATGTTAAGTATCCGTCTATGTCTCTTTTCAATGCCATTTTGGATGCTGGACATAGAGGACCACAAATCAATCCTAGTTGATATTCTTAAGGGGGCTTTTACATTCGTCGGCTTCAAAAAATCGATTTTTTTTTTTTACTTATTTTTATTCCTACATATGTGTAGAATGTCTCTGTAAAAGGATTTTTAAAAATTCGCAATATTAACCGAGTTATGAGCTCAAACGCATAAGGGCGCACGGGCTCTCCAAACGCCTACCAGCGCAGCAGAACTTGTAAATGCTATTCAGGTCACTATTTCGAGAGATCCGGCAGATGTCGGTTATACTTTAAGTTTCTGTTTAGTTCAGAGGAAATCTTCCTGTTACCTTCTATACACTATATAGTTTAGGAGCAGGTAGAAAACCGTTAGAACTGCTCGAACCTTGTTTTTTGTCGTGCATAGCGTGAGTTGAATAACGTGCGTCTCAAAATGTTCCACGGAAAGAAAACGTCTAAATTTAGTGATATTCGACCTGGACATAAAACGAAGAAACGACAATTTCGAGGGAATCGATATTCAAGCGAAAATGAAACCGAGTTTGCCAGTACATCGACCAAAAAACTACGAGAGTCTACTGATTGTGATGTGCAAGTGGATGTGTTGCAAAGCTATTGTATTATAAGCTTTTTATCGATTTTTTCTAAATTAACTGAAATACTGGTGTGCAAAAAATGTAAAAAAGAAGTTCGTTTCGGTAAAACTAGAGAAATGGGATTAGGATTTAGATTAATCGTTGAGTGTAGCTGCAGTACAGAAAGCATCGAGTCTTGTCCACTTATTGACAATCGATCGTATGAAATTAATCGACGCATAGTGTTTGTATTGCGCATTTTGGGCATTGGTCTGAGTGGCTTAAATGTACTTTGTGGTTTAATGGATTTATGTAACGGCTTTACTACAAGTATGTACTATACTGCTATGGACAACATTTACACAGCCGCGCAAGCTGTGCACGATATTAGTTTGAAAAATGCCGCAAAAGAAGAAATTGATGAAAATACAAAAGCAGGGAACGAACCGTTACATTTAACTGTATCTGGTGATGGTACATGGAGCAAACGAGGCTTTTCGTCGTTATTTGGTGTTATTACATTGATCGGAAAGTACACAAACAAGGTACTAGATGTTGTGATCAAATCTAGCTTCTGTAAAGCATGTTCACTTCGAAAACATGATGATTCTATGGAAGAGTTATTGTGGCAAGAGGAACACGAACAGAACTGCACGATAAATCATTCAGGAAGCGCTGGAAAGATGGAAGTCGACGGCATTATTGAAATGTTCAAACGTTCGCAAGATTTACACGGCGCTATGTACGAAAATTATATAGGCGATGGAGACAGCAAAACTTTTAAAAATTTACTCAATGAAAACCCATACGGAGACGAATTATTGGTAAAAAAAAAAGAATGTATTGCACACGTTCAGAAACGTATGGGGAGTAGATTGAGAAACGCCAAAAAATCACATAAAGGTATTGGTGGAAAGGGAGCAGGAAAATTAACAGAAAAATTAATTAAAGATCTCACTATTTATTATGGATTGGCGATACGACGAAACACGGAATCTTTACAGGACATGAAAAATGCAATATGGGCAACATATTATCATAAAATATCAACCGATGAAGAGCCCATGCATTCTCATTGTCCTCCAGGGTCAGATTCTTGGTGCAGCTGGCGCGTCGCGGAAACTAACGGCACACTTCAAAATTATCATCATGATCCACCTCTGGCTTCTGAAGTTCAAACTGTCATTTATAACATTTATGAAGATTTGTCAGATGATTCTTTGTTGACGCGATGTCTCGGGAGACATACACAAAATAATAACGAGAGTTATAACGGAGTTCTCTGGCACTTTGCGCCGAAACATATCTTTTCTGGTGCAAAAATTATATCTGTCGCAGCATTTTTGGCAACCTGCACATTCAATGACGGATTTAAAAGTTTACTGAAAATAATGAACGTATTGGGAATCCGTATAGGAATATTAGCAAATTTATGTGCCGAAGAAAAGGATAATCAACGCGTGAGACAGGCAAATCGTCGTACGTTAGATTCATCGAAAGAAGCCAGAACAGCTCGGCGATTGGACCAATTGGCAAAAAACAGTTTTTTTGAAGAAGCAGAGGGTTTATTATATGGCCCTGGTATTGCAGAATAACCGTAAGTACCTTGAAATTTTAGTTATTTATGAAAAAAGTCAAACTAAAACTTTAAACGCGTTTTTCTCGAAACCATGTTTTTCGAGCTGGCGGAAGTGATAACTAAAAAACCAATAAAGATAACCTGCTGGGGTTTATTTTTTCTTGATTCTAACACTTTTGCGCATGTCTGGTACTAGAATTAAGTTTTTACAACACAAATGTGATTTTTTATAAGCAAAAAGGTAACAAATTTTTGTGGAAAAAATCAAACTTTTTTTTGCAGTGTTGTATTTTTCATAAATTTTATGCTATCGATTTCATTTTAGTACCAGCCATGGAGGCACTCATATAATTAATAAAAATTGTCGGTTTTTTGATTTCAGATAATTTGCAGAAGCTCTATCACTTCCGCCATGGAGGCGTATTTTTCTGATGACCGCTAATTCGATCGCCATTTGGAGGCATTAAAACGCGTCTTTTTATAAATAAAAAAGATTTTTTTTGTAGTTTAAATGTTAAATAAAGAAAAAATATGCAATTTGTAACTAACAATTACATATTTTTTCTTAAAAACAACTATGTGTTTTCTTTACACCAATTGATTTCTCTCATTATTCTGTGCATAAAAGTATTGAGATAAGGTCATCGAAAAGTAAATATTTTACGAGATATTTTACAGTTTATGTAAAATTAAGAAATTATTTCAAGCTTTATAACTCGGAAAATACTTAATAAAAAAATACTTTATTATAATGTTTTGGAAAGCTCTTGAAGTCAGCTACAAGAATATGTAATAAAAAATAGGGGATGCCATTTAAAAAAATTGAGGTGACTTTCATGTAACTTTCAAATAATTTTTCAAGGTCAAACCAATGGTATCATCTTATGGGCCCCTCGAAACCAAATAACTTTTGTCTGAAAAATTTTTCTCTCCCGGGCTTGGTTTTCGAAATATTCGACTGGATGTTTTATAATGGGACACCCTGTATATAATATATATATAAGAATAAACACACACACACACACACTCGCGTGCGCACGCGCACACTTCTGATTCTTTTAATCCTTACAATGTTTTTATATTTTATTTGTATATATAAATATTGTGTGTGTGCGTGCGCGTGCGTGCGTGCGTGCGTGCGTGCGTGCGCGTGCGTGCGTGCGTGCGTGCGTGCGTGTACGTGCGTGCGTGCGTGTGTGTGTGTGTGTAGGGCATTCCATGCCAAATCGACCACTTTTGAACCCGACCCCTTTCGATTTGACTGAAACTTTTTGATCTTTTTCTACCCCACTAAAAACGTTTGTCAAAATTTTTTCAAATTTTTTTTACCCATGTAAGTCTCGAAATCAGAGTCTTAAGAATTAAGGACTTTTGGGAGGTTAGGCTGGAGTTCAACTCAAACACGTGCTGATGTAGTATGATAACTGTAATTAAACACACTCACAGTAAATGTAGGAATACAATAACGATAATCAATAAAACCATTTATACACCTGAATCAACACAAATGTCGATTACTCGCTTTAACAGTATGAATACTTTAACAATATGAATACTTTAACCATATGAGTCCTCAAGGGAGGCATCCAGCTCCCAGGTTACAACCCTCAGCGGTGATGACCGCGACTATGTTTGGCGGGAACGTTCAAACTTACATCCCCCCCTTTTCAGTCCGAAGGTCAGGGACCACAAGACCATACGGCACTAACTTACTCGCATGAAATAAATTAGATTCTTTTTTCTTGAACTCACTATCAATTACATATATCACATTTGATAACTTTTCTTTTATTCTATACGGACCCGTTCTAACCATATCTAATTTGTTCCTACTCAGTTCATTGCCATTCTGCACATAAACCAGATCTCCTACTTCGTATTCAATATTCTTCACCTTTTTATCATAATAATTTTTATTTTGTTCATGAATCTTCTTTGAATTTTCATATGCTGTCAGTCTGTTTTCTTTTAGATTCTTCTTATTGTTTACCTCCAGTTCTTCCGGTAAGATTGAATTATCCATTCCTGTTAATAAGTAATTAGGAGTAAATCCTGTTGAACTGTGTACCGTGTTGTTATATTCTTCAATACACTCCTCTGCTATGACTGACCATGAGCGTTTTTTATTATTATATATCTTACATCTTATCCTGTTGACCAATGTTTGGTTGGTCCTCTCGTTCATCCCGTTAGAAAAAGCACAGTCAACTGCCGTGAAAATTAATTGTATATCTTTGATGTTTATATATTGTTTAAAATCTTTCGAATTAATACCGGAATATTGGTCTGTTAACAAAATCTTTATTTTTCCATTGTTTTCCACTTTTTTCACTAATTTCACAAAGTCTTTTGAAACCTGTGTCTTGGAAGTAGCTATGAATGCGAATCTTGTAAAGTGATCGATGATTAAATGTAAATATTTCTTCTACTACCTCCAAATCCACCTATTGTATCCAATGACACAATTTCCATAGGTTCTTTAGCCGGCCCCAATTGTGATAGGGGAACTTTAAATCTGCCAATTCTGGTTTTATTTTTTATACAGGTCTCACAGGTGCGGCAAACTATCTTGATGTGTTTGTACATATTTTTAAAATAAAATTTACGTCCTATCATTAATGTTAATTGTTTTGTTCCTATATGACCTTGTTTTTCGTGGACCTTTGATATTAATGATGCGCCAAATTCTTCGGTTAACCAAATTTTTTTTCTTTTATTTAGCGTTTTATATATCACTTCCTTTTCCGTCTCATAATTACCGTCTACTTTTAATGATCTCTGATTTTAATTATTTCTTCCAATTTCAAAAAATTTGCTATTTTTATTATTGATTCTGATTTTCCTGTATCATTTGATTCCAGTACCGGGTTTCGTGATAAACAATCTGCTTCTATATTGTCCTTACCCGGCTTATATACTATTTCGAATTGGAACTGGGAAATGTAATTCAAAATTTGTAGTAATTCTTGATCATTGCATTTTTTTATATTAAAGTTTTCCAACGGCTTATGATCCGTAAATATTATAAATTTTTGACCAATTAGATAATACTGCCAGTACAGAATTGCTTCTTTTATAGCCACGCATTCAATATAAATTGTCCTTTTCAGTTTTTGCGATTTCATTAATTTGCGAGAAAAGTAAAATACTGGTTTCAATGATTTATCCTCTTGGGGCTGCTTCAATACCGCTCCCACTCCATCTAAGCATCTGTGTAAATATATATAGGTGCTGCCGAGTCGAAAATTGCCAGAATTGGGGTCGAGCATAAATATTCTTTCACTTTTTTAAAATTAGCTTGACATTGTTCTGACCAGTTAAATTCTACGTTCTTTCTCAACAGATTGTAAAAAGGTTCTAATAGTTTTGAATGTTTTGGAATATATTCTATATAAAAATTTATCTTACCTAAAAATTGCCTTATCTGCTTCCTTGACTTGGGAGCAGGAAAATTTTTAATTGATATTAGATTGTCATTCACCGGCTTTATACAATTATTACCTATTACATGGCCCAAGTATGTTGTCTCATTTTGTGCAAATTTGCACTTTGGTAGATTTAATTTAAAATTATGTTCTTGTAGTGCTTTCAATGTTAATTCAATATGTTTCACGTGATCCTCATAATTCTCGGAATATATTAAAATATCATCAATATAGTTTACCACACACGCATCCAATTTATTCTTTCTTATTACGCTGGATAATATTCTTTGAAATATAGCCGGTGAAGATTTCAATCCGAAAGGTAGGCACGACCATTGCCAATGGCCATGATGCGTCACAAGCGCTGTCTTGTATCTGTCCTTGTTACGCAATGGGATGGACCAAAACGCCGAGTTCACATCCAACTTTGTAAAATATTTACAATTTCTTGCGCGTAACGTTAAATCGTCAATCCTAGGAAATGGTTGACTTTCCGGCACCACTATCTTATTCAGTTCCCTATAGTCCACACACAAGCGTAACTTTCTTCCTTCTTCCTTCTTATAAACTAATGTGACTGGAGCAGCGTACGGACTACATGATTCTTCTATCAAACCCGCTTTCAGTAACTCCCTAATTTGATTTTCTATCTCCATCTTATCTTGAATTGAGCATTTGTATGGTTTTTTTGCTACATATTTATTTTTAGTCAGTTTTATTATTGCTTTGTAATCTTTTACTATACCGATGTCAAATTTTCTTTCCGCGAAAATTTCCTTATATTTATCTAATATATCTTGCATCTTCTTTCTTAAATGGTTACTGGGATTACCTGACGAATTTATATTAACTTTAAGTGTTTCTTCTATCTTCTTATTATTTTGTGATATTTTTAAATTTTCATCTTGGCACAGTTTAAATTCTATTATACAATCCAGCCCTAATAATAGATCCTCTGTAAATGATTTGCTTTTGATTATAAAAAATGAAAAATTTTTTTCTATATTCCATATTTTCACAGGAATAGTAATTACGCCCTCGGACTTTGAAGCTCCTGAGATTGTTTTTATATTCTCACCCCCACTTATTATCTTCTTATCTATTTTAAGTCTTTTCCAGAATTCATAATTCATCAGAGAAACATTAGCTCCGGAATCATAAACGCCAATTGCCGGTCTATTATCAACTAGTATTCTCAGTTTAAGGGGGGAAACCACAGTAAAATTTTGAAAAAATCGAAAATTTTTTTTTTCGCTTATAAGGTGCTTTAGAGTCTTAAGAATAATATTCCAAAAGATGGAGTGCCGCAAAAATGTCTAAATACCCAAATTTTCCATTCTGCGGCAACGCCTCTGAGGTATGCTCCGAGCGCCTTTTGTGATTCCGGCAAGCGCTGTAATTTATGAGTACGGGAGCAGGTATAATGGCAGTCAATGAAGAAGGAATTTTTCTCCGAAAATTCTATAGTACTTAAGAATGTCTATAAACAGTAATGAAAGTTTGAATTCGACAGTGTGGGCAATGGCTCCAAAAACTTTGAATTCAGACAAAAAAAATTATCGATATTGCTGTGAACATCGCTTCGTGCGTTTTTAATGACGGGTTACTGTTCATTTCACACATAATCGAAGTCATGGGGATGAAAATCGGCCCGAAAAGTTATGAGCTGTATATGGAATTAGATGAAAAGCGAATACAGAAGGCGGAGCGATCCATGACAGAGGGCACAAAACAGGCCCGAATCGACCAGATGTCAATTCGAAAGGCCAAACGTCAACAGGAAATTGACGAAGAAGGCCAATTGTATGGTGCAGGCATCGCCGACTAGAGGTATATAAAAATATTATATGATTTTACAGTACTTAAAACTTTAAACGCGTTTTTCTCGAAACCACTTTTTTTTAACTGGGCGGACAAATAACTCGAATGAATCTTTACCGATCGGTTTGAAATTTTCACAGTATATTCAGAATACCTTTCTCTATGGAACTGCGTAGGGTTTTTTTTTTATATTATATGGTTTTTTTTTATCAACAATTTTAAGGCGTTTTTTTTTGTTACATTTGCAAGTTTTTCTTAAAACGTGCGCCATTTTGCGAAAAATTAATATATCGAAAAAATCCTACGCAGTTCCATAGCCATTTATATATGAACCTAAAAAAAAAACAATTTTTGTTCCGGGTCAAAAATTATGGACTGTAGATGTCCGCCCATGGGCCCTCCTGTCAAAATAGGCGCCACAGGACAAGTGCTGCACAGCCGCCATTTTGTAATAAAAATGCGTCAAAAAATTTTAAATTGTAGTTTGTTTATGATATTATACTGCGCATTTTACAGATTTTTGATTCATCATTTCATTGACCCAAAAAAAATTCCCGAAAATAGCCTTACTTTTTCGTGCTCTACTGTGGTTTCCCCCCTTAATAAGTGAGGAGACTATACGTTTTTTGCTTCCTCAGTTTGAGAAACAGCTTCTTGAACTTCCATATTATTTGCCATCTTAATTTTCTCATTCTTATTCCACTTCAATGTTTGATCTTTTGACCGGCAAAACTTCTCTGGATGAAATCTATTTGGATAACCTAACTTTTCACAATGCTGACATGGTGCATATTTTGTTTGCATTTTCCTCTTATCATCATCATAGCTTTGTTTTGATTTTTGGTTGGTGTTTAACCTATTGTTTATATGGCCCATCAATCTTAATTTAGACATTAAAGCTTCCATATTTATCACATTCTTTTCTTCTAACTTATCCTGACAAAATTTGGGTAAGCCGACAATTATAAAATTCATCTGTGATTTTATGGTGAAGTTCTGGATCTGCCTCCATCAGTAAACTTCGTTTTTTCATTGCAAACTCCAAAAGTGATCCATTTAAAAATTTGAAATTGTATGCATATGCAATATCCTTCCACGACCTTTCTCCAAATGTGTCCACAAAAGAATTATTCCAGGATTCCCAGGGGTATGATAAGGAATTTGTCCTCAAGAAATTCATATACCAATCCAAGGCAGGGCCCTCCAAAAATAATCTTATAGCTTCGGAGTGTTTATTTTCTGGTATTTCCAATCGTTGGCACTCCTGTACAAACAATTTTAACCAATATTTAGCATTCATATTTTCCCCATTGAATTTTTCCATCACCATATTTTTCGAAATTGAACTCAGCTTTTTCTTTTGACATTCCTGCCGGAGCAGCCGGCTGCATGATGTCCGAGGTTATATTAGTAGCCTCTTCTAAGTACATATCATTAAAAACAATATTACCTTCGTCATCTAAATAGATTGCTTGTAGCTCATCAGAGAGCGTAATTGCCACATTACGATATTTATTTTGAGTAGTTAAACTCTTAACCACTCTCTGCACCACAGCCGTTTGAAAAAGCTTGACATGGTGGGTGCTTGTTTGTTCGTGGGGGGGGGGGGGGGACAAAAATTTTCCCGGTTGATCTATCAATTGGATCGTCTTCACTTTAACCACTGTCGTCCGGGCATCTACTGCCTCCGAGGCGAAGTGAAACCTTGCTTGGATCCCTGCCATCATTGTATCGACTGTGTTGATTTGTAAGTCTCGAAATCAGAGTCTTAAGAATTAAGGACTTTTGGGAGGTTAGGCTGGAGTCCAACTCAAACACGTGCTGATGTAGTATGATAACTGTAATTAAACACACTCACAGTAAATGTAGGAATACAATAACGATAATCAATAAAACCATTTACACACCTGAATCAACACAAATGTCGATTACTCGCTTTAACAGTATGAATACTTTAACAATATGAATACTTTAACCATATGAATCCTCAAGGGAGGCATCCAGCTCCCAGGTTACAACCCCGCTCCTCAGCGGTGATGACCGCGACTATGTTTGGCGGGAACGTTCAAACTTACACCCAATAAAAATGGTCACCCTCTTCGCATCATTGTATCGGCATCGGGGAGTCCGTTATACAAAGTTGCCAAATACCTACACACCGTGCTCGAAGGATCCATCCCGAAACCGAAATCACATGTTAGAGACAGTTGGACTTTGGCAAAAAACTTAAAAGACTTTCCCATACACACAAACAAAACTCTTATGTCTCTTGATGCCACCGCACTGAACAATAACATACCCAAAGACTTAGTTTTTAAAGCAACTGAAACACGCTGGAATTACATCGCACCAACAACCAAATTTAACTTGCAACAATTTCTTTTTGCCATAAACATGATCCTCTCTTCCACATGCTTTGGTTTCGGTGGATCTTTCTATGAGCAAATCTTCGGCAGTCCAATGGGATCTCCACTTTCTCCCATTTTTGCTGACATTGTCATGGATGATTTGGAAACGTATTGCATTAGTCTTCTAAAATTCAAAATTCCAGTCTTTTACAGATACGTAGACGACATATTCTTGATTGTTCCCACACCTGAAGTCAGCACGATCTTAAATGTTTTTAATAACTATCACCCTCGCTTAAAATTCACTCACGAATTGGAGAATAACGGCTCAATCTCATTCCTCGACACAAGCATCATTAGAGATAAATGCACACTTATAACAAATTGGTACCGTAAACCCACATTCTCAGGAAGATATCTTAATTTTTTATCTAATCATTAAAATACAAGAAAATCATTAAAATACAACCATTAAAATACAAGAAAAATATTATCACCAACCTTGTTGACAGGACTATCTTTCTTTCCAATGACAGATTCCACAAAGAAAATATTCGCATTGTAAAAGAAATCCTGCGTAATAATCTGTACCCGAATTCATTTATTCAAAGACACATAAAAAATAGGCTCAATATATTACAGTTCAGACAAACCAATAATAACTCTCACTACAACATTCCCTTGGACATGAGTAATTGCATCGTTGCTCCGTTTAATAATAAACTTTCCAGTAGCATAGAACGCATCCTCAGTAAAATTAACGTTAAAGTACTCTACACTATCTCCAAAAACTTAAATGTCATTATAAAAAATGGAATGCACTTAGCATCTTTAAACAGACCGAGATAGTTTACGAAATTGACTGTTCGAATTGTGATGCGTGCTATATAGGTCAGACGAAAAGACATTTATCTACCAGACTCAACGAACATCGCAATAACATCAAAAAACCTCCTAACAATCATTCAGTGGTCAGTAAACACAGATCATATCATGAACACGAATTCGATTGGAACAACCCTAGAATACTTCATAAAGAAATACATACAAAGAAAAGGGAGATAACAGAGATGTTCTTTATTAAGCGTAGCAATGTTGCAATTAACTCCAGAAGAGACACAGAGAATTTGACTTCCATTTATGACGAATTACTGAGTATTTTATAAATATTCTCAGATATAACTTACACCTTCTCATTTATAATTGTTTAGTTTATTGACCCTATGTTTTTACTTATTTATTCTTATTTATAATGTTTTATTTTATTGACCTCCTATTTTTACTTATTATTCTTATTTATAATATTTTAGTTCATTGACCCTCTGTTTTACTTATTATTCTTATTTATAATGTTCTAGTCTATTGACCCTTTGTTTTTACTTATTTATTCCCTTGACTCATTGCTTCTTTACTTTTACTTATTTTCTCACAGTGTTATAAAATTTACTGTTATTTTTATTCCATCGACTTGTTTTCATATCTATATTCAATGTTTACTGCGTATTTATGTATTATAATAAAATTTTGTCCCCTGCGCCTTGACTCACATTTTATACAACGATCATTTCTTGTACCGATGTCACTGACATCAGACGTGCTTACATCTCCCAACGATGTAATTGTATTAAATCCATCGGACCATCTTTTATGTGAGTCACAGATTAATTATATACACCTATTTATTGTATCATCATACTTTTCAATCATTTTATATTGTAGATTTTTGATAAGGACCTGAACTATAGGTCGAAACGTTAAATAAAGCTTTAAGTTTACATCATTTGTGCTGGAGCGCTATTCTGTACATGTCTACCGACAATTGTCGGTATCGGTAACGCTCCCTACCGACGTTTGTCGGTCTGAGCTATTCTGTACAACTTCACACCGACGCGCGTCGTTCAAAATGAACGACAAGTGTCGGTCGTAAACGATCGTAAACGATAATCCTACCGAGGGGTCCCTTGATCGGTAGCGCTTGACCGACATACACGGACGAGAAAATTGTCGGTTGTGAGATTGAGTTAGTGATTCCGACTCCACTTGCAAAATTTAAGTGTTAAAGTGTTAATGTTATTAAAGTGTTAATGTGTGTTAGTGTTAAGTGTTATTGTGTTATTTAAGTGTTAAATTAAGTGTTATTTAAGTGTTTTTTTAAATCTAAGTGTTTTGCTGTAGTTCTATACACAGAAGTCTACACGTAAGTAAATTAAATATAATTGTTATAAGGTTTATTTATAGGTTTATATTTATTTATTTATTTATTTTTATTTATTTCTGTATAGATTATTTTATGTTGTTGTCACATATATATAAACGTGTAAATTATATATTTAATATTCTAAAGTACTTGACAAAAAGCATAAAGGTTTTGTTAAAATTGGTTAGATTTTTTTCCCGTACATTATATTATTATTATTATTATTACATTATATTATTATTACATATATTATATATTACATTATATATTATTATTACATATATTATTATATTATATTCTACAAATAATAATATATATTCCATAAATATATAATAAATATATTTTTAGATTTAAGTTTAATATAATTTCAATATAAATTTAATGTTATTATTGAAACAACTGTTATATTGTATTTTAACATACAACATTTATAGAAAATAATGGCACAACAATTTCTTGCATGGGATCTATTAAATTTGGAGCACCGTGTAAGACGTCTAGAACGTCGTGTAGAAAGGAAACAATGGCGTGATAATCATGATCCATTTGATCTACATGATGATGAATTTATTAAATTATATAGAGTAAATCCAGACATCGTTACAGAATTAGTCGATGTTTTGGAGGAAAGGTTGCAGCGTAGACGTCCATACGGTCTTGATCCAGAACGTCAGGTAAAAATTATATTACATTAAACTAATTACTATTTAATTATTCAATGCTTATATGTAGTAAATAAATGAACATAACGATTGAATTTAAAAATCAATTTTAATATATACTAAATCTACATACTAAAATGTACATACTAAATGTACATACTAAACAATAAAAATCTATTCTTCTATTATCTTATAATTTAATGAAATAAATGTATAATTTTACAGATATTAACTGCCCTCAGATTCTATGCTGTTGGCTGTTATCAAGGTGCAATTGGTGAGCAGTGGGATATTGCAATAAGTCAGCCATCTGTCAGTCGTTGTGTACGAAGCGTGACTGATGCTATCAATGATCTTTTACTTCGACAATGGGTAAAATTTCCTATGACTGATGCAGAGCGTTATGCTGCTCGGGAAAAATTTAGAACTGCACCCCAACCTTTTATAAATGCTATTGGAGCAATCGATTGCACTTACATTAACATAAAAGCACCGAGAGAACATGAAGAAGCGTATGTGAATCACTGGGGTGATCATACACTCAATGTTCAAGTAGTACGTACACACACGATACAATTAAAATGTAATATAACGTTGGTCTACTAAATAATAATCTTTTAAAATTTATTTTTTATATTTTAAGGTCTGCGATCCTGAATTGAAAATATTAAATGTAAATGCACGATATCCTGGTGCGCGACATGATGCATATATATGGTCGAACTCACCCGTACGTCGTATTATGGAACGACGATATAACAATGGAGAACGCAATACTTGGTTAATCGGTAAGTTATATCTTGTACAATTTCTATCTTGTTATATTGTCTTCATTGTTTATTAAGTGATAAAATTGATTAAATAATGATAAATGATTTGTTACAGGTGATGATGGCTATACTCTAGAACCTTGGCTGATGACCCCTCTTAAACATGAAATACCAGGTTCCCCAAGGTTTCGTTATAATGAAGATTTATGTAGTGCTAGATCATGTGTAGAGCGGTTATTTGGCGTATGGAAAGCCGTTTTTAGATGTTTATCAGCACAGAGGCGATTAATGTACGAACCTGGCATGGCCGGTAAAATTGTAAATGCATGTGCTGTGTTACATAATATGAGAATTGCACATCGTTTAGAAGATATAGAAGTAGATGATTTGGAAATAGAAGCTTTGCATCATGTGAACAGACCCCAAATAAATATTGAAGAAAATGAAAGAGGATATGTTTTTCAAGGACGAGCACTTGCTGCTCGTATACAAGAAAACTTTATAGCTCGTCAATATGGTAGAGTTTAATATCTGATGTGTTGATATGTTGTATACTTAATATAATGGTTATACTTTTAAAATGTTTCAAATTAATTTAAAATAGTTTTTATATTTTGGAAAATAAATCACATACATATATTACATCAAATATAAATTTCATATTATGTTATCTCAATAAATTATAAATATATTAATGTATGACTAATACAACGAAATGAAGCAAAAACTATTATTATTAAACACTATTATTGCACTATTATCACTTTTTAACTATTATTAAAACTAAAAACTTATTACACTATTATCACTATTATCACTTTTTAACTATTATTAAAACTAAAAACTTATTACACACATATAACACACATAACACACACACACACATATAAAGCACACACATACACACACATATATATAACACAATATAACACACATATAACACAATATAACTTATAACACTTACACTTAACTTATAACTTATTACACTTATTTGTCACATTATAATATTGCTATATTATTTTTGGAAATTGTGCTCCACTAGTTTTTGTAAATTATTAAGAATGCTAATAAGCTTTTCATTTGATGTTTTGTTTTTTTCTTCCATCTCGAAACGTCGTTCTTCTAATATTAATCTTCGCTGTTCGTTTTGTGCTGCTAACAATGCAGCTTCTGCTTGCTTCATAGAAGCTTCAGCAAATAACTGTAATAAATAATAAATAATTAATATATGAAATATATTGATCTTTATAGTAGCTAAAATAATATAAGTAGTCACACAGAGATACATGCACATCCACAAGAAATATATTACCTTTAAAGCGTCTGCATGATTTTCAGCAATTTGAACAAACTGTTCACGTGCTTCTTGAAGCTGCACGCCAATTCGTTGTCTATTTTTTCCTATTGTAAAATTACAAATAACAAGTAATTAATTGCACAATTCATTTTATACACAAATTGCTTATCATTACATATATATTGTACTAAACATTTTGGTCATTATGTTGCAGAAACATCATGCTAACATCTCAGAAACAGTTAATGTTCCTATTCTAAAACGTTCCGTAGAGATATTAATTGTTACCGAGATGTTAGCATGACATTTCTGCAATATAATGGCCAAAATATTTAGTAGGTATCGACTTACGATTCCGTAAAACTCGTTGCTTTCTTTGGGACCTTGATGCTTTCGAATTTTCTGTTATATTATTTTCATTTATATTGGAATTGGTTTCATCGATTTCAAATGTTTGCAAAACATCGGTATAAGAAAGTAAGTTTTCGTTGAATTCAATTTCAATTTCTTCAGGCGCATCTCTGTCAAAGGTATGTGCCTCTAAGTAATGACTATCTAAATAATAAATTGTAATGAGTAAAAATCTTTTGTATCTTTTTGCTTCTTTTTCAAAACTCAAACAGATTAAAAAAATTAAAACAGAATTTCAGAATTAAACAGATTTTTTCTTAATATTCGACATTTTCTCACTATCGCTAGTACTCGCATGTTGAACGTTGATGTCATGTAAAGTTTCTGCAATAGATGTAGTTGTAGGTGGGTTCCTCAGAACATCTTTATTTCCGTTTTCTAATTGCAGTTGATATTCCTATATATAAAGTATGTATAATAAACAGATTGTATAGATTTTAAAATAAAATAAATTTTTGAAAAAAAAAGACTTAACTTTCTCTCTCTCTCTCTCTTTTTCTCCTCTTTCTCTCTCAAAGATTTAATTCAGTATTAAGTATATAGTATATAGTATATAGTATTCAGTATATATATATATATATCATGTTTTAAAAAAATACAAATATTATTTGAAATATCTACCTCTTCCTCTGGTGTACTATCCGGACAATCTACAGCACCTTGAACATATTCAAGTCCTATGCAAGCAATAACTCGTTGTTCCAAATTATCTAAATGTTCTGCGTTAACAGGAAAATTTCCTGTTTTGTTCCTTTCATTGCGCAGCTTTGATGCTTTTCTTGATACGTTACTTTTCATGTCTCTCCAAACCTTTTATAACAAATAATGAAAATTAATGGAATATTTAATTATATTTAGTATTTTATATTTAGTGTTTATTAGTGTAATGTTATATGTGTTGTAATGTATAGTTTAATAGTATAATGTATAATAGCTCGTTTATAGTGTAATATTATCTGTAATAAATAATTAAACAATAGTTAAATAATTACAGTTTGCCACTGCTTTGTTGATTTCCCAGGACCATTGGATAATGCATTTAACATTTTTTGCAACTCTTCCCATTGCTGAACATGATGTAGTCTACCTTCCTTCGTTAAAAATTTTCCAGCAGCAAATGCAGGATGATTTTCCATATATTTTATTAGTTCCTCATATTGCACTGTTGTTGTCCGTATTGCACGACCTTTTTTAAAACTAAAGGAAATATATATAGTTTAATGTCAAACTCAATAGGGACAAGGCAATGTATTTGCAACTGATTAAAAAAGTTGATCATAAAATTTGAATAAAGAATTCTCAAATATAAATGTATTGCTGAATGTCATAACCTCATTTATTTATTTATAAAAAAATTTATTTAAGTGATAATTATGTAGCAATAATTATATAAGTTAATTTTTATGTATATACATACCTGCCTTGTGAAGTCATTTTTTAACAAAAAACTTTCTATAATTAAATATTTCAAATTAATTCTCACTTATATTGTCATATATACTTATATTGACATATATTTTTTACTAAATATGATACACTTTCATTTAATCTATTACTATAATATTTCAATATCCCCACGCATGTTATTTCTTATATAACTGTAATGCTATTGGCCAAGAAATACCTTTCTTAACCTTTTTATCGTGTCTGTACATTATCGATAAAGTCATGACGATTTCCGTCGCTTGCAACGACGAATGTCGTTACGAGTGATGTACAGAATAATTTTGGACCATCTATCGGTCCATCTGTCGGTCGTGCAAGCGACAAACGTCGTTATCGTACCGAACCGACACCTATCGGTAGACGTGTACAGAATAGCGCTCCTGGTTTGAAGTCGGCTATTGATTTTTCCTTAAATATATTTATGATCTTTTTTACTTGATTCATAATCTTAACTAAACAATTAATGATTACGTTTATTATTAGAGGAATAATACAATGAACAATCATTTAATTTTTTCATATTAATGTTATAAACGATTTATTTCATTTTTCTTGTGTGTTTAAATTACAGACTATATACTCTTCTGAATTAGAAAAATTTCTAAACAAAAAGACAACCATCTGTGTCTGGTATCACACTGTGCAATTGCTGAGTTCCTGCAATGGTTTTCGTTTTTGAAAATCAGTCACTTAGGTCGTTTATAGCTTTATTGTAATCCTCTTCTGGTAAAAACTTAACCGTTATATTTGGAAGATTATTCGATTGCAGAAGCCCACGCATATAGCTCGTAAAGTGTGGTTATTTGTTTATCAACTGCTAGTTGAAGACTTGCTCTCGCAGCTGCTCTTCTGATCGTACCACCAATACCATCGCACGGACCTTTTCCATGAGCAGTGGCGAAAAAATGCCATTCAGCAGGCATTCCAAAATCACTTTTATGGTAGTATAAATTGACGAAGTTTTTGAAATTTTTAAATTGCTGAGGAGCTCCGTCCAAAAAATAATAAATTTTGCTAACGCTTTCAGAAATATTTTTCACAAAATCAGTTATTATTTTAGTAAAAACATGTACTGCAACGGGGTCATGATTATTGCAATCTGAAATAATTACTAGACTTCTGTGGTTAAGTTCGTTATTTATTTTAAAATAAATAACGACTGGAAAAATAGTGACTGAATTATAATTCCAGTGAAAATCAGATGCAGCATTTTGCACTACAAAAGCATAATTCTTTGCAAAGTCACAAATAATAAGAAATTCATTTGTTTTTAATGATTCTTTTAATGACAAAAATTTTGCTGGCTCTTTAGCGATGTATGAGTGGGGTAATAGAGTCTTCAATTCATTACAAAAATCTTCAACAAAATCTTCCAACGGCTTAATTAATTTTTCAAGACTAGTTCTTGGCTTTGAAATCCAATACTTGTATGTGATATTTTTGATTTCATTTTTATCAAAAGTTGAAATTAAAATATCAGACAATTTTTCTATTCCTGGGCAATTTTTACAACTACCCAAGTAACATCCAGATAATGGAAGTTCATATACAATTATTTTTAAACAATCAGTATAATGGTTCATTGGATTTTCACCGTTTTTCGTTAATGAATGAAAATTAGCGCCTAAAATGAAGAAACTCATTTATCAGAATATAAACTTCTCAATAAATGTAAATTTATTTGATAATTACCGAGCAACTTTATATTTTGATGCATTGCACAAACACAGGTGATGTGTGTTCCGCTTGCTCCTGCTAACACACAGTTTTTTGGTCGCAAAGATGCAAATTTTGAAAATCTTACTTTTTCCATAGGGTATATTTATCAGAAAAGTTGATACAACTCTTTCACATTTGAGAGGATGAGTCGTTTTTGTATGTGTACTCGATTACCATTATTCGCCATCATCTCGCATTGAAATATAATCTTTTATACTTGGCATTGGAGTGCTATACTCATCGTCGGTATAAAAGTTGACAATTTTTAACTTTACTTTATCAGAAATTGTTCTCCCTATTATTAGGTGTACAACTTTGCTTCCGCCGTTTTCCTATAGATGGCTTTAGCGGTAAGTGTGGTGGTCGAAATAAATAGATCATAGACGTCATACAATAAACTTGGGCATCTGTCAACATAACCCCATAGAAACAGTAGTCGATTTGTGTCTGCATCATCAAGTTATTCTCGATTGAAAATGTCAGTTTACGAGCCAAATTCTCGTCATTTGCGGGAGGTTTTAATTTTCTGCTTCAATATGAAGAAATCTGTGGCTGAGGCTCATTGAATGCTCTCAAATACTTATGGTAAGGCCGCTATTAGTGAAAGAACGTGAGTGGTTTCAACGCTTCAAGAACGGTGATTTTGACGTCAAAGACAGGCATAGCGGTGGAAGAGAGAAGGTTTTCGAAGATGCAGAATTGGAGGCATTACTTGATCAAGACTCGTGTCAAAATCAAGAAGAATTGGCACGATCATTGGGAATGACTCAACAAGCCATTTCGAAACGCCTCAAGCTAATGGGAATACAAATGGGAGGGCTGTAACTGACATCAAACTGGCAATAATGATATATTAGTTGAACGTTTATTATTACGTTTCGACCCTTGATTCAGGTCCTTCTCAAATATATCTATAAATATGTTGTAACGAAACGTTACGTTAGCGAGTCACCCCCGATATAAACAATTGTTTCCGCGCCGCGCCAACTCTCCCGTCACCAACCTGCGGATATAAATACTGCCGTTTTTGGGATAAAAATCATCTTCCCTACGACCACCGAGCTGAGCAGGTCTCACCACCAAAGACATAGTCTCCGGATCCTATTCCGCACGCGTGTTGAGCGAGCATTTCCTCCAGGGTGCGAGTTGAGCATCTTCTAGAGTCGTGTATTGAACGACAATTCCCCGTCTGTACATCTAGCCGACTACGGGTTCAGTAGTTAATTCCTAAGACCACGTGTTGAGTGGCGAGTCACGCGGTGAGTGACAACCCCCGCCTCGTGATGAGAGGCCCTCTACCTTTCTCGGCATCCCTTTAATTCGCATCGCGAATTAATCCGCGACCATACCGCCGAAGCATCGCGAAGTCCGCCGATTCTGCCCGATCTCCGCGATCAGCATCGTGCCGCCGGAATACCACGGAATCCTACGATTCCGCCCGAACACAATCAGCGATATCACACCGCCGAGCGGCTACGAATCGAGCCGAACGCTTCCGACGGCTATTAAGCCGCATTCACGCGCACCAGCGCCAGCGAGCATAATCATTAATCCGGCAATACCGGAACTTGTATATATTGTAAATAGTAGTAGTCTTTAGAATAAACCTAGTTGTAAGTGTACACGAACGCCTATTCACTCAATCTTTGATTCCGCCGCCCGAACACTGGATTCCCGCGGCTATCCGCAGCACAGTCAAAAATCCACTGTTACAATTGACTCCCGAACAGGGACTCGAAGGTTGAGTAGACGAACGCGCGCCGCGAAAATGCGACCGACCACCACCGGGTGGGTACACAACCTGCAAAAAGACAAGATAATCGAGGAGCTCGCGAATAAGGGCCTCCCCACCGAAGGGGGGCGAGACGAACTCCGTGCGCGATTACTCCAAGATCTCCAGGAGGAACCAGACACGAAGTCGAAGAACGAAACCGGAGGAGACACGGATGAAGAAGACGAGGACGAACCTCCTGCGACCCGAGGCACCCGCAGGGCCGGAAACACGCTCGCAGAGACAACCGCTCTGCTGGACACCGTCCGCAAATGGGGTTGCCAGTTTGACGACAAAGATGGTATCGCCTTCCTCGAGCGGTTGGAAGATCTGCGGGATAGTTACGGCCTGACACGGGAACAACTGAGAAAATGTCTTCCGCTCCTATTCAAAGATCAGGCCCTGCTGTGGTACTGAAACAGCCGCGAGGACTGGCGCTCGTGGAAAGATTTTGAGGAGAGTTTCCGGCAAAATTATGTACCGCCCGAAGCCGGTTCGAACTCGAGGAAGCCATCGCACGACACGTCCAGGGATCGAAAAAGACTGCACGGGAGTATGCCACGGCAATACAAACCTTGATACGCCGATACGGCCAGATGAGCGCAGAAGACTGGCTCGAACGTGTATATTTCAATCTGCGGCCGGAATAGCGCTTCTACATCCGACGGAACGATTTCCGGGATCTGGCCGAAATGCTAAAAATGGCGGACGAATACGAAAACAACCGCCGCTATGAGAAGGCATACCAATCCGGCAGGGAGGAGAGGCACAAGTCCGAAGGGAAGACCACCACCGCCGTAACGCCCGGATATCACTCGCAGGAGTGTTGTTGGAACTGTGGCCAGAGGGGCCATACGCGCCGATTCTGTCGCCGCCCAGCTAAACTCTTCTGCTCCCGGTGCGGAAAGGGAGTTTGCTGATCCGCGACTGTCACGGGACGGGAAACGAGAGAAGGGCCGAGGAAACCAGGGAAACTCCCCGGCCGGCAACCGATATAGGGAAGGACACCGCCGCTTGAGACCTTCCCTACCAAGTATTGACCCCGACACCACAACTGATCCACGACCTAGGGGGGCCATCGCGATACTTGGGGAGCGACACACGGCGCTGCTGGATTGCGGGGCAGTCCTCTTGTATATCTCCGAGGAGCTGGCCCGCATCCATACGTCCGCTGCTACCACATCAACGCCGCGGTCTTTTACTTGGCTAACGGCCGGAGGGCCACCATAACGGAGGAGGTCGTCGCACCGATCCGGATGGGGCACTACCAGGGACGGCAAACCTTCCACGTGCTGGCCGGACTCAACTCCGACGTCATCGCCGGGGTCAAACTATTAAACAAAGCCGGATTCTGGTGGACGTTACCGGGGATCACCACCTTCCTCCCCGACCGCACCAGCCCGACCACAATTTCGGCATCGATCACGCCTTGCATCGCTGGGTTGAAGGTGCGATACCGCTGTCTTATCGACGCTTGCTCGGCTTTCAGGCGGATGCGGTGTTCTGGATTGCTGGAGTTCTTCCTGCTGCTGCCTAGAGCAGGCGGTCAGTCCAGTGCTGATTGCAATTACTGGACGAAATGCTGTCAAAATTCGAGAAGTGCCAGGGTACCACCACACTGGCCGAACACCGCATCCGCCTGAAAGCCGAGCAAGCGTCGATAAGACAGCGGTATCGCACCTTCAACCCAGCGATGCAAGGCGTGATCGATGCCGAAATCGATAACATGTTGAAAGAAGGGTCCATCAAGCCAACCAGTAGTCCGTGGAACTCCGGGATAGTGTTGGCGAAGAAGAAGGACGGGCGATACCGCTTTTGCATCGACTTCCGGAAAGTTAACGAAGCCACCATCCGAGATGCCTACACACTACCGCCCGTCCAACACATCCTCGACCAGCTGAGGGAGGCAAAATTTTTGTCGACGATCGACTTAAAGAATGGATACTGGCAGTCCACCCGGACAACCGCCCGTTGACCGCCTTCGCAATTTCTGGGAGAGGACAGCTCCAGTTTCGCGTCATGCCCTTCGGTCTGCATGCCGCACCCGCCACGTTCCAGCGGCTGCTGGACCAAATAATTGGTCCGGACATGGAACCACGAGCATTCGCGTACTTAGATGACATCGTGATACTGGGCTGCACATTCGAGGAACATTTGCAAAATCTGAAGGAAGTGCTGCAGCAATTACTACGGGCCAACCTGAGGATGAACACTGAGAAGTGTCAATTCGGACGGACCAGCCTCAGGTACCTGGGCCACGTAGTCGATCAGCAGGGATTGCGCACCGACCCAGAAAAAGTCCGAGCGATACTAGACATACCATCGCCAACAACACTGCCCGCGCTACGCAGGTTCCTCGGAATAGTATCCTGGTACCGCCGATTCATCCCAAATATAGCCACCACGACGTCCCCACTGAACGAGCTACTCCACAAAAAGACACGGTGGGAGTGGGGGCCCCGACAAGAGACCGCCTTCCGCCAGACCCAAAACTATCTCGCCACCGCACCGGTGTTACAATGCCCGGACTTCAACACGCCGTTTGTGTTACAAATCGACGCCACCGACGTGGGTCGAAATAAAACACCGCCTCACGCCGCCATATTCCCCGCAGTGCAACCCAGTTGAGCGAGCCCATCGCACTGTGAAAACAATGGTCGCCCAATATGTCGGCGAGAACCACCGTCACTGGGACCAGAAGTTGCCGCGATTAGTCTTCGCCGCCAACACCGCGATCCATGACAGCACCGGCTACACTCCCGCCATGTTAACGTACGGCCGGGAAATCACTGCTCCCGGTACGATGCGCGCGCAGTACGACGTCGGCTTATCAGACGACGCCGAGACACCGAACCGACAGCGCGCGTGCGAGAAATCGAGAAATTGTGGGAACGGTTTGAGGAGGCTCTCCAGCGCCAACAAGAAGCGACAGAACGGCAAGCCAAATACTACAATCTCCGTCGTCAAGAATGGAGACCCGCCGTCGACAGCCATCTCCTCAAACGGGAACACCCGCTATCTCACGCCGACACCGGATTCGTCGGGAAACTTGCGCCGTGGTACGCCGGGCCATACACCATGCAAGAGTACATCTCCCCGGTCGTCGTAAGAATCCGCGACGTTACGAACGAACGACGAATAGAGACCGCGCATTAAGGATTTGAAGGGATGCCCAGATCCGACGGGGTAATATAACGAGACGACACCACCGATAACGCAACATTCACGTACGAGTAAGGCAATCGCACGAACCACGAGTGAGACAATCACACCAGGACTAAGATGGCCAAGACGAAGGAAGGAAGGCCGTTGGAACCGCCGCAGAAGCTGAGGCGAGTTCCTCCCCCGGAGGCCACTGTCTGTACCAGACCAACGGTGAGCCTGGAAAACCGGGGGCTCCCTCCAGCAAGAATCCGGGACCGTTCCACCGCCTCCCGACAAGAACGGCTGCACTCAGAGACGGTGCAGGCCGCTTCCATTCTGACCGCGGAACTCAAGGAGCTCTTCGGATCGCTCTCGGACTTGGACGAGCCAGAGACGCCCGAAAGTCGTCCCACCGCCGACCAGCCGTCGCCGCCCGAGCCTTCGCCGGCAGAGCCTTCGCCGGCAGGACTCCAGCGGAGCCACCGCTCGCTGCCAACCAGCCCGCACCGATACCCACCACAATATATCTATAATGGAATAATACAATATTTAGGCGCAAAATAATGTAAATTCAGTTTATGACTTACGTGCTAGACAATCCGGTAAAACATAATAACTCAACTATGTAGTTGAAAGAATCGCGAACATTGGTTGAAAATTTAGCAGACGTGCAACGCGTTTGTCGCTGGTGACAACGAAAACCAGACTGAGAGGAAATTACGATTTACATAGTGTCGAACAGGACGAAATTATAATAAATAAAAATAAATAAAAGAAAAGATAAGACTAAAAGAACATTGTATAAAAATCGGGTCAATAATCTAAAATGTCAACAATAAATGGGTGAAGAAACATGTCAATAAATAAAAATAAATAAAAGTAAAGGTAAAACCAAAAGAACAATGTATAAAAGTATAAAAATTGGTTTAATGTTCTAAAATGTCAGTAATAAATAAGAGAAGAGAAATGTCAAAAATTTATAAAATATTTAAAAGTCCGTCATAAATAGCTGTTAGATTCTCTGTGTCCTTTTGGGAATTAATAGCAGAATTGCTTCTTTTAATAAAAAGCATTTCTGCTATTTCCCTTTTCTTTTTATGTGTTTCTTTATGTAGAATTCTAGGATTGTCCCAATTAAATTCGTGGTTTAGAGATACTCTATGTTTGCTAATGACAAACTGATTCGTTGTATGTTTTTTAATATCATTACGGTGTTCATTTAACCGAGTCAACAAGTGCTGTTTTGTCTGTCCTATGTAACATGCATCGCAACTCAAACAATCAATCTCATAAACAAGTTCGGTTTTTTTGAGAACATTGAGTGAATCCTTCCCCTTCTTTATGATGAAATTCAATTTGTTGAAGATTGAGTAAATAACTTTAAAATTGGTTTTGTTCAAAATCCGTTCTATGCTTCTTGCAGTTTCATAATTGAACGGTATAACGATGCAGTTTTTCGCGTCAAAGGGAATGGTATCCTGCGTGTTAATGATACTTTGTCTATATTGTAGTTCTTTCAGTCTTTTATTAATGTGATGATTAAGATAAGAGTGGATATCTACTTCGCATCATTGTATCGGCATCTGGGAGTCCGTTATACAATGTCGCAAAATACCTACATCAGATACTAGAAGGATCCATCCCGAAGCCAAAATCACACATTAAAGATAGTTGGACTCTCGCCAAAAACTTAAAAAAAACATATTAAAATTAAAGGAAAATATTCGGTATGGCTCCTTAGATATAAAATCATAAAATAAAACTAAGGTTTTTTTTAGAGCCAAAAAACATATGTATATATCAAGTAGCCAAATTAATTACAGTCAGTACATTAAAACAATTTGCAATAGGCTTATACATACGTTATACGCGTTTCGGCTCACTGAGCCCTCTTCAGTAACGCAAAATTTGAAATTTAAATTAAATATATTTCGGCGTTGCGGAGCACATAGGTCTCGTGGTGGATCCCCTCCGTTGTGCGCCACCTTGCCGTGGTGGGCTTCCCTGGGAGAAATCCCAGGGATCTAAGAGCGCACACATGGAAGGAATAACCATGTTAAAAAACCCGGGTAGGTCGGACTCGTGAGGGGGATTATCCCAGCCGACCTAGGAGTGGGGGGCTCCGAAATAACCCCCCCTTGGAAGACAACCAAGTAAAAAAATTACAATTTTATGAAAAATGACGATGACAGAGAGAACCTTACCGCCTCAGAGGGATCGGACCCTCAGAGGCCGGCGCAGGGGGGGTATGGTCCCTGCCCCCCCTGCGTCGTCATCGGACGACGGGCGGTGCGGGGCGTGCAGCGCCCCGCACTATATGGCGACTGCGAGTGAGGGTGGGGCTATCCGGACCTTGGTCCGGGGAGCTCTCGTCGCGCTCCTCCGCCTCTTGGAGGGGGGGGAGCTGGAGTCTAGGTGTGGGTGCTCGGGGGGACTTGTCCCCCCGAATGTCTCGGGAGGCGTAGGATCTCGGACTTCCGGATCCTACACCTCGGTGGTTAAGGAAGGGGGGAGATCGAAGTCCCTAAGGACGGTGGGGACCCAGACTTCCCCGGAGGTTAGTGCCCCCTCCCCCCCAGGTGCTTCAAGTGCCTGGGGAGGGGGCACATCAGACGGTGGTGTCCCTCCACCGCCGACCGGGGCAATTGTTGCCTTAGGTGAGGGGGGTAGGGGGGGCACCACGTTGGGCAGTGTGCGGCTCGGGCCGCACACTGCCCTAAGTGTGAGGAGGAGGGGCTTCCCGCCTCCCACCGTACTGGTGGGGGCGGGTGCCCGATGGATCCTCCCCGAAAAGGGGGAGGAAGGAAAAGGAGGAGGAGGAAAGGGGGACGGGGGGTTACTCCCCCTCCCAGGGTGTCTGGGGAGGAGCCCCCGCGGGACGAGGTGTCTCCTCCCCAGGTGGAAAGCATGGAGGTGGATTCTCCCCTGCGGGAGGATCCCCCCCCCCCGGATGGACTCTCCCGTAGGGGAGGTTATGGAAGTAGAGTCAGCCACTAGGTCACTGGTGTGCGGCTCGTTCGCGGATATGGTGGTCGTACCCGCCCCCGGGCTGTCGGGGGGTTCGCTCTCCGGCGACTCGGTGGCGGATGTCGAAGCACTTCCCTCCAGGGGGTCCCCTATTTTTGGGTCCATAACGTAGGTGGTGGTGGAGGAGGAGGGGGGGAGGAGATTCCTCCTCTCCCCCTAACTAGCAGTGAGGATATTGCACGGGGGTCTTTGACCCCCGGTGCAAGTGTTACCTCTGGGGAGGTTTTATACCTCCCTGGAGATTCGAAGAAGGTTGGGGCAGAGGCTGAAGATCCTCTTAAGGACTCGAAGCTTTCCTGCCTCCACCCCATGGTTCGCCTCAGCCGCCTCACGGACTTGCGTATCAAGGCCAAGACGAAGGAGGAGGCGGATAGGGTATCTGCGGCGTTAGAGGCAACTAGGGGAGTGATAGAGGCCGAGTGGCAGGCCGAGAGACGGACTGCCACGAAACTCCCCTTTTTTAAGGACCCCTTCCCTGAGTCTGGGGGGGGGGGGGGTAAGAAGAAGAAGAAAGTCAGGGGATGACATTAGTGGTCCCCCGCCTTGAGGGCCGGGGAACATTGTTTCTCCGGTCTGATGGGGGGGGGGGCACATATGGGGGAGGAGTTCTGTTCTCCTCCCCCCTGTCATCCCTTGATAAAAGGAAAAGTGGGGGAATCTTATATTCCCTCAGTGGGAGTCGGTCAGGAGCTGGGGCTCCTGGCCGGCTCCAGCCCCCACTAACATCGGGGGCGGGGAAGGTTCCGGGGTGCCGGACCTTCCCCATTATGGCTCTGCCATAAAGGCAGTGGGGAGGTAGGGGTACCTGCCCTCTCCCCCTGCAGGGGCCGTTGGCGGCCACGCCCGAGGGGGAGCTGGACGTATACCACTGGTGATTCCCAGCTCCCCCTCACTTTGGGCTAAGGAAAGACACCCCGGGGAGGTTTTAGTGGGTATGCCCGGGGGGGGGGGGATCTCTTCCCCCTCGGGAGACTCCCACATAACCCTAGGGACTCCCCAGAGTCCCTAGGGTACCTATAAAAGGTTTCCTCGTCGTGAACAACAAAAAAAAGGTCTCGTGATGGATAAAACCCATTGTCATTGATGTTGGTGCAATCATGAGTTTTGGAGAGCTAGTGTCAATGACTCCCTCGAATTGGTAATGTCCGTGGAGTGATGACCAAAAACCACGCTGCATGATGAAGAGAGAAGAGAGAAGCAAGAAATGTATTATCCAAAGTTTGATGAAAGTCATAAATTCTTAATTGTTCGTGCTGGTTATTCTTCTATTTGAAGGTAGATTTTTATATAAAGTTAATAATATTTAAGTTTTTAACCATTACCTGTTCTTGCTCCTTCCCGTCTCCTCACATGATTTTCCACATCATAACGTCTCGATCGAAGATGATACATGTGTACAGATATGTTACAAATATCGAGACGAACTGAGTGTGAAGATCAAAATGATCGTCGCCAATAATATACATAATAACAAGAGATAAGGAAGGGGAAGCCCTAACCAGTAATGTATTATCATTTATGTATTTGGAAGTTATAAGTCATAGGTGTTTTTATATTAATGTTTAGCAAGTTTTGAAATAATCTCAAAATAAACCTCGTTCAATTGTTCAGAGTCTTTTTGTAAATTAATGTTTGCTTTCTGAGATTTTATGTGGATCATTTCCGATATTAATCGTTTCTGATAATTGTATTCTGTATCTAGAATTCTAACATCTTCCCAGTCAAATGAATGATTATATTCTAACATGTGTTCAGTAACTACCGAGTACTTAGATGGATCAAGTCTCACATTGTATCTATGCTCTTTTAATCTTGTCAAAAGTTGCCTTTTGGTCTGTCCAACGTACGATGCATCACAGTCTTTACGTTGGATCTTATAGATGTTTCGCCCTTGGCGATCGTCTAACGATCGGCCAGCGGGGTCCACCCTTAGTAGACCGGTCACGGAAACGGTTCGCAAAGATTCTTATTGAGCAAGTCCGATGGAGATTCGCACGCTAGCGCGTCGAGAGCCGTCCGAACACCGACTGACTCCCGCATTTCGTTCGCCCCGCGCGGTCGGTCTCTTCAGCTGAACAGCGTGCGGACGGAAAAACGCTACGTTGACTCGAGGACATACGAGATCACACGTGGGCAAACAGTGGCCTCGCGCTCCACATCCCCAGCCCGGGGTGCGTGATCCGAGCGTGACAAGAACGGCTAGTCACGGCTCGCGCGAGGATCTTCCGCCTTCTCTCAACAAGATGACATTGTTCTTTTTAAGTTTTTTCGTTCTATCCTTTTGTACCTTAATAAATCTGTTCAACTTATTGATGCATCTCAATCCTAAACTTATATCGGAATTTTTAATTTGAGTAGCTATTTTGTTGGTGATATTTTTTATGTGTGGTAGGACTAAATATTGTTTTTGGTTATTGGTGTTTGAGCTATCTGGTTGTTTGATTTCTCTGTTGTTTAAGTTATGTATATGTTTATTAATTCTTCTTTGTAAGCAGTTAAATATTAAGTTAAGAGGGTACCCATTATTCAACAGCAAATTAATGCACAGGTGCGTGTTCTTCTGTTGAAAATTAAGATGTGCCAGTAATATTGCTTTGTTTATCAGGTTGTAAACCGTGCCTATTTTATGATTTAATGCGTGATCTAAAAAGTATGAAAGAAATCTACCAGAAAATGTATTTTTTTGGAACCAATATATATTTTGTTGTCTTGTAGGATGATGTTGAGATCTAAAAAGCTAATCTTATCATTGATACAAGGTTTCATGGTGAACTTCAGTCTGTTATGGTAGTTATTAAAACTATCTTGTATGTATTGAACTTCTTCTTTAGATGCACACATAATAATGTCATCCACATATCTAAAATAAAATTTATAAAGGAAGTTAAAAGAGTTTAAGATTTGCTGTTCTAAATCCTGCAAAACGATATCTGCTAGTGTGGGGGAGAGAAGTGAGCCCATGGGTGTACCATAACATTGTTTATATATTTTGTTGTTGAAAGAAAAGTATGTTGACATCATTATGAATTTAATTGTGTTTATGAATTCAGTTTTTGGGATTTTTGTGGGTTTCAATGTGGACCCATCTTTTTAACAGACTATCAATGGCTAATTCTAATGGTATTATAGTGAACAGAGATATGACGTCTAATGAGAATATGGTTTCAAAGTTTGATATAGTCAGACCTGAGAGATTATTGTAAATTTCTCTGCTATTGATAGTGCTGCTCTTGGCTTTTGGAATGCTGTTCGTAATTATTTGTTGTAGATATGTGCCTATGTTATGTAATGCAGTGTTGACTGAGGAAACTATTATTCTGAAACTTAATTTTTCTTTATGTATTTTTGGGAGTCCATATACTTTTGGCAGAAGAGAGTCGCTCGACCTTAATCTGTATAAGACTGGTTTTTTAATATATTCTTTCTCGGACCATTTTTTGACAATGCTGTTCAAGGTTTTTTCTATGCTGATGATTGGGCTCTTTTTGACGGTGACGTACGTACTTTTGTCTTCCAAGATTTTTTCTATCTCTAATGTATAACATTCTTTATTTAGGGCTACTGTAACGTTTCCTTTATCAGCTCGGGTAAAAATGATTTCAGGATGACAATTAGTGAATTGAATAGTGGACCTGTACCAGGTGTACAAGTATGAAATGGGGATTTAAGAAACAGATGGCGCACCAATGCAGTGTGTAGTATAAAAACATTATACGCCATTTTGTTGTGCCATCAACAAGTGTCAAACACGCAAAGTGATAAATTGAAAAAGTGTTTGCATATTATTGTGTTGCTGTGTTGAATATGTCGAAATTTGTACCAAATAAGGAGCATTCGCGGACAGCATTATTTTTTTGTTTTTATTTGAAGGAAACTGCTGCGGAATCATACCGATTACTTCGAGAAGCTTATGGTGAACATGCTCCATCGGAAAATATGTGAACTCATCTACGAAGGGCACAGATATAGAATGCTCGTATAGTTCGAGAGATGACTTATTGTGTGCTTGTGAGATCCAACGAATGTAAAATGGCCTTTCTTTCACTTAGCGAGAATGCGCATCCGTGTATATGTGAGACACTGATCTCTATGTGCTTATGAGACACCGATATATACAGTGGCGTGCAAAAGTTTCCGGCCAGTAACATTTTATACTCTAATTTTTTTTTTAAAACCCTAATAAAATTTTACTTATTACCAGTTGCGAGTATACCATATAGGTAACAAAATAATATAGTGAAAAAATATTGTTTATGTTTATGAAAATATTTATTGTTGTAAATGTCATATTTACATGTGCAAAAGTTTCCGGCCATTTTGTATTACCCATAGTAGGCCTCGAGTTATTTGTTTATATTTACATAATATTGCGTTCAATGAATACACTTAGTTCGTAGGAAGTCCTGAGAGCTTAAACATGGCTCGGCAATACGCAAGTACAAATTCGAGAGAGAGTAATTAAATTTTCTGAAAATGGAAAGTGTTCTCGTGAGATTGCTTCATTATTATCGATAGGAAAATCAACCGTGAATGATATTATTGCTAACTATCGTGCTGGATACGGTTTGGAAGATCGCCTGCGTAGTGAAAAACCACGAAAGACATCTAAAAAAGTAGATCGAGTCATTAAACGCAAGTCAACTGCAGATGTAAGGAAAATTGCTGTTCAAATTGCACGCGAGTTACAGAATAAGAATCTTGCCGATGTTAGTCGTAGCACTGTGACACGAAGACTACATGATGTAGGACTATTTGGCCGTATAGGTATTAGAAAACCGCTAATCAGTAAAAAGAACAGGAAAGCCCGATTACAGTTTGCTAAGATTCACAAAAATTGGACAGTCGAAGATTGGAAAAAAGTAGCTTTCTCAGATGAATCTAAATTTAATCTTTTTGGAAGCGATGGCCGACAACATGTACGACGTCCTACGGGTACCAGAAATGACGCTCGGTACTAAATTCCTACTGTAAAGCACGGTGGAGGAAGTGTGATTTGGGAAATTTTCTCCGCACAAGGAGTCGGTCCACTTCACTGTCGAGATCATTGGAACTATGAATGCTGCTGTTTACAAGGACATTTTAAGAAAGAACTTGCTAACATATGCTGAAGAAAAAATGCCACAGGATTGGATATTTCAGCAGGATAATGACCCCCAAACATACTTCAAAGATGTTACAGGAGTGGTTTGCTAATAGAAATATAGAAGTTTTGAGCTGGCCATCTCAATCACCGGACTTGAATCCGATAGAACACTTGTGGGAGCAGCTAGATCGCCAAATTCGAAGGCATACACATTCAAATAAGACCGTCTTATTCGAATCGTTAAAGCAAGAATGGAATAATATTTCGTCTGCTTGCATTAATCGATTAATAGAATCAATGCCAGCTCGTTGTGCCGCTGTTATCGCTGCAAAGGGTATGGCTACAAAGTATTGACACTAAAATATTATTTTAAGTTACTGAAGTGCAATATAGAATGAGTGGACCAATAATTTTCTTTGTAATACAAAATGGCCGGAAACTTTTGCACATGTAAATATGACATTTACAACAATAAATATTTTCATAAACATAAACAATATTTTTTCACTATATTATTTTGTTACCTATATGTTATACTCGCAACTGGTAATAAGTAAAATTTTATTAGGGTTTAAAAAAAAAATTAGAGTATAAAATGTTACTGGCCGGAAACTTTTGCACGCCACTGTATGTGCTTGTGAAGCACTATCTCTTGTATGCTTGTGAAACACCAATACTTATGTGCTTGTGAGGCACTATCATTAGTGTGCTTGTGAGGCACCAATACTTGTGTGCTTGTGAGACACCAATACTTGAGTGCTTGTGAGGCACTAATACTTAAGTGCTTGTGAGGCACTAACAATTATGTGCTTATTGCACAATTACAAATCACTCAACTTATTTATACAACTTGAAAAGAAGGATTCCTTTACTTAAGGATTAACACGCGAGACGTCTGGTGGTCGAACAGATACTGAATGTGTCGCTAACTGCTCAGACAATTGAAAATCGTCGATCACACTCAAACTTGAGTTTAACCACTCAATCATTGGGTGTACATACTCAACCTTTAAAGCATACACTCAATTTTGAGTATAAATACTCAATATTTGAGTGTCCACACTCAATGTTCGAGTGTAAATTCTCAAGCTTCAGTGCAAACGCTCAAAATTTGAGTATAACACCCAAATATGAGAGTAAACTCCCAAAATTAAGTGTTAACACTTAAATTTGAGTGTAAACACTCAATATTTCAGTGTTTTTTCCGTAAGGGGTGTTACATATGATATTTTTTTATGCAGTGTGCGTAAAATTCGCGACCGAGGTCTATAATATATATATATATATATAAACAAATAAACAGAAGGAAAGTGGTGTGATTGGGAGGTGAGTGGTAATCGGGGGGCGGAAGGAGGCGTTCGGGGGGGCGAAGCCCCCCCGATATAATAAGAGTTGTGATTTTCAAGAAATTAAAAAACATTATTTCTATTTTATTGTATTTAATATTGACAATAATTAAATAAACAATATATAATAGTAACAAGGGTTCTGATTTTAACAAAAAATTTATTTCTAATTTACTGTATTTTATTGACAATAATTAATTAAATAATACATAATCGTAACAATTGTTCAGATTTTAACGAAACAAAAATATTTATATTTTTCTTTTTTGTCAAAAATACATTTTATAAATGTAAATGTATATGTGTAAATAGTTAAATGTAAATAAACATATAATTATTCGCTTTCAACAGTTTCTGTTGTTACTGTCGTTACTGTTGTTGTTTTCTTTTTCTTTTTTGGTACATTAGGTTGTTCTTCGCTGATGGCACTTGTTATGGTTTTCCCGATTTTTCTTTTATTTTTTATGGACTCCTCGATATACGATTCGGCAACGTCGGTAGACTTCCACCCACCGTGACGCTTCAATGTAGTGGAATTTTCTCCTGCATCGGCAAGTATGGTCGCCGAAGAGCGCCTGAAGCTATGGCCGGTATACAGTGCAGGTTCGGATAAATTTAGCCAAGTTGCAATGTTTTTTGGCATTGCACCGATCGTGTTTATACCAATGGGTTGATTCAGACATTTTTGGTCTTGATAACGGATGAACAATTTTTTCGTAGTCAAATGTGGTGGTCTCAGAATTATATATGACTTAAATATTTTAAAGTATTCCCCTTCCAAAGTAAATGTTCTGGGTTTATGAGTTTTTGTAATTGGAATTGTAATGACGGCAAAATTTTCACATATTCTGATATTTTCCATTGTTAAGTTATACAGTTCTTCCCTTCTGCAGGCTCCATGAACTCCAAGAATCAATGCAATCTACGACATCATTTAAAAATTTGCTTTTATTGGTTATAATAACAATATTAGTAAAATTAATAATAAGAAGGAGAAGAAGAACATAAAACGAAATGCACTTTCAATTTATAATTTAATCAAACGAATTCTTAAAAGACTATTTAAAAACAAATATTATCTTGAAATTATTGAAATAAAAATAATAACTATAATATTAACAAGAATTTGTACAAAAATAAAAGTACTGACCTTTGTTGGTAGAAATTTATCATTTGGAGCGTTGTCTATGAAATTTTTAATGTCGCTTGTGGAGAAAACTTTAGCTTTTTTAGCAGAGTAATCTGTGTGCAGTTTCTTCAAATATATTTGCAATTGTAGATATTTACTTATGTCGATATTTTTCTCGACGTTAACCATAGTTTTCAGCATGGAATACTTTGACCATAACGAAGAGGACTTGTAACGCGTGGACAATTCATGGAAGTATGCGAGGAACACTTTTTCGTTATATGAATTGGTATTATTTTTCTTCATCCATTCTTGAAACTGATCATAACAAACTTTATATATAAATTGAGATTTCTCGGGTAATGACTCCCCTTACGGAAAAAACACTGAAATATTGAGTGTTTACACTCAAATTTAAGTGTTAACACTTAATTTTGGGAGTTTACTCTCATATTTGGGTGTTATACTCAAATTTTGAGCGTTTGCACTGAAGCTTGAGAATTTACACTCGAACATTGAGTGTGGACACTCAAATATTGAGTATTTATACTCAAAATTGAGTGTATGCTTTAAAGGTTGAGTATGTATACCCAATGATTGAGTGGTTAAACTCAAGTTTGAGTATGATCGACGATTTTCAATTGTCTGAGCAGTTAGCGACACATTCAGTATCTGTTCGACCACCAGACGTCTCGCGTGTTAATCCTTAAGTAAAGGAATCCTTCTTTTCAAGTTGTATAAATAAGTTGAGTGATTTGTAATTGTGCAATAAGCACATAATTGTTAGTGCCTCACAAGCACTTAAGTATTAGTGCCTCACAAGCACTTAAGTATTGGTGTCTCACAAGCACACAAGTATTGGTGCCTCACAAGCACACTAATGATAGTGCCTCACAAGCACATAAGTATTGGTGTTTCACAAGCATACAAGAGATAGTGCTTCACAAGCACATACAGTGGCGTGCAAAAGTTTCCGGCCAGTAACATTTTATACTCTAATTTTTTTTTTAAAACCCTAATAAAATTTTACTTATTACCAGTTGCGAGTATAACATATAGGTAACAAAATAATATAGTGAAAAAATATTGTTTATGTTTATGAAAATATTTATTGTTGTAAATGTCATATTTACATGTGCAAAAGTTTCCGGCCATTTTGTATTACAAAGAAAATTATTGGTCCACTCATTCTATATTGCACTTCAGTAACTTAAAATAATATTTTAGTGTCAATACTTTGTAGCCATACCCTTTGCAGCGATAACAGCGGCACAACGAGCTGGCATTGATTCTATTAATCGATTAATGCAAGCAGACGAAATATTATTCCATTCTTGCTTTAACGATTCGAATAAGACGGTCTTATTTGAATGTGTATGCCTTCGAATTTGGCGATCTAGCTGCTCTCACAAGTGTTCTATCGGATTCAAGTCCGGTGATTGAGATGGCCAGCTTAAAACTTCTATATTTCTATTAGCAAACCACTCCTGTAACATCTTTGAAGTATGTTTGGGGTCATTATCCTGCTGAAATATCCAATCCTGTGGCATTTTTTCTTCAGCATATGTTAGCAAGTTCTTTCTTAAAATGTCCTTGTAAATAGCAGCATTCATAGTTTCAATGATCTCGACAAGTGGACCGACTCCTTGTGCGGAGAAAATTCCCCAAACCATCACACTTCCTCCACCGTGCTTTACAGTAGGAATTTGGTACCGAGCGTCATTTCTGGTACCCGTAGGACGTCGTACATGTTGTCGGCCATCGCTTCCAAAAAGATTAAATTTAGATTCATCTGAGAAAGCTACTTTTTTCCAATCTTCGACTGTCCAATTTTTGTGAATCTTAGCAAACTGTAATCGGGCTTTCTTGTTCTTTTTACTGATTAGCGGTTTTCTAATA
This sequence comes from Crematogaster levior, assembly GCA_901521435.1. Lineage (NCBI taxonomy): Eukaryota > Metazoa > Arthropoda > Insecta > Hymenoptera > Formicidae > Crematogaster > Crematogaster levior. The sequence goes on along the minus strand of CABEGB010000913.1, from coordinate 68,088 downwards.
CCTATACGGCCAAATAGTCCTACATCATGTAGTCTTCGTGTCACAGTGCTACGACTAACATCGGCAAGATTCTCATTCTGTAACTCGCGTGCAATTTGAGCAGCAGTTTTCCTTACATCTGCAGTTGACTTGCGTTTAATGACTCGATCTACTTTTTTAGATGTCTTTCGTGGTTTTTCACTACGCGGGCGATCTTCCAAAGCTTACGTGCTTCACCATATCCAGCACGATAGCTAGCAATAATATCATTCACGGTTGATTTTCCTATCGATAATAATGAAGCAATCTCACGAGAACACTTTCCATTTTCAGAAAATTTAATTACTCTCTCTCGAATTTGTACTTGCGTATTGCCGAGCCATGTTTAAGCTCTCAGGACTTCCTACGAACTAAGTGTATTCATTGAACGCAATATTATGTAAATATAAACAAATAACTCGAGGCCTACTATGGGTAATACAAAATGGCCGGAAACTTTTGCACATGTAAATATGACATTTACAACAATAAATATTTTCATAAACATAAACAATATTTTTTCACTATATTATTTTGTTACCTATATGGTATACTCGCAACTGGTAATAAGTAAAATTTTATTAGGGTTTTAAAAAAAAAATTAGAGTATAAAATGTTACTGGCCGGAAACTTTTGCACGCCACTGTATATATCGGTGTCTCATAAGCACATAGAGATCAGTGTCTCACATATACACGGATGCGCATTCTCGCTAAGTGAAAGAAAGGCCATTTTACATTCGTTGGATCTCACAAGCACACAATAAGTCATCTCTCGAGCTATACGAGCATTCTATATCTGTGCCCTTCCTAGATGAGTTCATAAGATCAAGAGACACGGTAGTGTCTTGTGCTAAGTCCGCGTAAGCAACAAGACGCTCCCGTGTATCTTTACGCGAGTCGGTCAGTTGAGAATACTCAATATTTCGAGTTCTCATATATCCGCTCAACGGATCGACTTCTAAGTAGTCTTAATCGATAGAGCGGGGTCGATTTGTATAAGAAAAGTGTTTTTACTTTTGGGCTACATGCTCTATAAATCGAGCTATTACGACGCAAAGTCCAAATGTGAAAAATATCATTTAAGAAACGTCGTCTTCGTCTTCATCGTCTCCGTCGTCGACCGTAAAAACGTACTGTTGAGGCATTCGACACAAGATCGCGCTAGTGATGCTCTGGAAGTGTGATCGATCGTATAGTGTGATCGATAATCGATTGTAGTAGTAAGTGACGTCGATAAACGAAAGTTAGGTTATTAGCGACAACGATAGTGAAAAGTAAAGTGAAAAATAGATAGTGAAAAATAGAATAATTTCTATATTATGACAAGGTGCAATAGTGAAAATTAATCTGCATCATGTCATTTACAAATTATTGGATATGTTAGAGATGAGAAAAAAGTAAGTGAATTGAATTTGTGCAAAATTCATAAATTTAAACATTCCTGTTACAATATATCTTTTTTCTAGGAAAGATAAGTACAGAAGTGAAATGTTAAACGACAAGTCTGAAATTAAAAAATCATGGAATCTTTATGAGAAGTACAGCCTTGTCGTTGATGAATACGATGATGAATATGAAGACACACATGATAATCATGACATTCGTGATAGCGCACCAGACGATTCCACAGAAATAAATTCTAGGCCTTTCACCACTCCGAGGGTTAGTTTAAATGTTTTATATTTTTAATTTTAATTTTTTATTTACTTGTAAATTTTGTTGTTTAAGTAACAAATTTATTATGCAGGTATTTCATAAACGCCATAAAAATGATACTAGGATGACAATGAGAATGAAAACGAGAAACCTACAGATAATAATAAGTTAACATGATCATGGTTCGTACAACGGCAAGATAACGTCAAGAATATTCGGAACAAATTGGATAATAGTCATACAGACTATTACAAAATCGATGAATACTGTAAGTAAAAAATATTACTTGTAAATACGCAAATAAAAATATGTTAATTTCCTATTACAATATATCTTTTTTCTAGGAAAGATAAGTACAGAAGTACAAATGAAATGTTGAACGACAAGTCTGAAATTAAAAAATCGTGGAATATTTATGAGAAGTACAGCCTTGTCGTTGATGAATACGATGAGGAATATGACGACACACATAAAATTATCGAATATGTTAGAGATGAGAAAAAAGTAAGTGAATTGAATTTGTGCAAAATTCATAAATTTAAACATTCCTGTTACAATATATCTTTTTTCTAGGAAAGATAAGTACAGAAGTGCAAATAAAATGTTAAACGACAAGTCTGAAATTAAAAAATCATGGAATCTTTATGAGAAGTACAGCCTTATCGTTGATGAATACGATGACGAATATGAAGATACACATGATAATCATGACATTCGTGGAAGCGCACCAGACGATTCCACAGAAATAGATTCTAATAGTCATACAGACTATTACAAAATCGATGAATACTGTAAGTAAAAAATATACTTGTAAAAACGCAAATAAAAATATGTTAATTTCCTATTACAATATATCTTTTTTCTAGGAAAGATAAGTACAGAAGTACAAATGAAATGTTGAACGACAAGTCTGAAATTAAAAAATCGTGGAATATTTATGAGAAGTACAACCTTGTTGATGAATACGATGACGAATATGACGACACGCATGATAATCATGACATTCGTGGTAGCGCACCAGACGATTCCACAGAAATAGATTCTAGGCCTTTCACCACTCCGAGGGTTAGTTTAAATATTTTATATTTTTAATTTTAATTTTATTTATTTGTGAATTTTGTTGTCTAAGTAACAAATTTATTATGCAGGTATTTCATAAACGCGATAAAAATGATGTCTGTTTCGACGAACCTGTACAGAATAATCATTTTGTACAAAACTCAGTGGAATTACGCGCTAAAGATGAACAGCGAAAACAATCCGCAAGAGATGGGAAAAATGCACACGATATAAATGGTAAATTGCAAATTTATTTGTGTAAATAGATAGATGATAGTAGATAATGACATGATAATAGACAAAATAATTATTTTTAATAACAATATTTGTAATTTTCTGTTTTTTCAATATAGATATGCAGGACATAAAAGAGAACGCCCTCATTAAAGATGAGAATCTTCTAAATTTACAGAAGTAGCTGACAGAGGCCAAGGATGTCCTTGCCGCTGCCGCTGCTGCTGGCGGTTCGCAGCAGCAGTCGCCACTTCCACTACTGCCATGATGAATATGACGACACACATATGATAATCATGACATTCGTGGTAGCGCACCAGACGATTCCACAGAAATAGATTCTAGGCCTATCACCACTCCGAGGGTTAGTTTAAAGATTTTATATTTTTAATTTTAATTTTATTTATTTGGGAATTTTGTTGTCTAACAATTAGTCCTTAAATCTTGAAACGAGTAGACTATTGGTATAGCTTGAGTGGTTTGGGTATTTGTGTTTTCTGGTTGTGCATTACATGCGGCTTCATCGACTGTATTTTCATTTGATCGTGTTTCTTGCTCCGGTTTTGATTGTTCCGGTCTTTTACTTGCAAGATACAATAACAGATGTGTAAATGAACTCCAAATTGCGGCTAGTAAATGTAGGCTACATCCATATGCAGCATGCAATGCATAACCGTGAACTAAAGTGTCAAATATGATTTTGATTAACCGGATTATTATAAATATTCCGAACATACCGGCTGTTGCAGCACCAAAAGTAGTAAAACCGTTCCATATTTTTGCTAAAGTGCTATTATAAATTTTATTTAAGGAGTTTTCGTCCAACAGATTTTGTAATGAAACTGTGTCTGATGGAATCGGTTGTCCTGTAAAGCCTCGAGCGATGGTATTTAAAACAGCGCTTTTTTCAGCGGGGAACATGATATGGTTTCTTAATTCGTCTAAATCCTCTTGAGAGTAAATACCACTAGTGGCTAAAGATTTAGGTGCTAAGTATTTCCAGGAAAGTTTAGTCAACGGTTTGATTTCATGTGGTGGTACTGTCACAGTAGGCATTGGGTTGAATTGTACCCATGTTTCGTCTATGTTATATAGGATCGGAAGAAGTGAATTACAATCTCTAATGGTGTTATGTCGAGTGACAATCCGTGATTTTGGTGTCATATATAATGATGTATTTCTAAATGAAACCGGCAACTCAGTGTGACAAGTGTTTGTTTTGCGAAGGGAAACTTCAATTGGTATACATTTAATTATGTGTATTGCTTCGCCGGCTGTGACTGCCATGTAGCCAGGCGTTTTCATAATTCGGAATGCGAATTCATCAGGTAATATCGTGGCCAGAGATAACGTATTTTGGATTACCTGTTTTTCCAGCTCACACTTCTGTAGTATTATATCTTGATACAGAGTGGCTATTTGATTTCTGATGTGTCTTTCGACATATATAAATTTGGAGTTCACATAGGCGAACATGTCCAAATTTGTTACAGCAGTCTTTGATTTAGCCTTAAAAGTATTTCCCCTCTGAGTTTCGAAAATAAATAGTTTGGGATGTTCTGTTCCAAATAAAGTATATCCACAAATAGTATGTTTACGAGTTTGTGTGAGAGAGAAGGTTGTGTCGTGTGTTTCTAAGGTGAATATAGTGGTATGTCGCGTATCTAGTAAGCCCTGGAATTTAGTAGCAGTTCCTTCGTATAAAACATCATATGATTCAAACCCGCAAGCTGTCATCGGTATGCTCCGCCAAAAGGTATATCCATCGTCCGAGTCTATACAGGTTTCTTCGCTCAAATCGCAAACTGTACCAGATTTTAACATTATCTTTCCTGCATCTAATTTTATTGGCGCGTATGAAGTTTTTAGAGAAATTCTTACGGTGGCTTGTACAATCACATCGTCCCACGTGCCGTAATAGTCTGAATACTGAATGCCTTTGCACGTCCCATCTACATTTATTTTCCCTGCCATAGTGACGCTACGGTAATAGGTATTATTAGGTTTTAAGCCGTCTATTATTGATTCTCCTATTTTAAGAAGTCCTTCCTTGTGCATCTGAATACATTTTTCGCGCGATGTTTCTTGTAAATAATTAGCATATCCATTATGTACTGCGGAGATATGGGAGTGCATGCCGCAGTGATATATAGTTCGCATAATTTCTATTTTACATTGTATAACTTCAGTGTGTGAGTAGGCAGATAGTTGTAGTAATTGTACATACGTATTTGCAGTTATGGGCGTATCTATGTTCAAATCGCATTCACCTGATCGGAGTAGAGATATTGTAGTTACGTTGAGGTAGGATCCTCCGCAATCATAAGCAATAATGGCGTTCGCGCCGTAGAGCAAGATTGAAGGTAAGATGACGAAACATGCCTGTAAAATATTATTATTAATATACTTAATCAATCAATATGGTATCAATATGGTATACATCTTATTATTAAATGGGATAATATGTAATATAATAGTATTCGCGATATATATATATATGTTGTATGCTTATTAAATCTCTAGATCCCGGACTCCGGACAACGTTTACATTTGAACTGATTAATCACCGTTTTCCTTCATCCAGGGTCTATTGTATGGGTAATCTTTGATAATTTAAGTTTATTAACATGCACCACGCGAGATTTTCCTTTAAAGTTAATTCTGGCATTATTCATTGGTAACATTTCAATAATATCATACGGTCCAGAGTATTGGTCAGAAAACTTGTTTTTTATAGGTTCTTTTAGGAGATAAACCTTGTCACCGGCTTTGAAATTTTGAATATTTACGCGTTTGTCGTAATATTGTTTGCTTTTTTCTTTAGACTTAATTAAATTTTCCCTGGCTGACTCTCGGAAGGAGGTCAGGGTATTAAACAAGTTGATTAAGTAATCTGGATAGGATAATTCCTCATGCTCTTCTAAAATAGTAGTAGAAGAGGGCACCCTAGGAGGATGACCAAATACTAAAGCGTATGGCGTATAGTTAGTACCTTCATGCACGGAGGTGTTATAAGCAAACATAGCAGTCATTATGTGTTCATCCCATTCACTGTTAATGTTAGTGTACATTTTTAGGTACTCTGTTAATACATGGTGTGATCGTTCTATCGAACCGTTAGACTGGGGATAATAAGCGGTGGTGCGACACTGTTTAATTTTGAAATGGGAGGCAATTGCTTTCATTAATGAAGTGAAGAATGTGGGGGCTTGATCTGTTAATAAAATTCGGGGAGCTCCGTAGATACAAATAAAATTTTTTACAAATGCCTCGGCAATTGAGAGGGAATCTGCTCTTTTTAAAGGCGAAGCTACTGAATATTTAGTCAAAAGATCCTGTATTGTCAATATATAGGAATTATAATTTCGTGTAATGGGCAAAGGCCCCACAATATCCATAGAGATTTTCTCGAATGCTACTTTCGGAGTGTCAGTTATCAACATGGGTTGCCTAGTTTTTGTTCTCGTTAATTTCTTGATTTGACAGTCTCGACAACCTTTAATATGAGTTTGAATATCTTGTTTCATTGTTGGCCAATAATAGTTTTGACGGAGTCTGTTATAAGTTTTGTTTATCCCTTTATGGCCCCCTACCTTTGTTGCATGCTTTTCATATATTAGATTTTCCCTCTCACTTACCTTTGGATAATGTATTAGGGATTTACAGATTGTTAAAGTTATTGGCTGATCGGATAAAAATCTCTTTAAGTTATTGTATACAAAAATCCACGGTATTGTATCATAAAAATCTGTTTGAGCTATGCTGATAGAAGTTAATCTTAGTTCTTGGATTACATCAACTAAGGATCTCATGCAATTTACAATTCCCATGCGTTCAATTGGCGTACGTTCATTTACTTTAATCGGGAGGGCTATCAAAACTTTATTTTTCTTATCAATCACGCGGGCTCTTTCAAGCATAAGATTATTGTATTTTGGAAGTTTATTCGCTTTCTGATAATCTTTTGCGCCTTTATCCAAAGGGGTACCATCTAAATTTATAAAAATAACATGATTATCTTTCTGCATTAATAGTGAATCGCGAGTCTCTTTTATGTTTAAAAGTTCTTCGTCACTAAGAGAGTTAGGTTCCGGACTTGTTAACGAATCATCACTTAAATCGTCATTCTCAAATATATTTAGAGGAAATAGTATGGAGGAGTTAGTAGGATTTCTGGACAAAGCGTCGGCTACGGTATTAGTCTTTCCTGTTTTATAACTTATGTCAAAATCGTACTCTGATAGTTTCAGTCGCCATTTCCACAATCGAGAGTTCGGGTCCTTGATAGAATGTAGCCAAATCAGAGGTTTATGGTCTGTTAGGATGGTAAAGCGTTGTCCGTAAAGGTAGTGCCTGAAGTATGTTACGCAGTAAACAATTGCGAGACACTCCTTCTCGATAGTTGAATAATTCTTTTCTGCGTCACTTAGAATCCTGGAAGTATAAGTTATTGGCAGGTCTTTTCCGATTGACCCTTGACTCAATACACCACCGATGGCGTATCCACAAGCGTCTGTTGTCAGAATAAAAGGTTTACTAAAATTTGGATACTGGAGAATGGGTTCCTTGCAAAGTTCCTCTCGTAATGTTGTAAAAGCTTTTTCCTGTAATGGAGTCCACACAAAAGGCACATTTTTCTTTAGTAAATCCGTTAATGGTTTTGCGATTTTCGAGAAATTGTTGATAAACCTTCGATAATAACCTGTTAAGCCTAAGAATTGTTTAATGTTCTTCTGATTTTTGGGTGTGGGGAAATTCTTTACTGCGCTAATTTTATATGGATCCGGTCTAACACCGGTAGAACTAATGACGTGCCCTAAGTATATAACTTCATGCCTCAAAAATTGGCATTTTTCAGGTTGAAGTTGTAAGTTAGCTTTTCTCAATCGTTGCATTAACTTATCAATTTTGATCTTGTGTTCCTCTAATGATCTGGCGTACACAACTATATCATCTAAGTATACAAATAATTCATTTCCTTGTAAACCAGCTAGTATATTATCCATAAGTCTCTGAAATGTTGCCGGCGCGTTTTTCAAGCCAAACGGCATTCTTTGGTACTCATAATGTCCATACGGAGTGGAAAAAGCCGTTTTTGCCCTGTCATCTGGGTTCATAGGAATTTGGTGAAAGCCCTGCGCTAGGTCAAAAATAGAAAAATACTTGGCGCTTCCCAATTGATCCAAGATTTCTATTATGTTAGGTAGCGGATATGCATCCCCAACAGTTTTTTCATTTAATTTTCTAAAGTCGATAACCATTCTCCATTTCTTTTCTCCCGCGGTTGATTTTTTGGGAACAATCCAAAGCGGTGCGTTATATGGAGAGGTGGAAGGTTTTATAATATTATCGTTTAGCAATTTATTTACTTGATTATTGATTTCTTCTTTATGGATCGGTGGATATCTATATTGTTTAACATGAATAGGGATGTTGTCAGTGGTAGGAATGGAGTGGCTGGTAACGTTAGAAAATTTTAATTTATCCCCTGGTAAGAAGAAGCAATCCTCATTTTTCTTCAATATGGTTTCTACGTGTCTCTTTTCTTCTTCATTTAATTGACTCGAATCTATTAAATTCTTTAGCGTATCATAACGATCTTTAGCTTTCGGTGTCGTATGTCCGATACTTAATTCATTGAAACAACAGAGAGCAGTGGAACTAGAAAAATCAGCGAAACTAGTAGACTCGGTGAGGTCACTTAAATCAGTGGAAGAATCAGTGGAATTAGTAGAATCAGTGGAATTAGTAAAATCGATAAAATCGATAGAATTAGCAAGATGGTAATCATTCAGGTGCATGGGCTTTAGTATTATTGTATAGTCACGCTCAGTGACGTTGTATACTTTTAGATGCCCTTTGCCCTGTGAATTAGCAACAAGCGCCTCACCAAGATATAATCCCTTAATAGGTTCGCAACGCGGTATGTATCCCTCTGTTTTTTCAGGATTAGTAATATTAAATGAGACTGGTAACACCGTTCGAGCAGGTACTTCTATTTTTTCTTCGTCATAAAATGGGATAATCATATTTCCAATGATCAAATTCTTTTTATTAAAATCTAAAACAGCGTTATTGTCTCTTAAAAATTCAGAACCAAAAATTCCGTCGCTTGGGATAGGTACGTCATCTTTCACTATGTTAAACTTTGTTACTTTACCCAATATTGTAAAAGTTACAGATCCCTGTGTCGTAACGGGGTTTTTGGTAATACCTCTTAGAGTTAAAACATCGCTTAAATCTATAGGAATATTATTCAAAATTTTAGATTTAATTATGTTTATGACAGAACCAGAATCGATCATAAAACTACAATATCCTTTTATATGTTTATTAGTTAATATTATTTTTGGCAAAGGAGTGGTTACCCCTGGGTTTGCTACCACTACCGTTGCATCTGGAATAAATTTTGTAACCTGATTACTGTTAATAAAGCTCAACCCTCGGTTATTATTGGTTCCGCCAGTACTTCTATCGGGAGCGCTGTTGTTCGGGCCGTGTCCCCCGTCGCGCTCGCTATCGGGCGACCTTCTGAGTTTCCCGTATTTTGTATGGAATTTCGGTATGCTAATTTTTTGCAGTTGGATATGTTATGTCCAGGGAATTTACAGTATCGACAAACATCAGGAGAATTTGGACCTGGTTGACCGGGAATTAGTGGTTTAATCCAGGGTTGCGACACCGGGTTGGGATTTTTTAATATTGATTTCGGGGGGGCGGTATCTTGGATCTTTAGACTTGGAATATCTGAACGAGGTAGAAGATTAACCTTTTGGGAATGTTGACGCTCACGTGCTTTTTCTGCATCTAAAGTTTTCGAAATCTTAACGGCCCACTCGATAGCTTCATCTAAATTATGAATTTGTCTGTGCTCCATACGAGTTATTATATTTGATGGCAAACCATTAATAAAAGCTTCTAACACTTCTTCATCGATCTCCTCCGTGAACGTGCGACTCAAACCTTTACTTTGGCGTCTATTTCCATCTAATATGGCAGATTTCAAATCTTTTATCCTCCCGGCATATTTCAAAATTGTTTCAGTTGGTAATTTATAAGTATTAGCAAGCTCACCCCGATACTGAGCAATTGATTTATTTGGTGCAAATATAGTTTTTAATTTGTCTAGTAGATCAACGACACGAGTATACATATTTCCTTCGACAACTTGATAAGCATCACCTTCTAATTTATTAACAATAAATTGTACCAATTGAGGTTCTTGCACGGAGGATAATAAGTCACGAGCACGTTCACAGGAGCGAGCAAATTGAAACACAGAGATTTTATATCCATCGTAAACAGGGATATTAGCAACTACGTCTTTTAACTTTAGAGTTGGCAATGATACTGGTACATCGTCTTGAATTGGCACATCCTGGTATTCTCCAAAAGCGGATGCAGCTCGCGAATTTTCATTTACACGTTGTTCCAACATATTTATTTGTTCCGGTAATTTTCTCAATTGAGATAGTTCACTTTGTATTTGAGAGAGTACTTGCACGAGCGATTTCGCGTCGATAGCCTCGCCGGTACGTTTCTCCATTTCTTCGCGTTCGCGTTGCAAGGATTGATGTTGCGCGCGCAGCTGCTTTTCGCGATCGTCTAATTGTTTTTGTCTTATTTCGATTTCGGCTTCGGCTGTCGCCGATCCGTGTGAACGAGTTGAATGTGCCATTTCAAGATATAAAAATAATTTACAGGTTACAAATAAACGATAAAATAAATGATAAAATTTGGTACCTGAATATTATTAACGAAATGATTTGACGGTAGATCACAATTACCATCCCACCGCTGCCACCAAATTAATATGTTACGTCTGATCGGACAATTAATGACGTAACGACGTTCTCCCTTTTTTGTCACCCTGCCTTCACCGGGTTTAACGGGATGAGGGAGTGAATGATCCTTTCGTCAAATCAGATGGAATTTTATGCCTTCCTTTTAATAGAGAGAGTTACAAAATTCGGCGGTAAAGTTCTTGTCTTGTATAAATGAGACACGCAGTTGAAGACGTGTTGTCCTTCTGAAATCAACTACGCGACTGCCTGCGGTGGTTCCAATGGTTCCTCTTTGTCCACCTTTCTTCTTTGTGCGTCCGGTGGGCTTCCTGGTATTTTGCAGATAACAACGGTGGCGTGATTTTGATACTACTTCCGCGGTGCTCGTTTGATGCGTCATAATCAACGCTTGCTTATTTAATAGCTTATATCTAGATACCCTGAGCTGAACGTGATATAAAACCGTTCTTAAACTATTACAAAACTCTCTCTTATAATACTTATAATACTATAATACATAATTATTAATAAACTTATAATACTATACTGCTAAACTTATAATAATATATAGATTTCGCAAAAGTATTAATTCATAAAGACATAAAATGTGTAAATGGCATAAGTATCATTCTATAGCTATTACAAATATCATTCTATAACTATTACAAAAATATTCCAATATTAACTAAGTTCATAGAATGTTTGAATACGAGATTACAAAATATTAGTGTAGTAGCGACTGTAGTGACGCGCTAGTTCCTAATATTAACTTCCTTCAATCTTGCTCTTATCCAGTGAGAAAATCACTAGCCGAGACGTCACACTACTCATTGTTTATATAACAAATAATATATTCTGTACGTTATATGCCGTATTGCGTTCTTATAATAACACTGCTTTCTGCATAATCATTATACTACAATTCATATCAGAATATTATACGTTTCATTCATGTATTTATCACAATACTGTTATGTATTGTTGTAATATTTACTAATATTCATTATTATATATCATAAGTTTGAATTACATTTTTAATTACATTTTTTTTAATCGTTTGATTTGCTTACAGCCTTTATACGATTATGACTAAAACTCTTTCACGTGTCATAAAGTTGATTCAAGTTGAGAGTAAGGGCCTATCCAGACAAACTTGCATAATCGCATAAACGTATGTTTAAAGAAATTGATTGGTCCACAAACAAATGCATAAGGAAATGAACCAATCAATTTCTTTATACATACGTTTATGTGACTATGCAAGTTTGTCTGGATAGGTCCTAACACTCAAATTGACACTCAAGTTGAGTATCACTCTCAAGTTGAGTGTCACTCTCAAGTTGAGTGTCCGAAATAATACTCAAATTGAGTGTTACTTTGAGTGTCTTTTTGAGTGTTTTTTCCGTGAGGGAGTTCCCGGCCATGCTTCCACGTCGACGATCAAACCAAATATTCACGGCTCCAAGGTCATGCTCTGTATTTGGTGGGACCAGCTCGGCGTAGTGTATTATGAGCTGTTAAAACCGACTGAAACAATCACAAGCGATCGGTATCGAATGACGCAATTGATGCGTTTGAGCCGAGCATTGAAAGACAAACGGCCGCAATACGAGAGACACGATAAAGTGATTTTGCAGCATGACAATGCTCGACCCCATGTTGCGAAAGTGGTCAAGACATACTTGGAAACGTTGAAATGGGAAGTCCTACCCCACCCGCCGTATTCTTCAGATGTTGATCCCTCTGACTATCACTTGTTTCGATCAATGGCACACGGCCTGGCTGACCAGCATTTCCGGTCTTATGAAGAAGTAAAAAATTGGATCGATTCGTTGATCGCCTCAAAAGGTGACCAGTTTTTTTGACGCGGGATTCGTACGTTGCCCGAAAGATGGGAGAAAGTAGTGGCCAGCGATGGACAATACTTTGAATCATAAATGTATAACTAGTTTTTTACAATAAGCCTCGAATTTCGGAAAAAAAAACGGCGGAAGCAAAGTTGTACACCTAATAGTTAATTTACCTGATTTTGAACAAGTCACCGTAATATTTTTAAATTTATCAACTAAAGAATCAACATTTTTTTGTACTAAAGGTCCAAAAGCATCACCTGTTTCTTGCAAACATAAAAATACGCTAGACAGAAGTTTTCCCGAAAGAGTGATAGAATATTGTGTTGTATATGAATGGCTTATTTTGTTTAAATTATGTTTTTTTACAAATACTGCTTTGATGCCTTTTTCTGCTAATGTTCTATCAATAGTAAACTGATACTGACATCCAGTTTGATCTGTATTTATAAAATCAGAATTATAATTAGGAATTAATGTTTGAATATGTTTTTGAAATCTTTGTGCTGCCGCTAATGTTTCTTCTATAGTATTTACTTCTCGTTCGTTTACATATTTAGTGATCTTTCTTTGCCGTATTTTATGTTGTGTTTTAAAATCCGTTACCCAGAAATTGCTAACAGTGAACTTGAATGTTTCCGATTGAAATTGCATCGAACATGCTAAAACCCATTGTTGTAGTGTCCTTGTAGTAATTTGCTCCAACTTTTCTCTTGCTTCTACAAAACTATCCATCGTCCACATTCGAATTGTTTTGTACTTATCATATTTCGTACCTCCAGATATAATATCATTGTCTTATCTATAATAAATATAGCCTTTTATTCATGTATGTGGATACATATTGTATAAAAAATACAGAATATATCTATACATTTTTAAATATTTGTACAGAAAAAGTTAATCTATCAGTTAATTCATTTACTAATGAATATACAGAAAACTTACTGTTTTAATTGGCTTTTTCTGCTTAATTCACGTATTCCTTTTTTATGAAATATATTCACTGACCAATTTGGATGTTGTTGCGCTAAAATTACAGCTTTTTTCTTTTTTTCAAAAGTAATTCGATGTGATTTATAACTCTTTTTTGGCGTTGGATAATAATCGGAATCTGACAATGAACTTGATGTAGATTTTGAACATTGCGAAAAATGCTCTTCATCGTGTGGCTCACAGTCTAATATTAATTCTTCAGTGTCTATAACTTTCATTTCGGAAATCATGTTCACAATACGCGTAAATAATTCTTGGCCAATTAATTCAACAGCTGGTGAAATAATGTACGACGAAGGATTTGCAGGTATATAATTTGCGTCGATTAATAATCTTTCACACACTTTTAAATTACTTGCAAGTTTTAATTTTGATGCTTCAATCTTTGAAGCATTGAAATCATCTTCTATATTTGTTGCAGTGCCTGCTGAAGTGCCTGCTTTATCGATATCCATTTCAAGAAATATTTTTCTATATGCGTCTTACCACAAGAAATAACAGCGAGCGACTAACAGCAGATATTGCGAGTTATAACAAGTTAGAAAAGTACCGGTTCTTAGGAATGGAAATTTCCTATTGGTTCTTTCTTTATACCTGTTCCCTACCTTTTATTGTTAGAAGATAACCTCCAAAACTTGATTCTATACTTCACAACAAATAAAAACGATTTTCTCGATCCTTTACGTGGCTCATGAAGGACAGTATTAGCCAAAAAGTTTTTAACTCTTTAAGAAAATATGTTTAATGAAATGTACGTAGTGCGAGCAGTATTTATGTTTTATATGCTTTTATGATAAATATCATCCCGAAAGTTGCAAAATTTATACAAATAATAAAGTGTAATATTATTTTTAATAAATAACATTTAATGAATAACGTTTTTTTAATGAAATGTTTTTATGAATATTAATTATTAATTAAATTATAAAATAATTTCTTTTGTTTTTCTTCTATAATATAATTTTTACATTTGACGAAAAAATAATAAATTAGAAAAAGCGATTATACTTACGAAATGTATTTTACGTAAATGTACAAAATGTATTTAACACTTCAATGCACATAAAAAAAGAAGAAAAAAATGGAAAGAGGATTCGAACCCGAGTCTCCAGCGTGAGAGTCCAGGCATTTTCCTTTGCGCCACTGCGAACTGTTGGAATTAGGTTCAACAGTACGAGTATTTCTAAAGCTCATATATTTGCGTTTAACTTTATAAACTTTTTTCTCTGCAAATTCCGAGAAGTGCATCGAATGGCTTTACGAGGGAACTTTATTGGACGAAAACTATTCATACAAATTTCTTTATAAAAATCAGTGAGTCAGAGCACGTGGTGTCCCCTTGTGAGTTTCGCAAATAAACATCCAATTTGCTTCCTAATCGTCACAAATTAACCAACAGTATTATTCGTAAACACATAAAAATATCACCACACAGGTATACAAACAACACCCTATATTCTTCGACAGAGGTTTTGGTTATTAGATGACAAGAACCAGATAAGAAAGGTCGTTCGTGAGTGCATCCGTTGTTTTCGATTTGACGCCAAAGTGATTGAATATAAGATGGGAAACCTACCTGCGGTACGAGTATGCGAAGCGATACCATTCACTAACACCGGGGTTGATTTTTGTGGTCCATTTTATATTAAAGAAAAGAAATATCGCAATAGGGCCCGAATTAAAGTCTATATATGCGTGTTTATTTGTATGACGGTAAAGGCAGTACACCTTGATATATATTTATATTTATATTATATGCGTGTTTATTTGTATGACTGTAAATGTAGTACACTTTGAAGTCGTCAGTGACTTAAATTCTGAAGGTTTCCTTGCAGCACTACGATTCACTTCAAGACAAGGGATACCAAATCATATTTATTCGGATAATGGTATAAATTTTGTGGGCGGAATAAACAACTTAGGGAATTATATGCATTATTTAATTCCGAAGAGCATAAGGATCGTGTGAGCAGGTTTGCGAGCGATCACAAAATTACGTAGCATTTTATACCAGTAGCACCACATTTCGGAGGCTTATGGGAGTCCACGGTAAAAATCTTTAAACATCATTTCAAACGTGTGATAGGAGAGTCGTTGCTTACGTTCGAAGAACTGAACACCTTTATCGTTGAAGTCGAAGGCATTCTAAACTCGAGACCCATCACCTCCATTTCCTCTGATCCGAACGACTTATCAGTATTGACTCCGGCGCATTATCTTATTGGCAAAACACTAACAACCCTTCCGGAGAAGGACTTATCTTCTGTTCCAGCAAACAGATTATCCGTTTGGCAGCATATATCCAAGATGCGCCAAGATTTCTAGACACAGTGGAAATTGGAGCATTTAAATGAACTCCAGGCTCGTAACAAGTGGTTCAAGAATGGACAAAAAATCGACATCGGAACAGTAGTACTCATAAAAGAAAAAACTTACCATGTGTCCAATGGTCAATAGGAAGGATCACGAAGATATTTCCTGGAGATGACAGAATAGTACAAGCTGCTATGATAAAAACCGGTGCAGGAGAAATGAAAAGAGCAACCAACCATTTATGTCCGTTACCTTTTGAGCAGTAGCCACCCATCGAGCAATAACGTTGCGATACGTCATATGGAAAATCTTATACACGATCACTATTGTATGCATAAAGATAACTGTAGACCTATCATAAGTATGCGAAAAAATCGACTTAGATTTATTTAACTATAGACAATCTATTGAATATTATACACGATACGTTATGATTCTAACAGTCGACCTCCAATGCGTATATACACTACCGGTCAAAAGTTTAAGTTCACCCCCAGATTAATGGCAAATATATAAAAAACACAAGTTTTTCATACTCGTTTATGCTTTAACAGCTATATTTACAGGAAAAAGGTAATGTCGTACAACACAAAGTAAAATCAAAACTAAATTTTATATTTTTTGGTTGATTTTTGACTCTTCAAAATATCCTCCTTTAGACTTTAGAACAGCAGCACATACGTTGGGCATTCTTTCTATCAACTTGTGTAAAGTAGTAGCTGAAATTTGAGTGCAACACACTTGTAGAAACTCCCACAGTTGATTTTGATTAGTTGATCGTATTTTTTGCACATTCCTGTCCAACTCATCCCACAGTAGTTCTATCGGGTTTAGGTCAGGTGACTGAGGGGACCAATCCATATATTTCAACTCTTTTTGCTTTTCTTTGCTTGCGATATACTTTTTGCACAATTTTGACGTGTGCTTAGGATCGTTATCCTGTTGAAAAATGAAACGACCTACTAATCTCTTTCCACAAGGAAAAGCATGACGTTGTAAAATGTTATGATATCGCGTTTTATCCATAATTCCCTCAATTCTTATGAGATCTCCAACTTTATCTCCCGCAAAACAGCTCCAAATTGTGACAGATCCGCTACCATGCTTTACTGTAGGTATTACACATTGATTCATCATACGCTCGCCAATCTGGTGCCGAACGTACTGCCTATGTTTTCCTCCGAAAATCTTAAATTTTGATTCGTCCGAGAACAATACTTTGTACCATTGATTTATTGACCAATCTTTATGTTCTTTAGCCCATTGCAACCTTTTCACTTTATTTTGTTTTTGTAGCAATGGCTTTTTGGCGGCTATGCATCCTTTTAACCCGTAGTCGCAAAGGCGGCGTTGCACAGTCGTCACAGATAGTGGCTTTTGTCTAGTAGAATTTAATTCTTCACGAATTTCTGGCGCAGTACGAGTTCGCTGACGTTTACTTTGCACGCGGATGAACTTATCTTATCCTTGTGATGTTACTCTAGGCCTCCCAGATCGATGGCGGCTCTTGTTTGATCCGGTTTGTTGCTTCCTCTCCAGCGCATTCATGATTGCAGTGTGGGAACCTTAGTCCTGGATGCTATTTTTCTCGTAGAATAGCCTTCTTCGTGTAATACTACAATGACAGCACGTGTTTCTATATTTAAATCCTGTTTTCGACCCATACTTTTACAACAGAAACAGAAAAAGATGTATGAAGTTTTTTCTTCGGTTCCAAGCACTGTATTTTTCACAGTGCACATAAAATTCACTTGTATTTAGTTATAGTACAGCACAGTTATGATTTCTAAATTGCTAAACTTACCTCTAAACAAGAGAAAATACAATAAGCAAAGCTATTAACACATTTGCAGAGCTCAGTAATAATGCCGTTAGAACACCGAATATGTACCGAATAACACCGAATATCTACCGAATACGTAGAAAGATCTGTTGATGATTTTTCTTATGTCGCATATGTATGTATACCGTTATTATTGGCTTTTTCTTCATATGTTTTTTTTAATATGTTTTCGGGAAGTGAACTTAAACTTTTGACCGGTAGTGTAAGTTGATCGATTCCTCTTTCAACAGAGGGAGGATGGAAAGGAAAACAGGTCGAAGTCGTGCACGACTAAAATGCGGGAGATTAAAGCGTAAATATGCGAAAACACATATCCAATCGGTATGAGTATGCGACACATATATATACATTGTCTAGAAACTTTGGTTATACTAAGGCGTTAGCAGCGACAATAGACTATCGGGCATTCGCTCGGATCGGGAGTGCGGACGCACAAGCAAGGTCCTGCCCGATCACTCTCGTTACAGCAGTAGCACGGGTAGTATCTAACGGTGTAGAGAAAAATTGCGTATCGATTCGAGGGCTCTTAGCGTTTGTCAAATACCCATATACTTATCAACTATTTTTATATTCAAATAAATAAAGTATCTTCGATTATATGGAACTATGACGTGAACGTTAATTTGGCCACGCCGACGACGGGACAGCTACATTGCTGCAATATTGCACTCCGAGATGTTGCAATGTCTCTGAGGGAGGACATTGCAACGTTGCTGCAATCAACCTGCAACGTTGCAGCAACGTTGCACAATATTCCTGCAATATTACAATCTTATAATGTAACATTTCTCCAATGTTGCTGCAATCATTCTGTGCTGTATGGAATAGATTTAAGTTGAACCTCGTGGAAAGTTGTAAACCCATGTAAAACCTAGCATCGAAAATTGTAAACCCATGTTGAACCTCACGTTACGTTAAAAAGTGTATGCATGGAAGTAGCCTGTTCCGCCCCCTTTACGGGGAGGGAGGTAGCTCCACTACCAAACACATACGTTTTAGGTTGAACCTCGCTTTACATGGAAAGTTGTAACCTATATGAGACCTAGCTTTGTGAGGCAGCCCGACAGTGTAGCAAGAGACGGCAGCGGTAATGCATGGGCAGTATTGTTCATATGTACGTTTGCTTGCAATTAGGGGAGTATGCCAAAGTTTTTCCCCTAGTCCGAACTAGGGGGGAAAAAACTTTGGCATACTCTCTACCACTCTGACGCCCAAGCCGACTCAGTCCAGCTGTTGAGCAGTGTGCATAGAAAAAAAAAGTTACGAGACCCACAAACTCAGTCTAGGAAGAACGTTAGAAAAAGTGTAGTGTACCAGAAAAAAAAATTTTTTTTGCTCTATAATATGATTTTTCTTTGTATTTGTATACCTATCCTACGTAAAATGAGCCTTTTTATTGTTTTTCATCAAGAAAAACGATCATCCGTTAATTATAAACAATTTATTTATAAAAATGTTATATTTTATAAATATTACGTTTAATTATATAAAAAATTAGACCCACACAGTATTTTTTCTAAACGAGAATGGCCTAAATATAATTAAAAAAAAAATTATCAAAAAAAGCTAAATTTACTGATTTTCATTTTGCAAAAAAATATGTTTTTTGAAATAAACCACAAAACGATTTTTACAGCCTTAAAGTACAACTTAAGACCTTTTGTTGCTCAGTAAAGTTCTTTTATCTTGATTTGAAGTGGAGATATTTAAGTTTGAAAAAAAGTATTTTTTTCAAAAAGTATTTTTATATTTTTCAAAATATCTAAAAAAAACTATTAAATTTGAAAAATTCTAAATTGCATATTTTTTTTCTTGAGATTCTGGCGTTGAATTTGAAAAAAAAAGTTTTATTCTTAATTTGACTCTGAGATACAAGCGTTTGAAAATCGCTCGGGTCCTACAAACCCAGTAGGAACAACGTATTTGGATAGTCTAATAATTAAGGGTTAATATTAAGTAATGTTAGTAACATACCAAACATGTTTGTAAAGAAAAACCATTGAAAAATTCAAAGTTTGGAAAAAGAACTGCATAATTATCTTAAGTTTAATAAACTATTACATAATATACCTAGATTCGGTTAGACATTTTGCAAAAATCCTAAAATGAGTAAGATTTGTAAAAACGTCTCAATTCACAATTTCACTGACACAGCCCAGAATTTTGCAAAATCATTAAAATCTCTTACAAGGGGAACACCAGGATTTGTCCCCTCCGATTTGGCTGAATTTTATATATGTTGTAGTTCAGCCCTCCCACTAAATCGTGGTAAAAGGATATGATGCACCTCTCAAGCATTCGCGAGAAAAACGCGTTCAAAGATTTCTATGTTGGTAATGTACCGAACGGTAAGTGTAGTTTGTCAAGCAGCGGCGTGGTGTAGTGAGTAAGGCGTCGGACTAGAATGTTGCATGTTGCTGGTTCGAATCTTACTTTTATAATTTTTTTTTTTTATTGTATTATATTGTATATGTTTTATTTTTAATATTTAATTCTAAAAATTAATGTATTAAACAATTTTACAAAATTTAAAAATATAATTTATATTTTTATACGTTGCGTTTCTTAAAATTAAAATTTAATTAACACACACACATATTTATTATTAATTGTAAATTGTCATTGTAAATTTACGTTATTAAACTAAAATTTATTTGTTATGTAATAAATATATTTAAAATTATATTTTATTCTTAAAATAATTTTTATTCTTGCCGTCACAAGTTTCGTTTCCCCTTGGTGACGGCATTTGTTGTTGTATAACGATACGATACGAATGCTATCTATCCTGAGAAATTGTGTGCCTGTAAAAATACAGGTTTTATTCCCTCAATCAAAATACTTCATAAAATACAATAAAATAATTCTAAAATATTCAATAAAATACAATAAAATAAGAAACAATTATAACAACAACGTATGCAAAATTATCAATTTCGAGAATAGAATTGGGCCTTGAAAACACCTTCACTACTCTACAGTGTGCCATGCCTGAGCGCGCGAATTTCGGACGACTTGATTAGTCAACTATAAACCCTTCTCATTTAAAAACTATAGCACCCTCGATATTTTGGTATTAGAATTTTTGTCTCGAAATGATCTCAGGAATCTCACCATTTACCTATGGGGCGCGAAGTCTGGGACACCCTGTATACACATACGCACGCACGCACGCACGCACGCACGCACGCACGCACGCCGCATACACGCACATGCACGCACGCACGCACCCGCGCTTGCACACGCACGCACGCACGCACGCACGCACGCACGCACGCACGCACACAGCAGAGGGGGTTTGGAATCGTTACCTACTGTGGAATTGACGAACCACGGGGTCCCTGTCTGTTGGTTATTTCACTTTGTCGATGAGGTTTCTCAAGTCAAGTGATCAGATATATCGATATATATTGGATTGGATTACGTTTATTACGGTTACAGAGTCCACTCACATACAGTGTACAAACCACGCGACTCACATGCAAGCGCCAACGGAACGGTAGCAGATCTAAGCTCGCGTACAGCGCTGGCTACAACTAAACAAAAGAAACTCGCCTCTCGACTAGGGCGCTCACGCGGCATTGCGTACAAAAACAGGAAGACAGAATATACTATATACATAAATTTAAACAGAAACAACTTTTATATCGCAACACTGTCTCTTCTGTGGAACACATTTGCACACACGCACACACACCCTTCGCTACTGCGAAATCTCAATGTTTAAATGATCATAACTCTGCAAAAAAAATCGTAGAAACTTCGGCGACATCGCTGTTCTTGTCTTGAAAAGCTCTTTCGAACAAACCCTCACTCGATCCCATATTCCATTTAAGATTTTTTCGCCTCCCTTCCCCCCCCCCCCCCGGGGGTGTTAAAATGGGCGTTTTTGGTGTTATGTGGTAGATTGTGTGATACTATTGTAACTCCGTAAATTTCAATCCGATATCCCAAACCGTTCAGAAGTTATTTAGGTGTCCCGGTACTTTTTCCCTACCCTGTATATCCTCCAGTAGACGTGGAGTCGTAGCAATCTCTGAAGCTTGCATCTGTCATAGTCTCTAATTCTTCTCTTTTACCTTTATAAATAATATCTGTATCAGGTGTTCCTCTTAAATATCTGAAAATTCTTTTCATCTCTAGCCAATCCTTCTCTGTTGGACTTAATTGTCTCCTGGACAAATAATTTACTGCATATGTCTAGTCGTGTGGCATTTGCTAGATACATCAAGCTTCTGATAGCTTCTCTATAAGATACTTTTGATTTCTTCTCTTAAATCAATACTCTTAGCTTCTTTTTCCTCTAATTTAGTTCGTTTTGCTCTATTGCTTACTTGTCTTGTTACCATAGGTGTGTTGTATGGTTTACAATTCATCATATTAAATTTCTCTAACATATTTTCTATATTTATTCCAAGAAAACTCTTCGGTTCTCCTAGGTTTTTCATATCAAAAGCTCTATTTAAACTCTCTATAACTTCATCTATAATTTTTCTCTATTACTATTCTCTATTACTAATTTTTCTCTATTATTACCAGCAACTAGCAAAACATCTACGTCTAATAATACTAGAATCAGTTTTCCATCTTTTCTCTAAGTGAATAAACATGGTTCATGTAAATCATTCTCTAAGTCAAGTTTTCTCATTTCCTCTGTGAACCTCTTGTTCCATTTCTTAGGACTTATTTTTAAACCGTACAAAGCTCTCTTAAGTTTACACACTTTATTTGTTCTAGATTGTTTATCTATTTAAACTTTTTGGAATCAAAATATATAAAAATATAAAAATATTTTATTATTATTATTATTATTATTATTTTTATTTATTAAAATATTTTTATAAATTTTTATTTTTACTTAGCACAATTTGTTGATATAATTATTTTTGTAGAATGTATAATTAAAATAACTTGTGTTGATTAAAATTACACTATTTTGGAAATAGGTTTTTTAATAGTTTTTTTAGAGTTAATAATATTATACTATTTTGTAAAAATACTTTTTGACGCGGACTTAGCACCTTTTTTTTACCTTTTTTAAAAAAGGTAATTTTTTTTTGTACACAATTTACTTACGCACACAAATACTTTTTTGTACACGTTTGTGTATCAATCAATGTGTATTATGAGAAATAAGAGGAAAAAAAATAATTTCGCAAGTTTATCAATATCAATATGCAGCTCGTGTACAGATTAATAGTTTAATCAGGTAAATCAGAGATATTATTATTGCATGTGCAAATACAATAATATCTTTGATTAAACTATTAATCTGTACACGAGCCGCATATTGATATTGATAAACTTGCGAAATTATTTTTTTTCCTCTTATTTCTTATAATACACATTGATTGATACGCAAACGTAATCTATACCTGTCAAACCAGGTTATAGACTATAGGCGCGTTCGAAAACTTTACTTGAGTTATATTTTTCACTATCGTCGCCGCTAACCTAACTTTCGTTTATCGACGTCACTTACTGTCGATCGATTATCGATCATACTCTATTTCTTTGCCCCTCACCGCGGCCCCTCTTGCCTACACTTCCAGAGCATCACTAGCGCGATCTTGTGTCGAATGCTTCAACAGTACGTTTTTATGGTCGACGACAACGACGTTTCTTACTTAATATTTTTCACTTTTTGACTTTGCGTCGTAATAACTCGATTTATAGAGCATGTAGCTCAAAAATAAAAACACTTTTATTACGTAATTCAACCTCGCTCTATCGATTGAGATTACTTAGAACTCAATCCGTTGAGCGGATATATGAAAACTAGAAATATTGAGTGCTCTCAACTGTCCGATTCGCGTAAAGAGACACGGGAGCGTCTTGTTGCTTACGCGGACTTAGCACAAGACACTACCGTGTCTCTTGATTCGTCGGTCCACATAATATTTGCCAGAAAATTTTCGTCGGCTTCATTATTATGTAGAAGCCAACGACAAAAATTCTCTTTGGCGTGATGATCTCTCACATTTAACTCTTGCACTCGTGTACGATGAAACGGGTACAACAATTCACTTTTTAATACCCTGCGAACTGTTTCGCGACTAACATTTAATGCGTGGCCTATCACACGTGTACTAGTTGTAGGATCCTCCTCAACCATCTCTAAAATTGTCTCCTCCATTTCGACCGTTCTTATGCGACGATTACAACCAACGTCGACAGGATTCGGATCAAACAATCACTATTTCGGATCCTATGATCTAACCGTTCAAAAGTTTTTCGATCGGGATGCATGCGATTTGGATAACGTTCCGCATACAGTCTTTCCGCACGCGCACTTGAACAATTTGCTTCACCGTAAATTAAATACATATTGGCGTATTCGTTATTACTATACCGATACATGCTGTTTTCGTAAAAATTGCCAAAAAGAAATGATATTAGAGGCCTGTTCTTTATCGCTGCACTGGACTGAGAGACGAGACAAAACACGAGATGAAACAAACAAAATTCGAAATAATCGTTTCTACGTATGTATAATAGCGAAATAAAAGCGTATTCGTTATTATTTCTCGTCCTTCCGTATCTTCAAGGTACGATGGAGCGCATAGGCAGAATTTTGAGTAAACATAACATTAAAGTGATCTTCAAGCCCCAAAAGAAGATTTCTCAGTTACTCCCAAATCCCAAGGATCAAAGACCACGCCTGGAAACACCAGGTGTCTACAAAATACCTTGCGCCTGCGGAAAAGTGTACATAGGAGAAACCGGGAGGAAGATCAGTACACGGATCAAGGAACACCAACGGTGTGCCAAATACAGCCACTTTTCTCAATCAGCTTTAGCTGAACACTGGATGGAGACTGGACATTCCGTGCAGTACGATAAGTCCACCAGACTGGCCCCTTCACAAAGCTATTTCGCCAGAAAATATCGTGAAGGTCTGGAAATTTTAAAACATCCTAACAACCTCAACCGTGACAAAGGTCTTCAAGTAAATCCTATTTGGCATACCATCCTCCCGGGTTTTTTAATTGACCGGCCTATCAATTAAAACATTCTGATTGGCTGACCAAATCAACCCCCCCCCTCTCCCCACCAGGAACAACGGGGATATATAAGGACTATCGCAACCGAAGAGAGCTCAGAATCGGAGCTCCTAGCCCTGATGATGCAAGCTGCAATGTTTGCGAAACGTCGGCAAAGTGCCCAACACGCACATGGCATCCATCCGGAAACCCTCTCGGTTAACGATATCAATGGCCACGAAAGCCTTAAAACTAAAATAAGTTTAGTGATTTTAAGCAAAACAAAATCTATTATTGTATGGTTTCATAGGTTTGACTTTCATAGGTTTAACTTTCTATACAGCGAGGTCTTTTTCCTCACATTTTCTGCTCTCGAGGCGAAACTATTTCCATCCTTACGACTTTACATTTCCTTATCCTCCTGCTTTACAGTGCCAAATGAAATCTATTATTGTATGGTTCCATATGAGTTTTCAACGTTTCAAAATTTGAAATTTAAAATTTAAATGAAAAATTGTAAAACCGTTCTATAATAGACCTCGTTTTGCACTAAAAAGAGAAAGGTATGAGATGAACTTTACTTTGCATGGAAAGTTGGAAACTAATGTAGAATAATATAAGACCTCTTATGAATTGAAAACAGGGGAAGGTGAGGGATTGACCTCGTTTCGCATGAGAAGTTAGAAATTCATGCGAACCATTGAACTTATTTTTAATAAAGAACAAGCCGGGTATACTCTTTTCAATACTACGCAGGTAATAATCTTAACAATATATCTCAAAATAATATGGAAAAATGGTATATCTGCATAATAACCCGTATATTTACACTAAAATTTTAATTCTTTTAAAAGTATGTAAATATTGCTTATGTAATATTTTTTAATTTGACAAGTATTTAAAGAAAAGTATGGATATGCGAATGAATATTTATTATGATAAAATTAACTTCAATTCTTGCAAATTATAACTTTAATTATTTTATATTATATATTATATTATAAGTTGTTTGTACCTACCTTATTGTCTATTACTGAATCTTCTAGAATGTGTATCTACTTGCCACTTTTTAAAAAATAATTTGTTTTATCAATTTCACAATAAATAATTATCATAATTATTTATGGAAAAGTATAGTTTGTTAATTATAATTATATATTATTATCAAGATCACTGTAATAAAATATAATATTTATATAGGTAATATTGCAAAACAACATTACTTTTCTAAATTCTCCAATAAATTCATATCGATTATTCTTCTCAATGTCGTGCCAGCGTTCGGTGTCAAATCATGTCCTGCAATGACTGACATATTGTCCCAATGAATCTGTCGCATCGATGAGTTGCGAAAGATGGTTAGTAGTGGAACGTATTGCTGCGTATAACAAAAATGAATATAAAAGATAGACACAAAATAAGGTAGAGGAAAAAGCATAATATATTAATGTAAAACTCTGATATTTTTACTAAATTTTCAATTTTCTTATTTATGGGTCATTTCCACATCAAATTAACTCTTAAATTACTTCTTACTCAAAATTGTATTTAATTAATTGTAAGCATGTGTAGTAACTTTTAGGGTAATAAAGGATAATAAAGTTTAGATTAAAGCTTCTAGTTTTTGATGCGATTCACATCTGGCGATTTTGAAAAAAAACAAGTGCACACACACGCGCTTTGCCTGTCTAAAATCTGAATTAAAAAACAATAATTATATCTTTTTTGCACATATTTAATTTTTTATTGGTATTCACTTTTGAAAGAATATAATATAAAAAAATAGTGTTATTATTTAAAGTTATGATAACACAGGCACACAAAAAAAATTTTTTTTTTTTGACCCGAAGTGCGGATATACTTTTCCTGGTTAAAATGACTCCCTGAATTCGAATCCGAGGCCAGAATTACGCCATCACCCTCCAATTTTTCTTAATCTCAAAAAAATACCCTAAAATCTGCATTTTTCGCTTTGGTTGGATTAAACGTTAGTTAAAATCTCAAAAATTGATTGAATATAACTGCAGGACCATATATTATATGTATTTTGATGTAGTGAGTGTATTGAAAATCATATGCAAAATTCCATGCAAAACGCATGCAAAATCCCATGCAAAAACGTATGCAAAATTGCATATGCGATTGCGAATAAAGTTTTCTTTACTCCTTCTTTCTTTTATATCGAATTCTTTTATCTTCAAACGATCGATGCAATGATTTTCTTTTCCCAATCAGTTTTTTTGGCTCAATGTCCCTTTTAAGCATCCAACAGAAATCTGCCATCATGTTTATGTCCCATCTTCCTTGATATCGTCGTTCCATTTCCTTGATATCTTGATGAAACCTTTCACCCTGTTCTTCACTGTAGTCGCCTAGGTTCTCTGGAAAGTAGTCAAGGTGAGAATCAAGGAAATGCAACTTCAAGTTCATCAAGCAACCCAATTTTTTAAAGTTTGCCAACATTTCCTCAACTATAATCTTATAATCTTCGCTCTTCCAATTTTCTAAGAAATTCTGAGCTACATTCTTGAAACTTAGCCATGCTGCTCTTTCTATATCACTCATTTTTGAGATAAATTTGTCGTCTCTGAATGCCGTACGAATTTGAGGACCATCGAAAATGCCCTCTTTTAGTTTAGCATCACTTATTTCCGGGAATTTTCCTGTTAAATAGTTGAAACAATCGCCATCTTTGTTCAGAGCTTTAACGAACTGCTTCATTAGACCAAGTTTGATGTGGAGAGGTGGGAGCAGAATTTTTGAAGGATCAACTAAGGGTTCAGAAATAACATTTTTTGTCCCCGGAGTAAAGTCAGTTCTATTTGGCGATACTGGGTTTCCGAGTCCCTGCATCGTAATGTTATTATTTGTGCCTGCCATGACGGCATCCAAGCCGTTTACCCAGGGACTTTGCCAGTGTGAAGCTGTTGCCCACCGTCACCACGTGGAGGTGCCCTGGTTACAGGCACAAATTTTAACTAACATTGAATTCAATCAAAGCGAAAAATGCAGATTTCAGGGTTTTTTTGAGATTAAGAAAAATTGGAGGGTGATGGCGTAATTCTGGCCTCGGATTCAAATTCAGGGAGTCATTTTAACCAGGAAAAGTATATCCGCACTTCGGGTCAAAAAAAAAATGGGATAGCAGAGATAGGAAGAAACACTATGAACAGAAAGTCTGGCCAAATAGAACTGACTTTACTCCGGGGACAAAAAATGTTATTTCTGAACCCTTAGTTGATCCTTCAAAAATTCTGCTCCCACCTCTCCACATCAAACTTGGTCTAATGAAGCAGTTCGTTAAAGCTCTGAACAAAGATGGCGATTGTTTCAACTATTTAACAGGAAAATTCCCGGAAATAAGTGATGCTAAACTAAAAGAGGGCATTTTCGATGGTCCTCAAATTCGTACGGCATTCAGAGACGACAAATTTATCTCAAAAATGAGTGATATAGAAAGAGCAGCATGGCTAAGTTTCAAGAATGTAGCTCAGAATTTCTTAGGAAATTGGAAGAGCGAAGATTATAAGATTATAGTTGAGGAAATGTTGGCAAACTTTAAAAAATTGGGTTGCTTGATGAACTTGAAGTTGCATTTCCTTGATTCTCACCTTGACTACTTTCCAGAGAACCTAGGCGACTACAGTGAAGAACAGGGTGAAAGGTTTCATCAAGATATCAAGGAAATGGAACGACGATATCAAGGAAGATGGGACATAAACATGATGGCAGATTTCTGTTGGATGCTTAAAAGGGACATTGAGCCAAAAAAACTGATTGGGAAAAGAAAATCATTGCATCGGTCGTTTGAAGATAAAAGAATTCGATATAAAAGAAAGAAGGAGTAAAGAAAACTTTATTCGCAATCGCATATGAAATTTTGCATGCGTTTTTGCATGGGATTTTGCATGGGATTTTGCATGCGTTTTGCATATGATTTTCAATACACTCACTACATCAAAATACATACAATATATGGTCCTGCAGTTATATTCAATCAATTTTTGAGATTTTAACTAACGTTTAATCCAACCAAAGCGAAAAATGCAGATTTTAGGGTATTTTTTTGAGATTAAGAAAAATTGGAGGGTGATGGCGTAATTCTGGCCTCGGATTCGAATTCAGGGAGTCATTTTAACCAGGAAAAGTATATCCGCACTTCGGGTCAAAAAAAAAAATTTTTTTTGTGTGCCTGTGTAATTATTTACATTATCGACGCCATCGCCGATTTCAATGACTTTGACATATATTGTCTAGGTCATCCTCCTGAGTGACCTTCAGAAGGTTTTAGCCGTCGCTCATTTTTTATTAAAAAGTTATTAACAAAAAAGAGTTTGGAAAATAGTGAATTTGGAACACACCCCCCACACATACGCGCGCGCGCGCACGCACCACTAATCACACACACACACACACACACACACACACACACACACACACACACACACACACACACACACACATACACACGCATACCAAAGAAGGGCGCGGGGGCTCTTCGGTCCCCCACCCGCACCCCTTCGCGCCGGGTGAAACTCGCTTCGTGTGGAATTTCGGCCCGAAATAAGATTTCACATCGCTTATGTACGAAAACAATATTTACATGTTTCGAACTTTGTATAATAGAATTATGACCTAGAATGACACTAAAAAGAGAACGTGTTGTGTACTTATATTATAATAAATTGTGAAATCTTTCTTCAACATGTTAATTTTTGCGAAGCAATTTCCACACTTATGCAACTTTCCACGCGGAGCGAGTTCCACTCGGCGAGGGAGGGTGCGGGTGGGAGACTCCCCTTCGGTGTGTGTGGGGGGGGGGGGAGTGTGCTCCAAATTCACTATTTCCCAAACTCCTTTTTGTTAATAACTTTTTAATAAAAAACGAGCGACGGCTAAAACTTTCCGAAGGTCACTCTATAGGATGACCTTGACAACATGTCAAAGTCATTGAAATCGGTGATAGCGTCGGTAATGTAAATAATTACCAAAGTTATTATTTATTAAAAATGCCTTTCACCCCTTCTTATGGTATTTTTATGCTGTAAATTAACCAGTAATTTAACCAGTTATCATATTTTGTAACAATATTATTTGCCAATATTAATTTGATGGCTTTTTAATTTGTTATTAGATTATGTTCCATATCGAGAATTTTGATGTTATTCTACTCAATTAATCACTTTTAACACTTTTAATCAATTTTTATTCGGTTTTTATTTTTTATGAAAGTTTTGCTACATTTTGATCTGTTTTATTGATGGAATTCGCCTTGCAAAAGATTGCTTTTGAATAATCTGGAGACTGATAATAATTAAAAAGACTTTTATGGAGGAGACTACCATTTTTTCTTCACCAACGATAATTTGGTTCACATGTGGATTTGCATCAAATTCGGCTCTACCAAATGTAAGTTGACTTGAAATATTTACCGCTTGACATTGTTTTTTGTATTGTTGTTGTATGAGCTTTTTTTATGTTTGTGCCACTAATAAAGGCTTCGTAGACCGAAACATTTGACGTAACGTATAATTGTTATAAATTGTGTGCAAATTTAATTAATATTTGCTCATTGAGCTTTATTATATTTAATTTAAAAAATAAATTGTAAATAAAAATTGTTAATAAAAATTTGGACAAAATGACAAATTTTTGCCGATGACAATTTGATTATTGATCAAACTATGACGCGCAGATTTTGTTTGTTTTTTGGTGACAATTTCGCGTCAAACTACGCAAATTTTGTTCGGTTTTTGACGTCAATTTAGCATCAAATTTATCAAACATTGTTTGATATTTGTTGACAATTTGCTATCACGGTATGCCAGTAGATTTATATTTCTGCTGTTAACACCATCTGATATAACAAAGTTTGTATCATATTTGGTGCCTTTTTGCTTATAAACTTTGTAATAAACATTTAACAAAATTTGCAAGTTGTGTTGCATAGGTAAGCTGCATTATAGATATAGATTTAATGAAATTTGTTATTTTCGTGTTTAATCTTGAAGAACTCATATTTTTTCGTGAAACTTTTTTATTTTTTTATGAAGCTTAGTTCTTCGCCAGATTTTATTTTGGTTTTAAAAAAATTTGTAATAAATAAAATATAGCTCACATGATCAACTGACATTTACTCTAACAGTATTTGTTTGTCAACTCATAAAATTTTACTACCTCTTTTCCCAAACATGACTCTTTAGCGAAAAACTTATGATCTTACTGATTGCGAATATTACGGTTATAGTGTAATTTTTTCTGTATTTTAGCTGTAATACAAAAAAATAGAATCCAGAAGTTTATATCCAATCGACAGTGATCTCTTATCAATCCTTAAGTGAACATACCGGCCCCCATTTTATTTACTAATTTTTCACTGTCTGATTCTTGAATATCCATTATTCAATCACAACGTATGTAAAATCCATGATTACAAATTTTTATTGATACACGATAGCTAATATTTATTTAATGATAAAAAAGGTACTTTCAGGACTTCAAGACAAAAATTCTTAATAAATAAGTTTTACGCCGCGTAGATAAATTAATTGTACCACGAGCACTATTAGAAATTCATTAAAAATTGACAAATGATAATTGTAATACAATAATTAGTTAATTTTACAACATTGTGACAGTGTGCCTTTCGAACGCGGGGATATTCCGGAATAGCTCGCCAGGATCAGAGTGAGAAAGGGTGGAAACACTACTCCGTATTTAATTAAACAAGCATTTATTCAGAAACATATTTACAATGGGTTGGTGTTAAATGTGTGGGCGCAGGGGTGCGGGCGTGCGTGAACGCAGGCGTGTGGGTGAGTGTACGCGATGTGAGCAAACGCTGCGAAAATCGCGGGCTTTTACAAAGGCGCGGTTGTACAGCTTCGCAGTTGCGGCGCAGGCTCAAACACCAAACGCTGGCTTAATTACTGACGTAGCTTGATACTAAAGCGACCTAATACTGACTAATCGCAACTCAATGTCTACGGACGGTTTCGCGGCGCGGCGCGGATTTGCGTACGCGTCGGAGAATGGTCGGTCGGCGTGGTGCTTCGATAGCACTCCGTCGGGGAAGCAGGTCAAGTAGTAGGCCCCTCGGTAGCTCCCGAGGATGGAACTTGCAGTCCGGTAGCACCCGGATGCGAACGGTAACGCCCGTTCGCTATGCAGGAAGGGCCGGTAGCTCCCGACCTAGATCAGGATAAGGCAGGTATAATGCCTTCGGTAGCACCCAAAGAAGAAAACCTACGCACCGGTAACCTCCAGTTATGAACGGTAGCGCCCGTTCACTGCGCAGTAGGAAGCGGTCGATAGCGCCCGACCGTGAGAAGTCTCTCTGACTCGGCACAGTGTCCGTCTTTTATACCCGGCCGACAGGTGCTAAGTAGTGGTGGGGGAAGTCGCACGCCGGAGTCGGCCTATGCAGCGCGCGGGCCGGGAACGGCTATCAGAGTATTATGATGCTGAAGCTCACGTTTCGGGCGGCTGATCGGCCCGTGACGAGAAGGGGGCGTATCGTCACAACATAAAAATGCCATATTAAGAAGACAAAAAAGTATTTTTTTAAATAATATTATTCTCATTTTTCAGAAGTTAATATACTAATAAAAACTAAATATTTACAAAAAATAT
Source organism: Crematogaster levior (assembly GCA_901521435.1). NCBI lineage: Eukaryota > Metazoa > Arthropoda > Insecta > Hymenoptera > Formicidae > Crematogaster > Crematogaster levior. The sequence continues at coordinate 35,718 of CABEGB010000913.1, read as the reverse complement.
ATAATTAAGGTTTTTTTTTAATTCAGATGCGGATACGGCATACATATAAAATTATATTGAAAATGTCTGAAAATTGTATTTTATTTCCAAGAAATAGTGGAGATTTAAATAAGGAAATAATAAAGAAAAAGTTATCTTTTTTCATTTAATCAAATATTTAAAAATCAAGATTTACTTGATATTTCTCAAAATCACCAGTATTGAAAACCTAGAAGCAACCTAAATTTTGCAACCCTACAAGTTACATTTACAAGGAAAGGGTCGGAAGGGTCCCTCCGATTTTGATGAGCTTGTAATATGTTGTTTTCGAGACAAAAATAAGGGACACGTATTTTTTTATACGTGCTCATACGCATGTTTAGGGGGTGCAACAACCCTTTGAAAAAAATCGGTTTTTATCTTTCGGTGCAAATATCTCTGAAACTAAAGAAGCTAGAACAAAAACTTTTAAACAAAAGTTGAATGACGTGAAGAGTATTATAAAATAAAGAAAAAAATTTTTTTTATTTTTTTAATTTTTTAAAATACCACCACATAAATTTTTTTTTCAAAATTTTGAAATTTGATTATTAGCAAATGAAAAATTATTTTTTTATAAATTCAATCATGTATAATAAAGTTGCGTTGCGAACAACGGTTTTTCAGAATTAATTATAAACCTCCCAGTATACATGCTATCGAGTCAGTCAATGCGCATAATTTTTCACGAGTTCTATTGGTAACTTTCCGTAACAGAAAACAATTGACAAATAAGATAGAAGGACATTCTATATAATTATGCAAGTTTTTCTTATCCACACGTGCAACGTAACGACATTGCACTTTGAACATTAGTTAGATCACTCGTCTTATCAAAGATCTCAAAATCTTTAATCTTTCATTAACGTTTGACCTTTGTATTTTGATTCTACTTATACGTACTATGATTCAACTGTTATATTTAGTGGATGAGAAAAACTTGCATAATTATATAGAATGTTCTTCTAACTTATTTATCAATGTCGTTTTCTGTTACGGAAAGTTCTCAATAGAACGCATGAAAAATTATGCGCATTGACTGACTCGATAGCGTGTGTACTGAGAGGTTTATAATTAATGTGTATAACGATATGTATATAACGATATGTATATCACGAGCGCAATTCTATAAAACGCTGCTATAAAATGCTTCAAGCGTACTTTAACGAGTGTATGTGACATCGTTTAATTGCAATTTTAAAGGTATGTATTGATGTTTTGAAAATGTGTCTGTATTAATATTTATTCTTCTTTTACAATTTTACTTTTATATTTTCCTAAAATCAAATCAGTCAAACCATCCTAGAATACAAAACGACAAAATAAGTAAGCCAAAGAAATAAAAGAAAAGTACAGTCGCGTGTACGAGCTTCATTCGCAAGGCATAACAGTAAATACTGTAAGTATATACTGTAAGCGTTTTTACAAAATCATTAGTTGACGTCAAACTGGGCGAGCTGCGAGTCGACTTGGTTTGTCAGACTTACACCGTAGTGATTGACCAACTTTTGAAATCAAAATTTGATTTACATTTTGGAGTTAATAAATCTAATCGATTTCAAAAGTTGGTGAATCACTGCGGTGTAAGTAGGGGAGACTGGGTAACAGTGAATCACTTTTTTTCTTAAGTCCTGCAGTTCCAAAGTTTATGGTCAAATGATAAATCTCTGAATTTAAATCATATTGTATGTAACTAATCTTCAAAGAAAAAGACATTTATTGGCGAATATTACATAAACTTACAAGTTATAGCCACTAATTAAAAAAATGGTAAATGATCCACCTTGACCCGGCAATGGGTTACTTTGGATCAGTACATGGGTAAAAGTGAATCGACTGGATCTGGCAAAAAAAAACAGTAAAAGACAGCAATTTCCGTATTATTACTCATTTATTTGTAATATTAGGCAGTCTTTTATCATATTTAATCAAAACAGTCTTATAAAATTTAAAGAAAAATCACAATTAAATGAACTTAAAACTAGGTTTCTCTTAAACCTAATCAATAAACTGTTAAATTAGTTTTAACCAACAATAAAATCTTTTATTTGCAATATAATTAACAGTTTAAGGAACTACGTCTACCAATCAACGATTAAGAACAAAAATATTTACTTCTTTAGTAATAATTAACAACAAAAAAACATTTGACAAAAACATTTGACTGCACTTAACGATATAATCGACCATATTCTTTTCTTGCTCATCAGTAAATATCTTACGAACTGCGTAATTGGGTGTAAGCCTTATTGGTTTTTCAGGATCAGGATTCTTTTTAATTTTCATATGATACCTATATAGCGGTTGTAAATGGAATACCAGTCGATTTAGCAACTGTTCTGATTTTCTGGCCATGCGATATAAGTTTTAGAGCGTTACTCATCTGTTCTTCAGTGTGAAGTCCGATACTAGTCTTCCTTACTCGATTGCGAGGCATTTTTACCTACAAAAAAAAAGTACGAATGAATTTTAACTTCACGGGTCAGACTGGATCAGCAATCCACTGTGACCCAAAACAAAATAATTCACTGTGACCCATTAGCCGTTATGAAAAAAAACGTATAACCAAAAAAAATCTAACAATCTAAAGGACAAAACAACATAGTTTACAACGAATTTAAGATATAACAAGCGTAAAACAAAATAAAATCATTTTCATTTCTTATTCACTTAGAGCCAAAACAAATTTTAAAACCCTATGAATAAAAAGTTTCGTTACTTACCTACTGACCGGAGTGTGACAGCACGTCTTCCCGTTCCGTCACCGCGTCGACAACTAGTGCGGAGGAGAGGGGTATAGATGACGGTAACCACGCGTTTGTTTTGTGTGCGTAAGCGTAACACACACTAAGTTATAGTGAATAATCCACTGTACCCCATGATTCACTGATACCCAACCTCCCCTATGACAAACCAAGTCGGCTCACAGCTCACCAATCATATTGCCAGTTTGACGTCAACTAATGCCTTTCATTTGAACTGTAAAAATACTACTGACAAAGAGAATGATCGTCGTTACAGTTTTACAAAACTGTTATTGTTCTTGGAGCATAATTATTAATAAATTATTAATAATTACTAATTATATTTTGATAATATGATACATACATATACAGGGTGTCTGAAAATTTTTTGCACAGCCGAAGTCACGCGGCGAGTATCGGCAGGGACGCGCGACAATCGAGTCGCGAATTGCGCGTCCTCCACCCCGCGCCGATATCTATTCGCCGCGTGACTCCTCCTCACGCTTTTTAATGTTGCCAACATGTATAAGCAAGGAAGCCGAGCAGCCCAACCTACCACTTTCTCACGCACGTATTGACTCGGACACTTTAATTAATAACTCAATAACTATTGTGTGAATATTGCATAATGGTATCTGACTTTTATCATCAGTACTAGCCAATCTAGTTGTACACTTCGGCTGTGCAAAAAATTTTTAGATACCCTGTATAATTTATTACTTAAAATTTTTAAGGTAAAATGTACTTTAATCCGAGAAATGTATATACTGTTGCTAATCTATACAGCAATTTTTTATTTACGAGAAACTTCTATAACAAAGGAAGAAATTGAAGTGGAAAAGAAAGTGGAAAGTATGTTTAAAAAAATGTACAATGAGAAATTTGATATTGAAGAAAAAGAGTCACTAGACTTCGAAAATTCCTTCGATATACAAGAAGCAGAACAGAAGAAAAAAAAAGAAGAAGAAACAACATATTATGTAAAAAAATGGAATGTGTAAATGATGATATTCCATTTAAATATAAAAGAAGTGCTATTAATTTTTGGAAACCTGATGAATTAGTTAACACAAAATCGCTTGAAACCGTGAAACATACATATAATAGATTTCGTAAAGTCACGTCACTACGCCAATTACGAAGATGGGAAGAACAAGTGAACAGAGGTGGAACGAAATTGCAGAAGTTGAAAAAAATTTCATTACATGTATACATTAGATAAATTCAAAGAAAGTCTTGACAAAAGGATAAACTTTCACGTTATTGATATTGCTCGATGGGCCCTCAAAGCACAACAAGAGATTAACGCACCAGGATTTACAGCATGAATTACATGAGTAAAATGATTTAAGATAATACATAATATTGTTTCCCAAAAAGTTATAAAATTTGTTACAAAAAATCTATAAAATCTAAAGAATATCTGGAAGCAGAAAGCAATAGATTTATCGAAAATGTAAAATATTATATTACGCGTTATGAATTTGGAAATATATACGAGGGTAGTCCCAGAAATACCCGACCTGACGTATAAATAGCGGTTGTTGTTTGAAAAAAATCACTATGGCCGAAAGCATCAACCTTATAAAGCTTAAGTTTCAAGTTTCAACACGCTACGTTGTTTAGTATTAGTTCGGCAGCCATCAATAGTGAACGCTCTCAGTACATTTGTAAACATGGAGAAAATTGGTCACGACTATGCTTAATTTAATTTAATTACTTAAATATTAATTACTTACATTATCTGTATCCATTGTTGGGCGGGGTTCATCCTTATCCAATAAAAAATACATTCTTTCAAAAGCAAACCATTTTGAAATATTGTATCACATAACGATGACCAATTTTCTCCATGTTTACAAATGTACTGACAATCAGAGTCAAATTAACATAGAATAAAAAAAATTTTTTTAAACTCAACGCCAGAATGTCAAGAAAAAGAATATGCAATTTAAAATTTTTCAAGTTTAATAGTTTTTTAGACATTTTGAAACATTATGAAAGTACTTTTTGAAAAAAAAAAACACTTTTTTTCAAACTTAAATATCTCCACTTCAAATCAAGATAAAAGAACTTTACTAGTAAGCAACGAAAGGTCTTGAATTGTACTTTAAGATTATAAAAGCCGTTTTGTGGTTTATTTAAAAATACATATTTTTTGCAAAATGGAAATCCGTAAATTTAACCTTTTTTGGTAATTTTTTAAAATCTTATTTAGGTCATTCTCGCTTACAAGGAGACTGACGGAGTTGTTCCCCTCCGATTTTTAATGGCCTTTGAATATGTTGTAGAGTAGCTCAAAATAAGAGACACGTATTTTTTTTTATCTGCGTATCTGAAGGTTTAGGGGTTGAAACCACCCCTAGAGGCTAAAAGGGTTTTTGCGTTTCCGAGAGTATATCTCGAAAACTATGAGAGATACAAAAAAATGTTTTATATAAAAGTTGCATGGTTCTCAACGCTCTTTATACCATAATTGTAATACCATAATTTTTTTTAAATTAAAACAATTATGTATAATTTTTTGTTAAAATATTAAATTTTTATTTTTAAATAGCATAATTTCTCGATATCAGTATTTTAGTAGGATATAATTTAAAAAATTAAAATTATTTTTTACATTATTTTGTATCATTTTTTATTAAAATATTTTTTTAAATTTTTATTTTTACTTAGCACAATTTGTTGATATCATTATTTTTGTAGAATGTATAATTAAATAAATTATAGTTTTTTTATGGTTTAAAATAAACCATTTTGTTTAGATTAAAATAACTTATGTGTGTAGATTAAAATCACACTCTTTTGGAAATAGGTTTTTAAATAGTTTTTTAGAGTTAATAATACTATACTATTTTGCAAAGATACTTTTGACGCGGACTTAGCACCTTTTTTTTACCTTTTTTTAAAAAGGTAATTTTTTTAGAGATATCACTCTTTTTTGTAAATGACATTACTCTTCTTGAGCTTTTCCGTTTTATCAAGTTAAGTTATTAGCGGCGACGATAGTGAAAAATAGCGACTTAAAAAATGAGGTAAGCAAAGAAGTATTCAATTTTATAGTTTATTATTTTATTATTTTAATATCTTCTTTTATGTACAGGATATAAAAATGGTTTCTTTTATATGCACGATATGAAAATAGTTGCGTAGCAAGAAATAATGCAGTAAGTAATGTTGATTGCTTACTGTATCCTATCTTATCTCTCAGCATTTTCATCCTGTATGTATTATATTTCATTTCGTTTAATAATAGTACTTATGTTATAGTTATGTGCACTATTTGGTTTGGAATCGCTGAAAGAAGATAACACAGAAAAGATTCAAGATGGTGTATCATCCTAAAAAACCAAACTTGTAATGGGCCATCTTTGAGAAAGATCAGGATAACTTTGAGAAAGCTGCCACTATATATATATATTAGAGAATATTGATAACGTACTACCACATATGATATATACATAATAACAAGAAACAATGCGGAAAGTAATGTTGATTGTTTCCTGCATTCTATCTTGTCTCTCAGCATTTTCACCCTGTATGCATTATATTTCATTTTGATTTTAAAATATTTAATAATAGTATTTTATATTATTAAAATTGTGCTATATAATAAGAATGATTTTTATTTTTTGTAGTTTGTAATTGCTGAAAGGAAATAATACAGAAAAGATTTGAGATGTATATTCGAGATGGTGTATCATCCTATAAATACTATATAAGATATGAAAATGGTTGCGTAGCAAGAAACAATGCGATAAGTAATGTTGATTGCTTACTGCATTCTATCTTGTCTCTCAGTATCTTCATCCCGTATGCATTACATTTCATTTTAAAATATTTAATAATAGTATTTTATAATTCAAAAAGTATAATTAAAATTGTGAGGTAAGCAAAGAAGTATTCAATTTTATAGTTTATTATTTTATTATTTTAATATCTTCTTTTATTTACAGGACATAAAAATGGTTTCTTTTATATACAAGATATGAAAATAGTTGCGTAGCAAAAAACAATGCGGTAAGTAATGTTGATTGCTTACTGCATTCTATCTTGTCTCTCAATGTCTCGCATTTTCATGTATGTATTACATTTCATTTCCTTTAATAATAGTACTTTATGTTATAATTATGTGCACTATTTGGTTTGGAATCACTGAAAGAAGATAACACAGAAAATATTCGAGATGGTGTATCATCTTTCTCAAAGATGGTCCATTGCAAATGCAAGTTTGGTTTTTTAGGATGATACAACATCTCGAATCTTTTCTGTGTTATCTTCTTTCAGCGATTCCAAACCAAATAGTGCACATAACTATAACATAAAGTACTATTATTAAACAAAATGAAATGTAATACATACAGGATGAAAATGCTGAGAGACAAGATAGCATGCAGTAAGCAATCAACATTACTTACTGCATTATTTCTTGCTACACAACTATTTTCATATCTTGTATATAAAATAAACCATTTTTATGTCCTGTAAATAAAAGAAGATATTAAAATAATAAAATAATAAATTATAAAATTGAATACTTCTTTGCTTACCTCACAATTTTAATTATACTTTTTGAATTATAAAATACTATTATTAAATATTTTAAAATGAAATGTAATGCATAAGGGATGAAGATGCTGAGAGACAAGATAGAATGCAGTAAGCAATCATCATTACTTATCGCATTATTTCTTGCCACACAACCATTTTCTTGTATATAAAAGAAACCATTTTTATATCCTGTATATAAAAGAAGATATTAAAATAATAAAATACAATAATAAACTATAAAATTGAATACTTCTTTGCTTACCTCATTTCTTAAGTCGCTATTTTTCACTATCGCCGCTAATAACTTAACTTTCGTTTATCGCCGTCACTTACTAAATTTTGCACAAATTCAAGACTTACTTTTTTCTCATCTCTAACATATCCGATAATTTGTAAAGAACATGATGCAGATTAATTTTCACTATTGCACCTTGTCATAATATAGAAATTATTCTATTTTTCACTATCTATTTTTCACTTTACTTTTCACTATCGTTGTCGCTAATAACCTAACTTTCGTTTATCGACGTCACTTACTATATCAATCGATTATCGATCACACTATACGATCGATCACACTTCCAGAGCATCGCTAGCGCGATCTTATGTCAAATGCCTGAACCGTACGTTTGAACGGTCGACGACGACGAAGACGAAGACGACGTTTCTTAAATGATATTTTTCACATTTGGACTTTGCGTCGTAATAGCTCGATTTATAGAGCATGTAACCCAAAAATAAAAACACTTTTATTATATAATTCGACCCCGCTCTATCTATTGAGACTACTTAGAAGTCGACCCGTTGAGCGGATATATGAAAACTAGAAATATTGAGTGTTCTCAACTGACCGACTCGCGTAATAAGATACGGTAGTGTCTTGTGCTTGCGCGGACTTAGCACAAGACACTACCGTGTCTCTTGATTCTACTCATGTTTTCCGGTCAACAAGTATCTTCGAAATGCCATGTTTGGTAATTACTTGCGACGACGATGGCCTACCTAATCTAAAGAGACTTCTTATGCTAGTTTTTTAAAAACGTTGTATTGTTTACTTTGACGATTCAGATATAATGTGTCATTAAATAATTCAACGATATCAAAGAACAATCATTCTCTATCACCCCCATCTGTACATCATTAAGATAGTGATTCTTTCACGCTCCGATAACTCGTTAGCCATTTTTATTAAAATAATTTTTAATTTATTAATTTAAAAACTGAAAAGACAAAAGTCCTCAGCACAAACTAGAGAGCGCACTACTTCAGACGTTATCACCCGCACGAAAAAATAACACCAATAATCCTAGTACTCACATTTTATACCCTCTCGGAGACCCCAAATGATGAGAGAGGGGGGAGTAAGAGGGTGTCAGGGTATTCGGTACACATTAATTCCACGTGGTACATCTTGGATAATGCTGATATCAGTGATATTGACCAGTCTACAACTTTCAAGCTATAACTCGAAAAGTACTTAATAAAAATAAACTTTATTATAGTATTTATTATAGTATTGTTATGTCAAAACCCCAAGATTTTATTACTCAAAGAAATGGATGAGGGAAGGGAAGGGATTACGGAAGAACGTGCAGACACTCTGTCTCTCGAACACAAGCCGTGACCATGTGTTACGAGTCGAACGCACTTGACTTCGGCTCCGGATATGGGTCAACGTCTTTAGGAGACACTATGACGCCTATCTAGAGCAGTGCGATCGTAGATCCTATTTCGAGTTAAGGAATTTAATCCCTTTTCTCAGGGACGGACCACGTGCGCTCTTGTCGGGCAGAGGAAAGAGTACGAGATGGTGGTTATATTTTTAATTTAGAAACTCAATTTCGGTTTGATTAAACATTTTATTTATATAAATAAGAAATAGACTCTATGACTTAAGAACATCCAGACATACGATTGTTACAACTAATCTATTATTACAATTACAATTACAATTATAAATTAAAGTTTTGTATCTCGGTCTTATTCATTTCTCACTCATCAGTGAGATATTACGTGTGTGTGTGTGTGTGTGTGTGTGTGCGCGCGCGCGTGCATGCATGCGTGCGTGCGTGTGCGTGTGCGTGTGCGTGCGTGCGTGCGTGCGTGTGTGTGTGTGTGTGTGTGTGTGTGTGTGTGTGTGTGTGTGTGTGTGTGTGTGTGTGTGTGTGTGTGTGTGTGTGTGATTTGCGTGAAAGGAAATGAGAAGGGGAGAGAATTACTCAATTTCTTGGAGTAATTCTGGGTCACAAGGATCGGGACCGATTGTATACGTCCCTGCGGGTAAAGGGTCTTGATATTCATGAAATTCCGTTATCGTTTCCGAAAACGGAAAAGAGATGAAATTATTGGAAAATCCCCGTTGTTGAGGAGCTTCGCAAAGAAATTCCTCAATGATCTTCACGCTTGAGGTGGAGTTAGCTGGGGACGGCGCCATGAATGGGTCAGGTGAGGAGATCGGAGAATATGACGGGTATATAATAGGGGAAAAAGGAGGAGATTCTAGAAGTGTAACTGCGGGAGAAGATGGTGGATGAGGATATAGGGAAAAAAAGAGGTGGAGTAGGAGTTCACGGAATGAGTTAATGCAAGTGGTGGTGGTCTCTTATATCTAAAGTTAACGAAGCCGCGGGAGGATGTTGATTAGGGAGTGAGTTCCTTAGCCCACTCAAAAATTCTTGATACGCCTTGTCCAAAAGCTCCCATGCCCGATCACGTGCCCGCCTATTCCGACGATTCCGCGAGTTCTTAGTTCCTCCTCGGGAACGTTTCGGGGGTGCGACACGCGACGAGTCCACTAAAATTACCCACCGAATGTTATATTTCGGAACGAACTTTGTTGGGCACACCAAACGCGAGGGATAGTAATATTGGAAGGGTTATTGGTAGCTTAGGGAAAGAAGGGCTGGACGCTGACGATAGTCGGCGATCCGCTAAATAAGGGTTGGAAATTAGAGTGGTTCGATCAATAATACAATTTGACCGAACCAAGGATTGTAGGATGGGATCGAAGATATAGAAGGATTTGCGAATTCGGTTAGCCAAACGTTGAAGGAAATAAAGGTCCCTTTCCTTTAATAAATTTGACTAAATTTACTATGAGGTGTACAACTTTGCTTCCACCGTTTTCCTATAGATGGCTTTAGGTCGAAAACCTGGACTTACAAGTTTAGTTAAGAAAAAAGCAGTGAAGATATACAAGAGTGAAGATATACAAATAATCCATTATATTATTCATAGAGAAATGCTTGCTGCAAAACGTATAAGCTCTGAAATTCATGATATTCTAACAAGTAGTGTAAAAATTGTGAACTTTATTAAAAGCCATGCACTTAATTCAAGATTATTTTCAATTTTATGTGAAGAAATGGGATCAACTCACACAAAGCAGCTTCTGCACATAGAGGTTTGTTGGCTTTCTCGAGGACGAGTTTTAAATAGACTTTATGAGCTCAGAGAAGAAGTATTTATAATTAATAATTTCTTATTAATATTAGATGTACAACTTTGCTTTTGCCGTTTTCCTATAGATGGCTTTAGCGGTAAGTGGTTGTCGAAATAAATAGATCATAGACGTCATACAATAAACTTGGGCATCTGTCAATATAACCCCATAGAAACATTAGTCGATTTGTGTCTGCATCATAAAGTTATTCTCGATTGAAAATGTCAGTTTACGAGCCAAATTCTCGTCATTTGCGGGAGGTTTTAATTTTCTGCTTCAATATGAAGAAATCTGCGGCTGAGGCTCATTGAATGCTCTCAAATACTTATGGTGAGGTCGCTATTAGTGAAAGAACGTGTCGTGAGTGGTTTCAACGCTTCAAGAACGGTGATTTTGACGTCGAAGATCGGCATAGTGGTGGAAAAGAGAAGGTTTTACTGAGGCATTACTTGATCAAGACTCGTGTCAAAATCAAGAAGAATTGGCACGATCATTGGAAGTGACTCAACAAGTCATTTCAAAACGCCTCAAAGCCATGGGAATGATTCAGAATCAAGGAAATTGGGTGCCGTACGAGTTGAAGCCGAGAGATGTTGAACGGCGTTTGATTGCTTGTGAACAGCTGCTTGAAAGGCAAAGAAGAGATTTCTGCATCGCATTGTGACTGGGGACGAAAAATGGGTTCATTACGATAACCCCAAGCGCAGGAAATCATGGGGAGTTCCCGGCCATGCTTCCACGTCGACGACCAAACCGAATATTCACGACTCCAAGGTCATGCTCTGTATTTGGTGGGACCAGCTCGACGTAGTATATTATGAGCTGTTAAAACCGACTGAAACAATCACAGGCGATCGGTATCGAATGCAATTGATGCGTTTGAGCCGAGCATTGAAAGACAAACGGCCGCAATACAACAAAAGACACGATAAAGTGATTTTGCAGCATGACAATGCTCGACCCCATGTTACGAAATTGGTCAAGATATTCTTGGAAACGTTGAAATGGGAAGTCCTACCCCACCTGCCGTATTCTCCAGACGTTGCTCCCTCTGACTATCACTTGTTTCGATCAATGGCACACGGCCTGGCTGACCAGCACTTCCGGTCTTATGAAGAAGTAAAAAATTGGATCGCTTCAAAAGATGACCAGTTTTTTCGACGTAGAATTCGTACGCTGCCTGAAAGATGGGAGAAAGTAGTGGCCAGCAATGGACACAAAGTTGTACATCTAATACTTGGCAAAGTTGTACATCTAATACTTGGCTGACCGGTAAGAAAGAAATATCTCTGGGGACGATTCGGTCCAGTGGTTGGTGCTAGATGGGCTGGTTCCCTTAGATGGGCCGTTGTTGGTAGGCACAAGCAACTCCACTTCAATTGCACACTCTATCTTCAAAAACACGATCGGAGAGTCACTGGAGAAATCACCCCTAGAATTGTATGTAGCGGTTGATTTCGAGTCACAAAAATGATGTGCGACAGCCGTGGACGAGTTAGTTAACGAACGGGACTATTTGCGTACTGAGTATTGTACTGTGTCACGTAATGTCGCGGATTTTATAAGAGTCCACTGGGGTGGATTTTCCAATCGCGACTTCGCTCTTAGTTTATGAATAGTTGGTTGCTGGATTAACCATAAAATTGTCGCTTTTTGGTGGGCTGTTGGCGAGCTTGGCAATAAAACTTCACTCCCCCTGTTCTTGAGGTGGGAGTTTGTCATTCCTTCCAAAAGGCAAGTTTATTATTTTCAAGTGACCGAATCGAGATTGTTTGAGGTTTAGCGGTTTATTATTTTTTAAAGACTGGCGACAGTCAAGATCTCTGCCCATAATTTTGGATCTCACGCTTTAGAATAAACTGCCCAGAATTAATATTGCCATTTGAAAGGGAATGACTGTTTCCACATGATACCAGGCTTCATTTGTTTAATTTATCCATCTGTCTTTCCCTGTTTGGAATCTTCCCAGTAATAAATCTCTCGGCGTAGTATCAAGCGTCTCGCGATCTGGTCCCTCTTGGTCCCACATTTTAGATAAGTTCATTCAGATCTGTTTGTTTATACTACCCTTTTTGAAAGGGGATGACTGTTTCCACTTGATACCAAGCTTCATTTGTTTAATTTATCCACCTGCATTTACCCGTTTGGAGTCTTTTTAGTAATAAATTTGTCAGCATGACATCAAACATCTAGTGGTCTGATTTTACTGGGTCCCAGCTCGCTTTTATTTTTATTCCATTTTAAGTGATAACGCTTAGGGTAGCCCCTCGTCTGAGCACCAGCTCGTCAACTTTGACAATTGTTTATCTTAAAAAGAATTTCTTTGTTTATAAAATACAGCTGTGTACTCGCGAAGAAAAGAAACCGTGGAGTCTTGAACGTAACAGTGTTTTGAAAAATTTTCGAGGTAAATGACAAGAATATGCAATAAAAAATAGGGGTTTCCATCAAAAAATTTCAAGGTGACTATCATATAATCTTGACAACACTCTTCAAAGATTATGCTGATATTGCTAAAGTAACGCGGTACTTGAAATACAACTTTTGTTTGAAACATTTTTCTCAATAATGCATAGTTTTTATAAATATTGTTATAAATTTTATAATGTTGATAATTATTTATTTTAAAGGAGGCAGCTCCGATTTGGAGCTTGACATATGTTGTCAAGGACATGACCCTAAGTAACTTTTCCTTATAAGTTAATTGGTACTTCATCATTGTTTATTGAAACATTATAAACAAAAAATTTAGGAAGTATAGCAGTTATTTTGAGTATTGAAAAGCATAAACAATTAATATGTATGTTGAAATAGTACTATTAGGGTAGAGTGGAGCGGAAAAATAATGCATAAAGTTGGGATAGCGCTTGCAAACCCATATGGAACAGAACAATTATAGATCTCGTTTCGGGCCATAAGCACGAGAGGGGGAGGTATGGAGTGACCTTCCTATGTCTATTGACTTTTTTATCACATTAATTTATGTAAAGATCGTTTCACATTCCGAATCAAAATCCTGACATTTACCTATGCAACTATGCATATCCAGCAAGCGAAATCCATCCCCACCTTTATCCGCTCCGGCTCAAAACGAGATCTATAAATTATTCTGTTCTACATGGGTTTGCGACGTGAACCGATATCCACCCCACCCCACCCTCTTTTTTGTGAAGAAATGAAAGTTGGCGTTACGCCAACTTCGGGGAAGAATCGCAAAAACGGCAGCGGCATGCTAACACACCCTTTCCCTCGCCTTTCCTTCGCCGCGCGCCGGGCAGCCAATGTTGACACACTAGGCCGTGCTATAGCTCAGACGGCTCGAGCGCTTGCCTCCATCTCGGTGTGCTCTTATTCGCCTAACTTTAATATTAAATATTTCGATTATTATTGCGAATTTAGCAAAATGGTACATTTTCTGTTCAGTTTACTGTGCCCTACCTCCTCACGAGCATTGGCACAAGTGCGCTGGGACACTGTATACAAAGTGGGCCATTTTAAGCCATACATCTCGAGACAATTTCAATGAACAGTCTTGTGCTTGTTACTCGGCTAAATAAAGAACCTATAGCAACCAAGTCCTTTTTTTATCTGTAGGAGAATGACCTACCTCAGTGATGCGGAATTAATCAGACATAATATCATCGCTATTTGTATCTTAAAACTTTATATTTCATATTAAATTTAAAAAATTGTTTCTATCTTTTATTCTATCTGTTAGGTTTCTACGTTCTTTCTTTTTACGTTGATATTTGCCCTAAAAGAGAAAAATCGATTTTTTCAAAATGTCTTTGTCCGAAAAAAGCGCTACTCTCGAAAAAACGAGCGCTCACTAGCGCTACTCTCGGATAGGCGGCGCTGTATTGGCAGCTTAGCTCGGCTCGCGGCCATCTCGGCCTCTCTCTGCAATTGGGTCTCTCAGTGAACAGTCGCTCACCATTTTTCTCCTGCATTTCGGGAACATTCTACGACGTAGGAAGGCTCAATTGGTCTCTCACTGTGTTTTAACAAAGACAGATATTTTAACGAAGACGAAGACGTTCTCGTGGCCACCTAATGAGAACAACTCGGCCGTCAGGATACTATTGGGAGCCAGACATTTTTTTGGCATTGTGGAACTGGGTTTGGTAATTATTTAGATTAGGGGACCACCCCCCGATGACCTTGACCTTGACATATGTTGTCAAGGTCATCCTCCTGAGTGACCTTCGGAAAGTTTTAGCCGTCGCTCGTTTTTTATTAAAAAGTTATTAACAAAAAAAGATTTGAAAAATAGCGAATTGGAACACATCCACACGCATACACACCCACCCCAACCTTGACATATGTTGTCAAGGTCATCCTCCTGAGTGACCTTCGGAAGGTTTTAGCCCTCGGTCACTACTCGTTAAAAAGTTATGAACAAAAAAAGTTTGAAAAATTTGGCACTTATTTCGAATACACATTTACACATTTACCGCCAATGATCAATGAACAAAAGAACTTTCACGATACTGTGTGTTTATATGGCATTCCTACTATTATTGATATTTCTATGACTTTGAAACGGAATCCGAAAGTAAACTAATATACGATAGATTTTCGTACAGATAATATTCTGATAACACAGCCACACAAAAAAAAAATTTTTTTCATCTGAGGGTCTGACTATGTACATTATATGTTTTTGGGGTCGCTGAATCCAAATCCGAGGTCAGTTTTACTCCAGCACGTCAGGATTTTGACCTCATTTAAAAAAAACACTTAAAAAACTACTAATATCCTTGATCATGATGATCTCAAACTATTCCAAATCTAAAACCCGATATTTTATCAAATCTTACATTAAATGTATAACTTTGAAACCCTTATACCCCAACCTTGAAACATTAGGCCTCATCACTCTATATACTCGTCATTAAACTAATGATACGGTATTGCTCATTCTCTCATTATGAAATTATTTGTGACTCAGATTTCACAAATTATAGTTATCTAACGGTATATTTCAAACAATACTTTCTCCATGTGTCTGCATCCAGGGCACCTCCTCGCGGTGACGGCGGGCAACGTAGCAAGCCCGTTATCCGGCTGAGTCCCTGGATCACGGCTGTCATGCCGTCATGGCAGGCACACAGAGTAAGTGCGTTACGATGCAGGGTGTCGGATACCCAGTATCGGCGGCAGGTCAGGGTGCGAAAGCGGGCCCGCTGGCGTCGTCATCAAGCAACCGCAGCTCAACATTGGTTAATGTCTTGGCTAGTGATGAGTTTAGAGTTACGAGACGAATGAGCAAATCAATCTTGACAGAACATAATTGTGAATCGGAGCACAATGTGTTCTGTCATGTATGCTCAAAGTTTGAAATAAGTTCTCTGCGAAAAGTCATCGATGATGGTATTCGAAGAACTTACAAAGATATTTTCGGTTTTGATATGGATGATATTAGGATAAAAAATTGGGCTCCCAACATAATCTGTAACTGTTGTAGAATAATGTTTTCCATGTGGAAAAAGGAAAAGAACAAAAAGAACATCAGGTTTTCTGTTCCAACGATTTGGAAACGTCCTTCGGGTGAAAGTAATTGTTTCTACTGTTGCAATAAAATCCAGGGGTACAACAAAAATAACAAAAACAAAATTGTGTACATTCAGGTTCCATTTGTTGTAGCTCCAGTATTAGCTACAGCAGAGAATAGTAGTACTTCTAGTTAGTTAGTTTATTGTTTTGATTCCCCTCAGGGTTACAATTCCTTATACAATTAGTCTCTCGCTCCATCTTAGCCTAAACTTACATCTAACTTAACTCTAACGCATCTTAATTCTAATCTTTTGTGCTAGCGCGTGCCGGTCTCCCGTCCACGCCCTCACACCTTCCCACACACCTACACACTCCCCCCTACGGGCTTCCGCTTCCTCTTGCTTCTCCCAATTTCGCTTCTATTTACCCCCCCCCTTGCTCATTCATTACTTTCTCTTATTTCATTTCGTTTCGGTGCTTCTCCATTCTCTCTCTCCTCATCACTCACTCTCTCCTCCCCTCCCGTCCCCTCCCCTAATCCTCCTTTCCTCCTCCACCAATCTCATCCACCACTCTCCTTCTCCTTCCTCTCCCAATACCCTACCTACCTCCTCCTGCCAACTTCCCCCTCCCTCCGTTCCCCTACACCTCTCCCATACGTGTTCCCAACTCTCCACTTCTCCCCCGCACAGTCTACACAACCTCCCCTCTTCCTCCTCCCAATATCTCCTCTCCTTCATCTCATTCCCCAACCTATATCTTGCTATTCTCTGCCATCTACTTTCCCCCCAGCCTTTTTTCAAGTAACCCGGTATTCCCTCCCCCTTTATTTCCTTGTACCATCTATTGTATCTCGAGTCTCTTATTTTCTCCCACCTGTTTCTTCTCTGCTTTTCTCTATCTTCCTTTTCCCAATCTATAAACCAATCACTTTCCCTCCTCCTTCCTCCTTCCACTACCTCTAGCTCTAGACCTCTACTCTCAAAATATTCCCTCCTTTCCCCCTCCCATCCCCTCCTAACTCCTCCTCTCCTCCATCTTTCCCCAATCTCATTCAGACATTTTCTTGCAAGTATACTCCCTTTTCCTTCTCTCAGTCTCTCCTCATAATTCCACGCTCTTTTCCCCATTCTTCCTTCTAGCTCGTCCCTCTGCAGTTCCTCCCTTACTAAATACCCTGGCGTTTTCCCCTCCACTCCTAGTACCCATCTTAAATATCTTTCCTCTATCCCCTCCATCTTTAATCTCTGCTTCCACCCCCAAATTTCCACTCCATAACACATCACTGTCCAAACTAACCTATCGAATAGCCATAACCTTCTTTCCCAATCTTTCCCAAACTTCCTCTTTCCTATTCCCCATATCTGCCTCATCACTGCTGCTGCTCTTCTCACTCTCTCCCTCACATGTGCTTCCTGCCCCCCATTCCTCTGTAACACATAACCCAAATATTTAAATTCCCTCACCTCTTCTATCTTCCTCCCTTTCCACCTCCAATCTATTCTTTTCCATCTCCCTCCTCCTTTCCTAAATCTCATAATCTTGCTCTTATGTTCATTTAACACTAACCCTTTCCCATCTAAGTACCTCTCTAATCTCTCCATCATACTCCTCATCTCCCCTTCTTCCTTTGCCATCATAACTATGTCATCCGCATACGCCAACGTGTATATTCTATCATCTCCTATCTCTATCCCTCCCCATCTCACCTTTTTCATCTTCTCCTCCAGATCCGCAATTAACACGTTAAAAAGTATCGGACTCAGTGGACATCCCTGCCTTAATCCTCTCGCTGTCCAAAATTCCCTGCCACCCTCCTCTCCCACTCTTACCCTACTCTTTGTCTCCCTTAATATTTCTTCCACTCTTGTTACCAGACTCTTTCTTATCCCCCTTTCCCTCATTGTCTCACACAACATTCTCCTGTCCACCGAATCAAATGCCGCTTTTAGGTCTACGAACAGTGCTATCAACTTTCCTTTCTCCCTTTCCATCTGTCTACTGATCAAATAATTCAGGACGTATATGTTATCTATCGCCCCCATTCCCTTTCTAAATCCCGTTTGATTGTGTGGGATTATTCCTTTTTCCTCAATTTCCGTCTTCAACCTTTCTGCCAACACCGCTGCGTAGATTTTATATGCCGTTGGCATGAGCGTTACTCCCCTATAATCCTCCACCACCTTCCCTTCTCCTTTCTTCAAAATTGGTACCACTACCCCTTCTTTCCACATTTCCGGCCACCCCTCTCCTTTCCATATCCTGTTGCAAAAATTCCAGATCCACTCTTTCATCCCTTCCCCCCCATACTTCCATACCTCATTTGTCACCCCATCTATTCCTGCTGCCTTTCCTCCCTTCAAGCCCTTTATCACTTCTTCTATCTCCTCCATCCTTATCTCCTCTTCTTCATCCGTTTCCCTCCCCTTCTTCTTTCCCCTTGTTACCCTCCCTTCTACCCCCCCAAGCAAGCTCATAAAATACTCCCTCCATTCCTTTCCCTCAATCCCCTCGTTTACCCTCCCTCTTTTTCTTCTCTCTTTGTTTACTATCTCCCATACCTCACTCTCCGTTTTTGCCTTTTGCACTACCTCCATCCATCTCTCTCCTTCCTCTCTTTTCTTCCCTTTACATAATTCCTGATAATCCTTCTTTGCCCTTTTATACTCCTGCTCCTGCTCTCTCCCCTTCCTCCACTCCCTCAACTTCTTTCTCACTATCCTCTTTCTCTCCCTACATTCCTCATCCCACCACCCTCCCTTTCTCCTCCCTCTCCCTCCTTTTTCCTCTTCCATCTTCTCTATCACTCTCTTTATCCTATCCTCCAATTTTTCCCATTCCTCCTGCAGCTCACCCCCCTCTAACTTCATCTCCCTCATTTCCTTCCTAAAAAATTCTGCTCCTTCCTCATCCCACCATCCCCTCCATTCCCTTCTCTCCCCTCCTCCTCTTCTTCTCTCCAACCTTCCTCCCGCCATCGTTACCTCCACCGGATGGTGATCCGAATCTATTTTCTCTCCTATCTCCAATCTAACTATCTTTTCCCTTATTACCTCTTCCCCTATCACATAATCAATCACCGTGTTTCCCCTACTTCCTGTGTATGTATATTCCCCTTCCTCATCCCCTTTAATCCCTCCATTAAAAATACTCCACCCTCCTTCCTCCACAAATTCCACTAAACTCCTTCCCTCTTTATTAACCTTCTTGTCCTTCGATCTCCTTCTAAACTCCTCCTCCCCCTCCCACCCTCCCCCTCTCCACCCCCCTCCTTTATTTCCTGTTCTTGCATTAAAATCCCCTCCCATAATCGTTATCATCCCTTCTTCTCTCTCCTCCACCCATTTCTTCGCATTCTGCAGCACCCTCTCTAAGTCCCCATTAACATATACCCCCACTATTCTTAATTTTTCTGTAAGTAAGATAAGTTGATTGGTCGCTGCGGCGACGCAGCGCCAACGGGAGCGGGGAGAAGTGATTCGTCAACGAGCAGGAGGCTGTGTAGTAACGTGAATAAAGTGTTATTTTGGATTTGACAAGAGAGTGCCACTACAAGATACCCTTCCAACGTTCTCAACCAACTCCTGACATTAAGATTATCCTCGGAGGCCGGTTTATCAGATTGTCCCCGCTGCTTCCTGGATCCTTCAATCTTATATTAAGTATTGAGAAACACGGTGCCTCTACTACATCATTTAGAGGTGCTGTTCTTACAGCATCAGAAGTGGGATGTTGGTATTTGGTTTTAACCTTCCGTCTTGAGTGGTATTTGAGTGCATTGACTGCAGTGCTTGTAACCCCTTGCGATCATTTCGGGGTAAGTCAGACTTTTCCCTGCGAACGCGTGGATACGCCATTAAGGGAACGGTTGGCGTTAGTACCGCCATTTTGTGATCGGCTTTCGTTTGTCCTGTGTGAACACATTGACATTTTAACGATGGCGCACAATGAGGATCTTTCTCGTTCTCGTCTCGAAAGTATGTTGTTACCTGATCTTCGTAGCTTAATGAAGAAGCTTGGTCTTGAGCAACAAACCACGCGCGCTAAGTGCATGTCTGCATTACTTGTGTACAACGAGGAAGGGCAAACACAGTGTACGGATGCAGATGATTTACATGATCGGAGTTTCTCTAATCTCACCAAGCAACAAGCTCATCCTTCAGTACAGATAGATGCCATGCCTAATGACCTTGGCGAGGCTCAAAGTGCTGGCCATAGAACGGATAGTTCGTGGCAGCCCGCCTTCCAGTCTATGATGGCACAGATGCAACGCCAGCAAGAAATGATCATGCAATTGATGACTCTGAACCTCAATAACGCAGCCAACATGCAAGCACACAACTCTTCGAGTGTTAACGCACAAGTTCCTGTTAATAACTCAAACATGCAAAATCGTCAGTCATCGTCCTTTTTCAACACTTCTCCTGGACAGGCAGTGTCGCTACTTGCTTCACAGATTCCGCCTTTCAGTGGTCTCGATGAGGAAAATGTTCAGCTCTGGATTCGCAAAGTTGAAAGAATCTCTGGGATTCATGGCGTAAGTGAAGGTATTACGTTACTTGCAGCAACTAGTAAGCTCGATAAGTTTGCTCGAGAATGGTATGACCTGGATATTGGAACTATTAATGATTCATGGACAACGTTTAAAGAAGCTCTGATTAAACGTTTTGGAAATCGATTGCCTCACCACGAGATTGTTCAGAGAGTCGAAGCAAGACGCTGGAATCAACATAAAGAATCTTTTAGTGAGTATGCTTCTCATAAATTACGGCTCATGCAGAATCTTAACCTTGCAGACAAGGATGCAATTAACTACCTTATTAACGGCATCGGCAGTATGCCATTACGAGTCTCTGCTGCCGCCTTGCGTGCTGAGTCGATGGACGAATTTCTGCAGGAAATGACGCTTATGGTAGGCTTCACAGGGGAGTCTAACAAGAAATTCTCTACCAATGACAAAACTAATAAGTCCGGAGGGAAGGCCTCAACATCCCCAACATCTTTGGCAAAGATTCAGTCGTCGAAAAAGACGTCGAAGGATTTGTTCTGTTCTTACTGCAGATCCAAAGGACATGCCAAGCCAGATTGCTTTAAATTGAAGAAGAAGGAGCAGTCAACAAGCAGTTCTGCAGCACAACCAACATCTCCAGTGGCCGCTTTGGATACGTCTGACGCGGACAAAAATCTGGTAGCTTGTCACGAGGTGGACAACGTTAAACGTTTAGAGATAAGTAGCGTGTCTATGGAAATAAGTTCCATCAATAACGTCTGTTGTCGTTTACATGCTCTTTTAGATACGGGTAGTCCGGTTTCTTTTATAAGGTTTTCACTTATTAAATCTTTATTGGGCAAGGAAGTTAACTTTGCTAAACCAACGTGTAATAGCTATAAAGCTTTGAATGATACTACTATTTCGGTTATTGGTTCTTTGGTAACGTCAATTAAATTGGTTTCAATTCCCGATTTGAATATAACTGTTAGATTTCAGATTTTTGACGGTGATCATGGATCAATTCACGTTATTTTAGGTAGAGATTTTATACAGGATAATAAACTTACGCTGGTCTATAACTCTTCCAATGAAATATATAGCGACAGAGTTAAATTATTTAACGAAGTTGCTTCTGCTGTTTGTGAGACTGAAGATACATTTGATACCCTGTTATCTAATATTAAGACAGATTTCGATGATTCGACTAATAAACAAGTAAGAGAATTAATTAAGGAAGTGAATACTGCACCTGTGTCTTTAGTAGACGATAATTACTTTGTCAAACCTATTGTAAAGGATGAATCAGTGTTCGCTTATGCGCCTAGAAGATTTGCGTACCATGAACGTCTGCAAATACGAGAGATAACCGATGATCTCCTTAAGCGCGGTATTATCAAGCCTAGTCATTCCTCTTATTGTTCAAGAGTTGTTCCAGTGAGGAAGAAAAATGGATCTCTTAGATTATGCGTAGACTTAAGATCTCTTAACGATAGAGTCGCAAAACAAAAATATCCTTTTCCATTGATAGAAGATTGCATTGCCCGCCTGGGTAACAAATCCGTTTTTTCGCTTTTGGATCTAAAGGATGGATTTCATTTGTTGAAAATTGATCCGAATTATACTAAGTATTTTGCTTTTGCCACACCGGATGGGCAATTCGAATATACGCGCATGCTATTCGGGTTCTGCGAAGCACCGGCAGAATTTCAGAAACGCATTGTACAAATTCTTCAACCTTTAATAAGGCAGGATAAGGTTATAATCTATATAGATGACATATTAATTCCGTCCGATTCTGTTAAAGAAAATCTCGATGTATTGAAACAAGTACTGTTAATCTTAAGAAGTTACGAATTTACGGTTAATTATAACAAATGTTATTTACTTAGGAAGTCAATAGAGTACTTAGGGTATGTCATTTCTCCTGCCGGAATAACCTTAAGCGATAGGCATGTTCAGGCCGTTAGTAGCTTCCCAGTTCCTAAAAAAGTTGTGGAAGTCCAACGATTTTTAGGATTGACCGGTTATTTCCGCAAGTTCATAGCGGGTTACGCCACTATTGCTAAACCTTTGCACAATTTAGTTAAAAAATCGATTCCTTTTCATTTTGATGACGATTGCATTAAAGCTTTCCAGTCATTGAAACAGAAGTTGATGTCTTTTCCAGTTTTACGAATTTATAATCCAAATTTAGAAACTCAGCTACACACAGACGCAAGTTCGGTAGCATTAGCAGCTATCTTGTTGCAAAAACAGGATAACGGCAATTGGGCGCCAGTAGCTTTTTATAGCCTGGTCACTAATCAGGCTGAAGCGAAGTATCATTCGTTTGAATTGGAGATGCTCGCCGTAGTAAAAGCAGTAGAACGATTTCATATTTATTTACATGGCTTAGACTTTACAATAATAACCGATTGCTATGCACTTGTTTACGCTATAAACAAGGCGAATCTCAATCCGAGAGTAGCTAGGTGGACAATTAGATTGCAGAATTATAAATTTAAAATCCAGCATAGAGAGGGTTTAAAAATGGCGCATGTAGATGCCTTAAGTAGGGCTGTTGCCGCTTTGGAAGCGATGCCCTTAGATAAAGAGCTTCAATACAGACAGCTTACTGATCCCGCAATTAAAGCGTTAGCACAAACGTTGGAGAACTCAGAACACGATCAATTTACGTTGGTCGATGGGCTCGTGTATAAGAAGTGCGAGGATAAACCACGTTTTTATGTTCCAGACTCAATGGTCCATAATTTATTACGTTATTATCATGACGATTTAGCACACTGTGGTGCCGATAAAGCTTATCAGGGTTTATATGCTAACTATTGGTTCCCTGCAATGAGAAGAAGGATCAGAGAGTATATCGATAACTGTTTAATTTGTTTGCTAGCCAATTCCACGGTAAACTCACGTGAAGGTGAACTCTTAAATACGGAAACGCCTACACAACCTTTCCAAGTAGTCCACACCGATCATTTCGGTCCGTTGTCAGGATCAGACGGTGGATTCAAACATATACTATTGCTAGTCGATGCCTTCTCTAGGTATACTTGGCTATATGCGGTTAAATCGACCAGTTCTAAAGAAGTTATTAAACACTTAAAAATACTGTTCAATCATCTCACTAATCCTTCTCTTCTTGTCTCCGATAGGGGAACAGCGTTCACTTCGTCAGAATTTGCTAAATTCATAGAACAGCGTAAGATCAAACACCAATTCGTTGCAGTGGCAGCTCCATGGGCTAACGGGATGGTAGAAAGAATCAACAGATTTCTGAAATCTTCCCTTAGAAAACTGGTCAATGACCAGGTGTCGTGGTCTAAATGTTTAAGTACCTTACAGTACGTGATAAATAATACATATCACTTTTCTATTCGTTCATCTCCTTCAAAAATTCTTTTTGGTTTTGAATTGAAGAGCCACCCAGACTCAGAATTAGTTAATTTTCTCAATGGTCTAGCGAAAACTGAATTAAACTTCAACGAAGAGAGAGACAAAAATAGACAAATAGCTTTAGAAGCTACAAATAAAATTAAAGATTATAACAAAGTATATTTTGATAAGAGACATAAAACTCCTTCTATTTACAATTCAGGAGATTATGTTTTAATACAGGATTCCTCGGTTAAGATCGGAGAAAACAAAAAACTAAAACCTTCCTATAAGGGTCCGTATCAGATTACGAAAGTGCTAAATAAGAATAGATATGTGGTACAAGACATACCGGGTTTCAATATAACACAAAAACCCTACAACTCGATTCTTTCTCCTGATCGCTTAAAGCCTTGGGTAAAACCTATAGTTTCTAATTAGTGTTAAGATTTACCGTCTAAGTTTGTTATTTGTAATTTTAAGTTTCCAATATGTGATAATCTCTGTAACCATGCCAAAGCATGAGTAGACTAAGTTTCTGTTTATCTCAGCGATATATTTAATTTTTGTATAACAAGGTAAAATTCTACGCGAAATATGTATTTTAGTTGTTGTTATGTTGTATTTTTGCGCTGACTGAAACAGTCACGATTACATATAATGTCCGTCCACGTTCGAGTCGAACGATATGTCAGGCTGGCCGAACTGTAAGTCGCGACGATTTCCGACGTTAGATCACCGCGATCGCACGTAAGAGGTCGCCCGTGTTATAAAGCAGATTGTATGTCGCGGGTTTAACACGGGCGACCTCTTACGTGCGATCGCGGTGATCTAACGTCGGAAATCGTCGCGACTTACAGTTCGGCCAGCCTGACATATCGTTCGACTCGAACGTGGACGGACATTATATGTAATCGTGACTGTTTCAGTCAGCGCAAAAATACTCCCTCCATTCCTTTCCCTCAATCCCCTCGTTTACCCTCCCTCTTTTTCTTCTCTCTTTGTTTACTATCTCCCATACCTCACTCTCCGTTTTTGCCTTTTGCACTACCTCCATCCATCTCTCTCCTTCCTCTCTTTTCTTCCCTTTACATAATTCCTGATAATCCTTCTTTGCCCTTTTATACTCCTGCTCCTGCTCTCTCCCCTTCCTCCACTCCCTCAACTTCTTTCTCACTATCCTCTTTCTCTCCCTACATTCCTCATCCCACCACCCTCCCTTTCTCCTCCCTCTCCCTCCTTTTTCCTCTTCCATCTTCTCTATCACTCTCTTTATCCTATCCTCCAATTTTTCCCATTCCTCCTGCAGCTCACCCCCCTCTAACTTCATCTCCCTCATTTCCTTCCTAAAAAATTCTGCTCCTTCCTCATCCCACCATCCCCTCCATTCCCTTCTCTCCCCTCCTCCTCTTCTTCTCTCCAACCTTCCTCCCGCCATCGTTACCTCCACCGGATGGTGATCCGAATCTATTTTCTCTCCTATCTCCAATCTAATTATCTTTTCCCTTATTACCTCTTCCCCTATCACATAATCAATCACCGTGTTTCCCCTACTTCCTGTGTATGTATATTCCCCTTCCTCATCCCCTTTAATCCCTCCATTAAAAATACTCCACCCTCCTTCCTCCACAAATTCCACTAAACTCCTTCCCTCTTTATTAACCTTCTTGTCCTTCGATCTCCTTCTAAACTCCTCCTCCCCCTCCCATCCTCCCCCTCTCCACCCCCTCCTTTATTTCCTGTTCTTGCATTAAAATCCCCTCCCATAATCGTTATCATCCCTTCTTCTCTCTCCTCCACCCATTTCTTCGCATTCTGCAGCACCCTCTCTAAGTCCCCATTAACATATACCCCCACTATTCTTAATTTTTCCTTCTTTATTCTCACCCTCCCCACAATTATCCCCTCCACTTGTGACTCTATCTCCACTCCCTTCTCTGCCATCTCCCACCTGATCCCCATAATCATACCCCCCATCGCTCTCCCCTTCTTGTTCTTTCTCCGTGCGAATTGCGCCCCCCATTTATACCCTTTTGGCAGTTTTCCCTTCACCTTTCCCCAATTCTTTTCTTCTACCCATGTCTCCAACAAAACTATCACCTCCCATCTCTCTATTCCCCTCCAAAATTCCCTATCCTTATTTCCCAACCCCGCCACGTTCCAGAAACACATTCCCCATTTCCCTTCGTCCGCTCCTTTCTCCCTCCTCCTATGCCCTCTCCCCCCGCTTTCTGTCCTCCCATACCTTACCTTCCTGGTTCCTTAACACCTCTTCTCCTTCATTCCATACCCACCATTCCCCATCTACATTTATTCTTCCATAACTCACCCAGACTTTTCTTCCCCTTTCTTTTTCCCCCCTTGCTATCTCCTCCAACCTCCATTTCATTTTCCTTTCCCTCCACGTCAAATCCTCCTCTATTCTTTCTTTCCTTCCCCTTAGTATCCTCTTCCTACTCATTACCTCCCTCTTCTGCTCTTCATTTTCTAATCTTACTACCCATATGTTTTTCCCTTTTCCCCCACCTACCCTACTCACCTCCTCCACCTTCGCCTCCGCTCCTATTCCCGTTAGTAATTCCTTCACTGCTTCCCTCTCCTTCCCTTCCTTAATTTCCAATCCTCTAACTATCAGGTTCCTTCTCCTCTCCCTCCTCTCCCTCATTTCCCACTCCCTCTCCATTCTCCACATTCTTTCTTCTATCATCCCTCCTTCTCTTTCTACCCTCTCATTTCCTCCCCCCACCATCTCCCTTATCTTCTTTTCCAACTCTTCAACTCTCCTCATTAGTTCTTCCCTCTCTATCTGCCATCTTCTATCCCTTTCTATTTGCTCCCTTCTCATCTCCTCCATTCTCTCCTCTAGCATTTTTAGCCCACCCCTTACTCCTTCGTTCCCCTTCCTTTGATCCTGCCACATATTTTCCATCATCTTTTTTAATTCCTCTATTCCGCTCATACCTCCCTCCCTCTCCCCCCTATCCTTCCCGCTTCCTTCCTCCCTCCCTTCCCCTCCTCCTCCCTCTCTCACCGGTGATCTTTGAGTCTTTTTACTTCTATGGAAAGGGCTTCCCCCCTCTCCTGTTTTCTCCTCATCTGATCCCTCTCTTTTCCTTTTCATTAACTCCTCCATGCTCCCCACACTGCCCACGCTGCTACATCTCTCTCTCTGATTCCTGTCTAACCATTTGCCTATTCCCTGTTTTCTCTCCATATTGGTCCCTCTCTTATCCCTAATCCACTACTCTCTTCCTACCTATCTATTTATATACTCTACGCCTGAGTGACAGCTACTCCCTACTCTTCTCCTCTCTATTACCTTATGCTCTATGCCCAAAACCGACACGTGTCTCGTCACCTACCTTTCTCTCTTTCTCTCTCCCTCTGCCCTATCCCTATCCCTTATCCCTCTCTCCCCCTCACCTCCTCCCACACTCCTCCTTCTACCCTGCACACTCTCACCTTGCACTCACACTTTCTCTCACTCTCTGCACCCTGTCTATTTTCTCACGATGAGACCGCGTGTTCACATACCTCGCACCGGAAGCGGAAGCCCTAGTAGTACTTCTAATTCTAGTCATATGCATCCACCTGAAATAACTGATAAAATGGAAGTTGACGAACTAGTAGATATAGAAGAAGAAGGGTCATTTGAGATGAATGATGAGAGTGATAGTTGTATGGATGATGGTAATTATGGCCCAAGCTCCAAAAAGCCAAAATTGATATCGCAAGTCGAGTTGAACGATCTTGTTAGGAATCTAGGATTACCAAAGGATGGTTCGGAATTTCTAGCATCCTTTCTCAAACAGCATAATGTGTTGGAGCCAAAGACAAAAGTTTCTTTTTATAGGAACAGAGAGGTACAGTTTCGTCAGTTTTTTACAAAAGATGAAAGTCATTCTCTTGTTTATTGTACAGACATAAAAGGTCTTATTAATGAACTGAAACCTAACAGTTATAATGCTAAAGATTGGAGACTTTTTGTCGATTCCTCGAAACGGAGTATAAAGGCAGTTTTGCTTCACAATACAAACGTTTATGCTCCAATCCCTATTGCTCATTCCATTGTTATGCAGGAAACGTACGTGAACATGGATATTTTGTTGCAAAAAATTGATTACAAGACTCATAGCTGGCAACTTTGTGGTGACCTTAAGATTTTAACGATTTTCCTTGGACAACAATCGGGATTCACAAAATTTCCATGTTATTTATGCTTATGGGACAGTCGTGATCGTAAAAACCATTTTGTGAAAAAAAATTGGCCTCCCAGAACATCCTTCACCCCTGGTTCACAGAATGTCATCCATGAATCCCTAGTTGATCCAAGCAAAATTCTTATTCCACCGCTTCATATTAAACTTGGTTTAATGAAGCAATTCGTTAAAGCGCTCGATAAATCTGGAGCCTGCTTTGCATATCTTGTTGACAAATTTCCCAAATTATCTGAAGCAAAATTGAAAGAAGGTATTTTTGATGGTCCTCAGATCAGAAAGATGTTTCAAGATACTACCTTCATAAGCAAAATGAATCGTGAAGAAAAAAACGCCTGGCAAAGTTTCAAAGCAGTTGCTCAGAATTTTCTAGGGAATAGAAAAAGTCCTGATTATAAGCAAATAGTTTCAAAAATGATTTCTGACTTTCATAAGCTCCAATGTAATATGAATTTGAAGCTTCATTTTCTTGATTCCCATCTCGATGAATTTCCTGAGAATGTTGGAGACTTTAGTGAAGAACAGGGAGAACGTTTCCACCAAGATATCAAAGTCATGGAAACTCGGTATCAAGGCCGGTGGGATGTTAACATGATGGCCGATTACTGTTGGACGCTAAAGAGAGAATCGACGGAAAATCAGAAACGAAATCGTTACACAGATCATTTGAAAATAAAAGAACTCGATATAGCTCAAAAAAAAATAATGACTAAAGCTTTATGTTTTAATTAATTAATTCGTGCATTGATTTATTACATATATTTTATTTATACAAATTTATTTATTTCTATCTTTATATTTATACATTATTTTGTTATTCATTCATATTCATTTATAGATATTTTAATGTATTCACACGTCTTTACAAAGCCCTAAGGGCTGTATGATGTACAAAATCCGATCACGCAACCTCCTCGCGGTGTACATTGGGTAATGCTAATGCTGACGGTTCCACAAATATTGTAGTTATACAAACCCCCATAACTTGTGAGAATATTTGGTGTAAATTTCGTGAGATCTACGCCTTTAATAGTTTCGCAGTGAGAGATTGAGAGTTACTTAATTTAATGTAAGACTTGATAAGTTATTGGGTTTCAGATTTTGAATAGCTTAGGATCATCATGATCAAGGATATTAGTAGTTTTTTAAGTGTTCTTGACGTTAGGTCAAAATTCTGACGTGCTGAGGTGAAATTGACCTCGAATTTCGATTCAGCGACCCAAAAAACATAATATACATAGTCAGACCCCTAGACCAAAATTTTTTTTTTTCCTATGATTTTGGTGGATTTTGGAGTGTTTTTGAGGTTAGGTCAAAATCCTGACGTGCTGGAGTAAAACTGACCTCGGATTTGGATTCAGCGACCCCAAAAACATATAATGTACATAGTCAGACCCCCAGATGAAAAAAATTTTTTTTTTTTGTGTGGCTGTGTAATCTATCTTAAAATGAAACCTCACTTCGCATTGAAAAGTGTACGCGTGGAGGCAGTGTGTTCCGCCCCCCTACGGGGGGGCTCCACTACCGAAAAACTACACACATAAGTGTGGGTGGAACTTGCTTCGTGTAGAAAGTTTCCACGCGAAGCAAGTTCCACCCACACCTATGTGTGTAGTTTTTCGATAGTGGAGCCCCCCCCGTAGGGGGGGCGGAACACACTGCCTCCACGCGTACACTTTTCAATGCAAAGTGAGGTTTCATTTTAAGATAGATTATCAGAATGTTATCTGTACGAAAATCTATCATATATTAGTTTACTTTCGGATTCCGTTTCAAAGTCATAGAAATATTAACAATAGTAGGAATGCCATATACACACACAATGTCGTGAAAGTTTTTTTGTTCATTGATCATTGGCGGTAAATGTGTAAATGTGTATTCGAAATAAGTGCCAAATTTTTCAAACTTCTTTTGTTCATAACTTTTTAACGAGTAGTGACCGAGGGCTAAAACCTTCCGAAGGTCACTCAGGAGGATGACCTTGACAACATATGTCAAGGTTGGGGTGTGTGTGTGTGTGTGTGTGTGTGTTCCAATTCGCTATTTGCGTGCTTTTTTTGTGCGATAACGTGCGTGCGTGCGTGCGTGCGTGCGTGCGATGCGAACTTTTTAACGAGCGTGACCGAGGACTAAAACCTTCCGAAGGTCACTCAGGAGGGTGACCTTGACAACATATGTCAAAGTTGGGGTGTGTGTGTGTGTGTGTGTGGATGTGTTCCAATTCGCTATTTTTCAAATCTTTTTTTGTTAATAACTTTTTAATAAAAAACGAGCGACGGCTAAAACCTTCAGAAGGTCACTCAGGAGGATGACCTTGACAACATATGTCAAGATCAAGATCATTGAAGGGTGGTATGTTAAACCGAATATTTACCAGTGCGATATTTGAAATATGTTGTAAGAGTGAAAACGCGTAAAACATAGATTCGCGTCAAAAATTGCAAACCCATGTGGAACCTCGCTTCGTATCGAAAAGTGTACGCGTGGAGGCAGTGTGTTCCGCTCCCTCTACGGGGAGGCTCCACTATCGAAAAATTACACACATAAGTATGGGTAGAACTCGCTTTGCGTGGAAACTTTCCACGCGTACACTTTTCGATGCGAAGCGAGGTTCCACATGGGTTTGCAATTTTTAACGCGAATCTATGTTTTACGCGTTTTCACTCTTACAACATATTTTCGAGCGGGGTTCCACCCATACCTATGTGTGTAGTTTTTCGGTAGTGGAGCCCCCGCCGTAGGGGAGGGGGGGGGCGGAATACATTGCCTCCATGCGTACACTTTTCAATGCAAAGCGAGATTCCACATGGGTTTGCAATTTTTAACGCGAATCTATGTTTTACGCGTTTTCACTCTTACACCATATTTCAAATTATGCGCTAACTTAGAATTGTCTAGACTTCGAGTAATGAGCCTAATTAAAGCAATGAATTAACAAAAAATTATTCATAGAATTTCATTTTAAGACATTATCAGAATGTTATCTGTACAAAAAATCTATCGTATACTGGTTTACTTTCGGATACCGTTTCAAAGTGTTAAGAAATATCAACAACAGTAGGAACCACATATACACACACAGTGTCGTGAAACTTCTTTTGTTCATTGGTCATTGGCGGTAAATGTGTAAAGGTGTATTCAAAATAAGTACCACATTTTTCAAACTTTTTTTGTTTATAACTTTTTAACGAGTAGTGAAACCGAGGACTAAAATCTTCCGAAGGTCACTCAGGAGGATGACCTTGACAACATATATCAAGGTCAAGGTCATCGGGGGGAGGGAGGGGGTGGTCCCCTATTCTAAATAATTACCCTGGGTTTATTGGTATGCTAAATCTCGTCCTCAGATCTGGATAATTCTCGTCCTAAGGTAAATCTCAGTAATTACATATTTTTCACCTGTAAGGATGAACCTGATAGACACACACACACAGAGCCTTACTATTTTCTTATTTCACTTCCATGTATCTCTTTATTATACTTATACTCTTTTCTGTATTGAAAGTTGATTTTGTGAATATTCGTTTTATTTTTCTCCTTTTTCTTGTGTGAAAACATATCGTTATTTTAGGCTTCCACTTCCGGTGCGAGGTGTGTGAATACGCGGTTTTTCGTGAGATAATAGACAGGTTGCATAGAGTGAGAGAAGGTGTGAGTGTGCAAGTGGAGGAATGTAGGGAGAGGTAAAGGGAAGAGAAGGATAAGAGATGGGGATAGCGCAGAGGGTGAAAGAAGGAGAAAAAGGTAGCAAGACAGGTGACGGTTGGGCATAGAATATAAGTTATTAGAGAGGAGAAGAGGTGACGAGTAGGCATAGAGTGTAAGTAGGTAGAGAGGAAAAGAGTAGTCGGATAGGAGAAAAGAGAGGAGCAGTATGGAGAGAAAACAGGGAGTAGGCAGATTGATAGATAAGAAACAGAGAGAGAGAGATGTAGCAGCGTAGTGAGTACAGGGAGTATGGAGGAGTTAATGAAAGGAAAAGAGAGGGATCAGATGAGGAGAAAAAGGAAGAGGGGGAGAGGCCTTTTCATAGGAGCAAAAAAAACGCAGAGAGGAGAAGGAGAAGGGAAGGGAACGGAGGAAAGAAGTAGGAAGGATAGGTGAGAGGGAGAGGGAAGTATAAGTGGAATAGAGGAGTTGAAAAAGATGATGGAAAATATGTGGCAGGATCAAAGGAGGGGGAACGAGGGGGGAAAGTGGGCTGAAAATGTTAGAAGAGAGAATGGAAGAAATGAGAAGGAAACAAATAGAAAGGGATAAAAGAAGGAAGAAGTTAAGTTAAGTTAAGTTGGAAGTTAAGGAAGGGAAGGAGAGGGAGGCAGTGAAAGGATTACTAACTGAGATAGGAGCGGAGGCAAAGGTGAAAGAGGTGAGTAGGGTAGGTGGGAGAAAAGGGAAAACGTATGATTAGTGAAATTGAAAAATGAAGAGCAAAAGAGAGGGATAATGAATAGGAAGAGGATATTAAAAGGAAGGAAAGAAAAGATAGGGGAGGATTTGATTTGGAGGGAAAGGAAAATGAGATGGAGATTGGAGGAGATAGCAAGAGGGGAAAGAGAAGGGGGAAGAAAAGTCTGGATGAGTTATGAGAGAATAAATGTTGATGGGGAATGGTGGGTATGGGATGAAGGGGAGGAGGTATTAAGGAGCCAGGAAGGTAAGATATGGGAGGACAGAAGGCGGGGGGAGGGGACATAGGAGGAGGGGAATGGAAGGAGAGGATGAAGGGGAATGAGAATATGTTTCTGAAACGTGGCGGGAGTGGGAAATAAGGAGGAAACAGGGAGTTTTGGAGGGGACTAGATAGTTGGAAGGTGATAGTATTGTTGGAGACGTGGGTAGAAGAAAAGAATTGGGGGAAGATGAGGAGATACTTGCCAAAAGGATATAAATGGGGTGTACAGTTTGCTGGGAGAAAGAACAAAAAGGGAAGGGCGATGGGGGGTATGATTATGGGAATCAGGTGGGAGATAGCAGAGAAGGGAGTGGAGCTAGAGACGCAAGAAGAGGGGATAATTGTAGGGAGGGTAAAGACAGAGAGAGAAAGATTAAGAATAGTGGGGGTATATGTTAATGGGAACTTAGAGAGGGTGTTGCAGAACGTAAAGAAATGGATGGAAGAGAGAGAAGAAGGGATGGTAACGATTATGGGAGGGGAATTTAATGCAAAAACGGGAAATAAAGGAGGGTAGTGGAGACGGGGAGGGTGTGAGGGACAGGAGGAGATTAGGAGGAAATCGAAGGATAAGAAGGTTAATAAAGAAGGGAAGGAGAAGGGAAGGGAAGGAGATTAGTGGAATTCGTGGAAGACGGAGGATGGAGTATATTTAATGGAGGAGTTAAAGAGGATGAGGAAGAGGAATATACATACACAGGAAGTAGGGGAAACACGGTGATTGACTATACATATAATAGGGGAGGAGGAGGTGAGAGAAAAGATTATCAGATTAGAGCTAGAAGAGAAGATAGACTCGGATCATCATCCGGTGGATGTGACATTGGTATGAGGGAAGGAGGAAAGGAGAGGGAGAGAGGAAAGAAGGGAGTAGAGGGGATGGTGGGATGAGGAGGGGATTAAATTTTTTAGAAAGGAAACGAGGGAGATAAAGTTAGGCTTCAAAAAGAATGGGAAAAATTGGAGGATAGAATAAAGAGAACGATAAAGAAAGTGGAAGGAGAGAAAGAGGTAAGAGGGAAGAAAAAAGGAGGGTGGTGGGATGAGGAATGGAGATAGGGAGGGAAAGAAGATAGTAAGAAAGAAGTTGAGGGAGTGGAGAAGGGGGAAAGAGCAGGAGTATAAAAGGGTGAAGAAGGAAATTCATGTAATCAGTAATTATCAGAAATTATGTAAAAGGAAGAAAAGAGAGGAAGGAGAGAGATGGATAGAGATAGTACTGTTACGTCCAAACCCCAAGATTTTATTACTTAAAGAAATGGATGAGGGAAGGGAAGGGGTTACGGAAGGACGTGCAGACACTCTATCTCGCAAACACAAAGAGAAAGAATGCGTTGTGAGTCGAACGCACTTGATATCGGCTCTGGATATAGGTTAACGTCTTTAGGAGACGCTATGACGACTACCTGGAGCAGTGCGATCGTAGGTCCTATTTCGAATTAAGGAACTTAATCCTTTTTACTCAGGGACGGACCACGTGCGCTCTCGTCGGGCAGAGAAAAGAGTACGAGGTGGTGGTTAATTATTAATTTAGAGACTCAATTTTGTTTTGATTAAACATCTTATTTATATAAATATAAAAAGGCTCTATAACTTAAAAACATCTAGGCATACGATTACAATTAATCTATTACTACAATTACAATTATAATTCAGGATTTCATAACTCGGTCTTATTCATCTAGTAAGAGATTGCGTGAGTGAAGAGACGGCAGGCGAGGGCCCCTCAGCATCCCCCAACGGAAGCGTGGTGGGAGAATGCCATGGGTTTGAATCCCCACATGGGTTGGGGGGGAGCCATAGATTTGAATCCCCACATGGGTCGGAACGTTTCCCGCGGGTGTGCAGGGGATCTTATCGACGGAGTTTGTGGGTTGGAAACCCCCGTGGGGTGTCGTCGACGTCCGGGAGACGTGCGTTTTTTCGTGTATCGTTTTCGTGTGTGTGTGTGTGCGTGCGTGCGTGCGTGCGTGCGTGCGTGCGTGCGTGCGTGCGTGCGTGCGCGTGCATGCGTGTGCGTGCGTGTGAGTGCGTGTGAGTGCGTGTGAGTGCGTGTGAGTGCGTGTGAGTGCGTGTGAGTGCGTGCGTGCGCGCGTGCGTGCGTGCGTGCGCACGCGTGCGTGTGTGTGTGTGTGTGTGTGTGTGTGTGAGTGCACAGGTCGCGCTGGCTCACACGCTTATGGCTAGGCTCGAACTTATAGCTAGGTGCGGATTTAGAAACTAGACGCGGGCGCAGACTTACGGGTACGACGCGCATTTCATCATTCGAGAGGTTGCCAATAATTTCGAGGGTAAAGTCGAATTGTTACCGTTGACCAAAGAAACGTATATCTCGTTCACGAAGCACGTAAGAAAGACGACGCGCGGCAGATGGGACATCTGCGTGAAGCTACGATTCGTGGATTCGTATAAGTTTCTCAGTACGAGTCTTCAGAACTTGATATCGTATCTCGACAGGAATCGATTACGGATCGCGCGATCGGAATTCTCGAAGCTCAGCGACGAGGATTTCGAATTACTCACGCGCAAAGGCGTGTTTCCGTACGAATACGTCGACAGCGTTGATAAGCTGCTGGAGACCGAATTGCCTCCGCGCGAGGCATTCTACAGTTCGTTGACTGGCGAATGCGTCAGCGATAACGACTACGAACATGCGTCGAACGTGTGGCGACGTCTTCGCGTGAGAGATCTCGGGGAGTACAGCGATCTGT
>CABEGB010000912.1:208183-259286 GCA_901521435.1 Crematogaster levior | reverse complement strand
ATAACTAAAGATGCGCGTCGACACAGTCGAACTTTAGATGCACCACAATCACCAACTTAGAATCAACGTGATTTCAAATGTTGGTGCTAATTTATTGCGAAAAATATTACCTCAGCCAGGATTCGAACCTGGAACTCCCCCATTTCGTGCGGGCGTCATACCAATTCGACTACCGAGGCATGTGATAATATTTATCACAATAACCGGTAAACTTAGTAAAAACATCTTTTCACGGCTGACGTATAATAAACAAATATTACAATATTACAATCCAGGTTTGAATCCTGGCTGAGGTAATATTTTTCGCAATAAATTATTTATCTAAAGGGGTTGGAAGATTCTTATTAGCACCAACATTTAAAATCACGTTGATTCTAACAATAAGTTGATGATTGTGGTGCGTCTAAAGACTGTGCATCTTCGACTGTCGACGCGCATCTTTAATTATGTACTGCCTTTGCGCAGATCGTTGTTTGGCCATCAAAGACCCAGGTCTGACCATGTATATATAAATCAGCGTTTTAAATTTATTTCTTATTATTAAATAAATTAAATTATTCATTCGGCAACCTTTATTAACAGACTTGGTTAGGTATTGTTGCTGTGATTACATTACAAAATTTAGCATTCAATGTTCGCCTCCAAAACACCTGGAAGCTTAATTAATAAAAGAGACGAAAATGTGTAAGTTGTAAGAAACTACAAAATAAGACGTCAGAAGATAATGCAAAATGAAACTACATTAAAAATACTACACTAAAAATTTAAACTACACTCAGAAAGTAAGAAGAGTTGTCAATATTGAAGAGATTTTATGCAATCGGTGTCGATTGATTGACTATGATAAAGTCACCAACGATTAACGCATCGATGCGGTAAAATCTTTACCTGTTTCAACAGAAGTCTTAGCTATATATCTGTAGAGTTTGAAGAGAAACTAAACATCAAGAAGGTGAAAATTATTTTGTTTATGTCCAAAAAGACTTCATCGTGTCATCGACAGAATCTTTGAAAAAGATACAGGGTGCGCCATTAGAATCTGGATAATCGAATTTGAATCCCTGCTATATTGGAATTTAACTGTAGGTAGTTAGTTGGCGCTAAGATAGACCAGATACGTAAGTAAGATCTCATATATCAAAATGGCCGAGTTGTTAAACCGAAACCGGAGATTATTTATTGAAAATCTTTGTGGTGGGAGGAATACACCAAGTGAAATGATAAAGTTCTTCGGGTACGCTAAAGCGATGTGCCTAGAGGTACGCAACCTCAGAGGAGTCCGAAAACTTTCTCCATCCCAACAAGGAAAAGTCAAGTAACAGAAAAGACGACAAGGATTCTGGAGTGCATACAAAGACCTCATTTCAAAAAACACGGAGACCTCGTTCAGGAAATTAATGACCACATTGGAGGCGAACGACACCATTGTCCAAAAAAAGGATCTCAGGTATAGATCCTACGTCCTCAAGATTCGGCAGATGCTCTTCGAGGTCAAGAGCCAAGTTCAAGAGCAACTCGCTCGTGGCCTTCCAATAGTCCTGAACCTCCTCGATTACGTGTAAAACATAATTTAAAGGATTACTAAAAGTTCAAGCATCTCCCTCCGGACCACCATCGACGCAGCATGGACCGGTTTCATTTGGAGACGGCGCTTTAGGATCAGAATCAAGACGGTGATCAAAGCGCAGAACTTCTTGAGTGAGAGCAGTCAGGGAGAATCCTTTGAATTGAATAAACATTTCTTTGTAATGTCTCTTATATCTTTAATATTGGTTCTAATAAATGATTTTTCCGATAAAATATTTTCAAGTCTGAATTCTAACGACGCACTCTATACTGCCAAACCGACTTGGATATTTCAGCCTTTCTCGAGAAGAATTTGTGGTGAATCACACTTCAGAATAGCAAAAAAATTATATGACTTTGAGGATTAATTAGTCTTTATATTTGAACCTCATATTCGTCATGAAAAGAGCACAAATACGCAAGAATTGTACTCTGAACAAAAAAAATTACCACTGTGCAAGTCTTTTACAATATGTACAACAAATGGATTGTTAAAATGGAAGGACCTTTTTATGAAATTCACAATGTTGCTGTAATTGGAAATACTTTTGCCTTAATGGGAATTGTTCAAAAAATTATGAAGCCTCATAATATTTATATGATAGATAGAGGATAGAGAGATTTAGAAATATTGTAAAGAAACTGGAGAAGCGAGAATACCAAGTACATATTCCAACTGTCAAAGAAAAACAATCTCAATTGACGACTAAGGAATCAAATGAGCTTCACTGTGTGACAAAAATTTGTTGGATGGTTGAAGCAGTGCATGAGATCTTTGAGCAAAAATATAAATTCCTCCACATACTTGATAATAAGCTGCTTTTAAAAATTCGATTATTTTTTTTCAAACAACACTTGTTTTTTGAACAATACTTTTGGAAAAAGATTCAACTCTAATTCTGGAATTTCGGATAATGTACTTTTATAAATAAAATCCAGATAAACACATAAAAATTAAAAAATTTAGAACAAACAAGAACTGAAAATTGAAATCGAAGAAAGACATAATTCCAATAGTTAACATCAGATGATTTATTGGACTTCCCAGAGCTAAAATCGAGAGAATTAAAAATCTTCTTTACTAGCTTCTATCAATTACAAACTGTGTCCTACTGAAAGTAAGGATAAATTTGGCAAAATTCAATTAAATTATCTGAAAAAATTAAAAAATTATGATAACACAATCATTCAGATTCTAGTAAGATCTAGGCATTAATAGCAAAATTTATAAATGTTATGTCGATTACATTTGTGTGAGTTCAACTAGTATTCGATATTACTTATCACATATCTCTAAAAAATTGTCAGACTTGCTGTAATTCTCACTAAACTGTTTACAATTGAGGAAGTTTAAGCTTTGAGCTAGAAGATGTGAAGATGATTGATTTATATATGTACAAAAATGTATGTACACGTAGAAACTAATGTAATAATATACAGAAACATGATTATGTTTTAATTTAATAAATTGAACAATTATAAATTTATTTTCACATTATTAGAAGCGGAAGACAATCTGCATTATCCTGAAATTCTGTTTTCTAAATATTGAAAGTTAACATTTAGAAATGAAATGAAAAATTAAAGAATAATTTAATTTTTAAGTTAATTTTCGAAAGGAGTAGAAAGTGCACTTATTTTTTTCACTATGACCTACCATTCCGAAAATTCTAATTTTTTTAAATATTACATTTGATGAAAAATTACTCAAAGACAAACATAAATTTTTTTCAAGATGTAGATCATCAAAATTATTGTTAAATTAATTTTTGATTTTAAAGTATTGAATTTTGTTAAAAAAATAAAGAAAAAATTTTTTTTCATGAACTTTGGACTTTTTCGATTTTTCTGATAATTTTATTAGAATTTTTAATTCTTGTTAAAATCATTAAAAGAATAAAAATTACTACTTTGTTGTAACTTATTCCTATAGTGTGATAAAGATCTGAAATTTTATGTGTAAGTATTTTTTCATAAGTAATCCTAGAAAGAAATCATTAACACTAATAGACGTGGAAGCCTGTTTATTCAGTTAGACCCTTTGTAAAAACTCCAAACACTTTTCTTTTGAAAATCAAACCAGGAGCTTTAATTGCAACATACATTTAAAGATAAAATTTTCAATATTTTGAAAAATTAAGATAAATTAAAATAAATTAACATATTTATTTTTTATTAACAAATTTATTATATATTAACATATTTATTTAATTTCATTAAATCCAAAATAAGAACTACTTTACTAAGATATAAAATTGATTATATATTGTAATAAAGTGCTTTTTTTAACATTAAATATATTTAATGTTATATATGTATGTAATATTATATATTAAAAATAGAATAAAAAAATTCATTTATCTCTTACATATTATACATGTAAATAGACAAAAAGCAAAACAAAATAATTAATATTTTGTAAAATAATTAATGTTTTACTTTTCTAATTATATTATACTTTACATAATTGTAAATGATATTTTAAACGAATATAAAATCAATATAAAATTTTTTGTTAAAAAAATTTGATATAGAATAAAGAAGACATTACATACACTAACATGGAAAAGGTCGGAAGTGTCCCCCTTCGATTTTGATGAGCTTCTAATATGTTATTCTCCAGATCAAAATAGGGAAGCGTTTTTTTATACGTGCTCATACGGCCTTTTAGGGGGTGAAACACCCCTTTAAAAAAATCGGTTTTTTCTTTCGGAGCAAATATTTCCGAAACTAAGAAAGATAGAAAAAAATTCAAACGGGGTATTAAATGGTTTGATGAGTACTATAAAATAACGCAAAAAAATTTTTTCTTTTTTTAATTTTCAAAAAACCTTACACCTTCAACTTTTTTTCAAAATTTTGAATTTCTTTTTTCACCAAATTAAAGGTTATTTTTTTACGAATTCATCTATGTATATTAAAGTTATTTTGCGTAATATCATTTTCGAGAATTAATTATAAACGCCTCCGTACATACGCTATTTGTGTCGGTTCATACGCTCGATTCTTCGCGCAACGCATTTTCCTGTAATCAAAAGATGACGAATATACTTGAAGGATATATCCATATATAATCACAAAAGTTTTTATCACATATAGCTTGAGCACTTATATAAAATTTAAAACAAGTTTAAAGGTCTATAAGAATAATTTTATCGTTGAAGGAAATATAAAATGCCGTCGCTTTGCGAGCATCAGTTTAATACGTAACATCGTACATTTTATTGTGTACCGTTAATTAAATTTTGTGAACTATTAATCGTTGCAGTTTTATTGGTATTAATATTTTGAAAATATTGTCTGTTAATATGTATCTATTAATGTTTATACAGGGTAAGTTTATACAGGGAGTTGGTATCTGCGCGGGGGGAGGGACGCGCGACAATAGAGTCGCTCGCGCTCGCGACTCTATTGTCTCACTCGCCGCATGACTCCTCCTCACACTTTTCAATGTTGCCGAACAGCCCAACCTACCACTTTCTCACGCGCGCATTGGCTCAGACACTTTAATTAATAACTCAATAACTATTGCGAATATTGCATAATGGTATTTGACTTTTATCATCAGTATGAGCCAATCTAGCTGTACACTTCGGCTGTGCTGAAACTTTTTAGACACCCTGTATAAACATTAATAGATACATATTAACAGACAATATTTTCAAAATATTAATACCTATAAACGATTAATAGTTCACAAAATTTAATTAACGGTACACAATAAAATGTATGATGTTACGTATTAAACTGATGCTCGCAAAGCGACGGCATTTTATATTTCCTTCAACGATAAAATTATTCTTATAGACCTTTAAACTTGTTTTAAATTTTTTATAAGTGCTCAAGCTATATGTGATGAAAACTTTTGTGATTATATATAGATATATCCTCCAAGTATATTCGTCATCTTTTGATTACAGGAAAATGCGTTGCAAAGAATCGAGCGTATGAACGGACACAAATAGCGTATGTACGAAGGCGTTTATAATTAATTCTCGAAAATGATATTACGCAACATAACTTTAATATACATGAATAAATTCGTAAAAAAATAACCTTTAATTTGGTGGAAAAAAAAATTCAAAATTTTGAAAAAAAGTTGAAGGTGTAAGGTTTTTTGAAAATTAAAAAAAAAAAAAAATTTTGCGTTATTTTATAGTACTCATCAAACCATTTAATACCCCGTTTGAATTTTTTTCCTATCTTTCTTAGTTTCGGAGATATTTGCTCCGAAAGAAAAAAAACCAATTTTTTCAAAGGGTTTTTCACCCCCTAAAAGGCCGTATGAGCACGTATTAAAAAACGCCTCCCTATTTTGATCTGGAGAATAACATATCAGAAGCTTATCAAAATCGGAGGGAAACACTTCCGACCTTTTTGCTTGTAAGATTTTAAAAAAATTGTAAACAAGAGCAACAATGAAAAGAATTGGAAAATTCGATTTTTGAACCTGTTTCAAATGATATTTTAATCGAAGAAACCCATAACAACCTCATCTTGAAGAGAATAAAAATAACATTAAAATAATTATGTACAATCGAAACAAAGAAATCCACTATAATGTTAATTTAAACAAACAAAATTTAATTTAATTTAATGTAATTTATAAATTTAATTGTAAGATTCTATACACATTTAAAATTATATTAATGAATTTGTAATTTATATTGCAGAGAATTTCTTATTTAACAGCAATGTGTGGTATTGTGCATTGTCAAAGCGCGGCGTGGTATGTATTTACATAAAAATAAAAATTATATAAAAATAAACACACACACACACACACACATATTGCGAACAAAGCGATTAAATTATCAAACTTAATTCAAGTTAACTTTTACTCATTTTTGCTAAGGATTTTTATATTGTTCTTGACACTATAAAAACAATATATGCATTATATTATCTCAGCAAACAGATATATAATAATATTACCATAATGAAACAGAACGTAACAAGTAATATAACATGTTTGTTACATGTAATATTTACGTTAATTGTAATTTCTCACTCATTAAATTGCAACATAAATATAACATGTATAAAATATTATATAATTGCATTATAAATTATTGCACCATTATATAATTGTTATAAAATTAATAATATAACAATTATAGCATATAATATAATAATTACAGTCAATTATTGGTTTGTTCGTGTAGCACTTTTCGCAATCGATATGTTCACTCTTGTTTCTTACAGAATGTCTGAATATCCTTACAATATCAGTTTCGTTTTAAATGCGGAGAGTGCAAGCAACACAAACAAATGTAATGACTATTATACATGAATATAATTCTGATATAATACTTGTTATATAGTGTTCATATCAGTAATATTGCTCTGTTATTTTATAAGAATTAAAGTAAGTAATAAAGCAATATAACATTTTCAAAACACAGTTATATTGCATTTATAAAAGGAAATTATAAACATTGATAACAGTAACAACCGTTATATTACGTGTTACTTTGTGTTATGTGATACAGTTTATACATAATATTTGATAATACTTTTTAATAAAATCTAGCTTCGGATTTGATCATCATCAATAGTTTAAGAACATTCATTGATTAGATTTTAATTAGAATAAAATTTAATTTATACAATTAAATAAGAAAATTAATTTTCAGATAAAATAAAAATAGTATACATAAGTAGAGGAGCCGGGACTGAAAGTCACACGGGTTGGTTGTCACAAATCTTAATACAGCTCATTTAGTGAATAACGAAATGTACTTTTTTTTATAATGTAGATTGCTGATATAATAATTTACTGTATAAAATTACTTGCCCAAAAGCATCGCTTTTAATTATTTACAATGAACTTTACAATTAAACTTTTTAGAAAATGAACATTATAGTAAGTAAATTTTTTTTATCTCTTCCTTAATTTTTTTATTAGTATCTGGCATTATTGATTGCGATTTCTTTGTAGTTAGAGGAAATGATTTTTAAATAATTTTTGCTATATTTAGTCAATCATTATTGTAACGAATTTAATAAATATAATCTTTTTGGCTAAAAATGGTCATATGGGTACATTGACCCAGATGAGTTGGAGTTATTTGTCACAACAAATGACGATTGAGTTTAGTCTAAAAACTCTGAATCGATGTATCTTGGACGGAAGTAAAAGAAGTTATGTTTCTTATATTATCCATATATAATATCTTATCCTTTCATTTCTCGCATAGCAACTATGGTACGAACAGTAAAAAGAAAGACTGATAGAGAAAAGTTCCTCCTGATATTATCACATTTTACTTTTATTACAAGCTGTCAAAGCAGTACAAATACATAATTTATCTATCTGACAAGTCAGTTTTATTCGATGTAAACTACCGTACATTGAGTTGTTATTGTAAGAAAATTCCAAAAAAATATTATTATTCCAACGGTTCCTGTGGGCTATGCTAAAAATAGACAGATTTTTACCAACGCTCAAGAACAACAATTAGTTAATTATATTTTACATGCTTCAGATATTTATTTTGGTCTCTCTCCCATAGAAATCAGAACTTTTTTGCTCATAATCTGGCTCACGGTAATTCAATTCAGGTGTCTCCATCGTGTATTAAAAATAGCAGGAGAAGATTGGTTTACATACATATTTTTTAAATTTATCGTCCATTATCATATATTCAGATTA
Source organism: Crematogaster levior (assembly GCA_901521435.1). Lineage (NCBI taxonomy): Eukaryota > Metazoa > Arthropoda > Insecta > Hymenoptera > Formicidae > Crematogaster > Crematogaster levior. Next base: position 251,065 of record CABEGB010000912.1, on the reverse strand, counting down.
ATTTCTATTTTATTTAAACTTTATTAGTTTATTTTATTTTTATTTCTCAAACTATCAATGTTATTTTAAAAGAAAAGAAATATATTTTTTAAAAAGAATATCTATGTCAAAGTTGTCTATCTTTTAATAAAGAATAACTAACTATTTTTTAATGAATGTTACATATTTTATAAAATAATTATTTTACTTATATTTATTATTGTAATTACTATTATTTTGTGAATCATTAACATAAAAATTGTATTTTTCTTCCGTTTTGTCTATATGAAATACGTGACTACTAACCCCGGAACATGTAACAACCAACCCCATATACGGGGTTGATTGTCACATTTTTACAGCTTTATTTAAAACTAAATAACTTTTTTGTGCAATGATATATTAAAGACTAATATATTGTTGTGCGTCCGCGCCGGGAGAGCACTTCCACAGTCACGCACTTACTCTGACACACACGGCACTCTTCGCCAAGGCGGAAATAAACACTCCGATGTTGCGGAACAAGAACTCTTTATAGTTCATTTGAATACGGAAATACAAGAGGACACGTCTTTACGGTCCAGGCGTAAATCCGCCGATTGCTGTTAAACAACGACAGCTCGTTGCCAGGGAGCGCTAAGAGATTGGGCGACCAAAGGGGATGCAACACTGCCCTCCCTCTTCAGGAATGTCGTCCTGAAGCTGCGAGTTACCGGGTTCCGCTTTTTCTTTCCATCTTTCCGACTTGCGGTCATCTCTTCTTCTTCCGAGCTTCAGACAGGAGGGGGGGGGGGTAGCTTCCTGAGGACCCTTTTGTCCCTTAAGACGCCCCTGTCTCTGCCTCGGCATTCGCCCATGTCTCACGGGAAACCTCAGTTGAAAATCGTGAGCGAGGCAGTCTTCTCTTTGAGTATGTTCTTTCTTTCTTCCTTTTTCACCTTCCGCTCCTGTTGCAACGAGCAGCGTCCGTTCTCTCTTGTTCTGTTTTCCACTATAACAAAATAAAACTAGCATAAAGCAGTAATTTCCTTAAGAATAAAACTATAATATTACCTTAGCAAAGAGAGTTATTCCAGACTCTGATTGTAAGAATCTATGTTTTACCTAGTCGTCTTTCTAAGTATTGAGCGAGTCTATCAGAATGAACTATTTTATTTCTACTTTTGTTCGACCTACGAATACAGAATACGACATAACTAAGTTCTTTACCATAAAATATGTCCTTTCCAGCTATTCTGTAATTTGGAAACTCTCCCTTTAGTTCTTCGAAGATTGTACAACCAAACTTTCTGTCCTTCCCCAAAGGTGATTTGTCTGGCTTTTTAATCATACCAGCTCTTTATCCGTGAACTTGATGTTCACTCTTTTCCTAACACCTTCGTGGATTTCGTCTATTTTCTTCTTAATCTCTCGCAAATAATCTTTCTTCGTTTTCATTGAAACTGGAGGCTTTCCCCGTAAAAGGTCTAAAGGCAACCTTAGATCGCGAGCAAGATAGAACTCATCTGGAGTTACTTCAGTCATTTCATACTTTGAAGATCTATAAGCCAACAAGTATAACGGAATCCAGCGATCCCAATCCTTTTGATTTTTGAAAATGAATTTCGCTAAATAGTTCAAAATCGTTGTCGCTCGACTTGACCGTCGGACTGAGAATGTAAGGTTGTCGTCCTCATTCATTCTCAGTCTTCTTCATTCCCAATAAATTTAACAAATCTCCGAATACTTTTGACTCAATGCTTCTTCCCTGATTGATATAAATTTCTAAAGGTACTCCATGCCTTGAAATAACTTCTTTTAAAAGTCTATCTGTAATAGATTTTGTTCTAATATTATATTTTTCAAAGGATACATCTCCAACCATCTAGCGAAACAATCTACCATGACGAATAAATATTTGTTTCCTGCAAATGTTTTCGGAAAAAGACTATCCATCTGTATTCCAAGAATATCCATCTGTATTCTGTCAAATGACTCTCCAACATTGAAAACTTGAAGAGGAGACTTTCCTTTCCCTGCAGGACCTTTTTTAGCGACACAAACTTTACAGAATTTACAACAGTTTTCTACATTTTGTTTACACAGAATAGAATGGCTTCCGTATTTTCTCAAGCGTTTTACTTATTTCAAAATGTCTGTCTCTTGAAGAATCGTGACCCTCTTCTAGTACTCGACTAATCTTCGTTTTGGGAACAATTAGTTGAAGAATGTCTTTTTTTAAATTCAGGGCTACCCACTTTTTATATAGCACACCGTTTTCCACTATGAGAGAATCCCAATCAGTACACTTGATGATCAGTACACTTGATCAGTACACTTTTGCAGCGGGACTCTCCGCTGAAATTTCCTGTCTCAATGGGCGTTGCCCTGTCTTTTTTCTTAAAAGAATAATAGCAATATTAGGATCTTTTAATTGCTCCCTGCGTCAGCCTACAGAATTTTCTTCAAAGAAAGTTATTCTTCCTACTTCCCTTTCGTCTTCCAAATTTTCTTTTATTTCAATTTTCTCACAATAGCGACAACTTTTTTCAAGATCGTCTTGACAGTCCGCCCACATTACCGTGAGAGGACCCTTTTCAGTACAAGACCTCAAAATCATATTGCTGAAGCTTTTCCAACCAGCGAACCAACTTCAAGATTTTTGAAAGATAATAACCATTTCAAAGAAATATGATTTGTACGAATTAAAAATTTTCGCCCATACAAATAATGATGAAAAAATTGGGTAGATTCTACGATAGCCAATAATTCTCGTCTTGTCGCAATAATTCCTTTCGGCTTTGTTTAATACACGGTTAAAATAAGCGATCACTTTATAAACACTATCTTGTTTTTGTAACAGGGCATCATTAATTCCAAAATTTGATGCATCTGCATCTAAAAAAATTTACCCGTTTCTTTCGGAAAAGAAAAAACCGGAGAACTTGTTAAGACTTGCTTAAACTTTTCAAAAGAATTCTGGCATTGCTCATTTTAAATAAACTTGATCTGATTTTCCGTAAGCGCATAAAGCGGCTTTTGCTAACGAAGAAAACCCCTTCACGAATTTGCAGCAATAAGACCCCAAGAAAGTACGTAATTGTTCTTTTTTTATTTTGGGGAATTGGCCAATCTTTTACGGCTGCTACCTTTTCGGAATTTGTAGTTACGCCTTCCTTTGAAACAATATGATCTAAATATTTTACCTCCTTTTCGAACAGAACACATTTATTGGGATTAATTTTTAAATTTACTTTTCTCATACACAGAAATATTTCCCTTAAATTATTAACCATTTCCTCAAAAGTCTTTCCAAAAATAATTATACCATCCAAGTATACTAAACATTTTTTTAGATGATTTCTTGTAAAATTTGTTTTATCTTATCTGTTCAAAAGTAGCAAGAGCGTTAAGATCAAAAGACATAACTGTTTAAATTGACACAAACTCCTCCCGATAGAAAACGTTGTTTTCTCCCTATCTTTGGGGTGGTTTTTATCTGCCAGTACCCACTCTTTAAATCTAGCGTAGAAAACCAAGAGTTAATAACTGATCCAAATGTCATCTATTCTGGGTAGAGGATAAAAATCTTTTATCGTTATGGTTTCAGTTTCCGATAATCCACACAAAATCTTATTATTCCATCCTTTTTCCTGACTGTTGGGGAAACCCAAGGACTAGAAGATTTCTCTATAATTCCATTTTCCTTCATACAGTCTGTAAAGTAAGAGCGTGTACAGGTGTAATGTGTAGAAAAATTTATTTTTAATGATTTTTAAGTACATGAATTTGTTGTACTCCATGAGAAGAAAAATGCTATACCATTAATAATGAGTCCAGTCACCACCGGCATTGATAATTGCCTGACATCTCCGAGGCATACTTTCCACTAAGTTGACTGCGTATTCGTTCGGTAAAGACCTCCAAATGAGACGAATTTGTCGTGTCAGCTGCTTCAAAGTGCATACTCTTTTTCCTCGAAGCTTGTGCTTGAGATATGTCCACACATTTTCAATGGGATTTGCATCTGGCGATTGCGATGGCCAATCAAGTGTGCCATCAACGATGCCAGACTGCTCTTTCCACTCGGTGCAAAGCTTGCTCCGGTGTTTTGGGTCGTTGTCTTCCTGTAAGATCCAGTCCTCGTTTTTTAAATGAAACAGCAGTCGTTCAGCAGTCGGCAACAAATACTTTTCATAAATTTTAATCATTTTCGGAGCATTTAAATTGTATGTAAACAGATGTAATACTCCAAAACCCTGTTTTGAAAAGCAGCCAAAGATGAACTTTTAGAGTATTTAATGGTCCGTTGTATTAATCTATTGGTCAAGGTTGACCAGGAACGTCGGATGGTAGTATATCCCCAAACAGAAGCTTCGTCCGTAAAGATGACGTTGCTCCAATCTCGGTCCAAATTCTCCTTTGCCCAAGCGAGTCTTTTCATCACATGTTTTTCGCCTAACAGTGGTTTCTTCATTGTGCATCGATATTTGATGTTATGCGCAAGGAGATGGGTTCGAATGTTATATGTGATATTTCTATACCCTTCTGTTTTAATTTTGCTGCTCCTTGTCGCAATATTAAGGTCGGGTTCCGCTTAAACAAATTCACAATTTTTTTTTCCATGTTCGGCGTCACTTTGCCTATCGAGCCACGTTCTGGCAAGTCATCGACATTTTTGGTCTTCTTATATTGCTGAACCCACTTAGCGATGAACGATTTTGACTTTCCCATGTATTTAGCAGCCACTACATGTGACATTTTTGGTCCTTTCGGTGGGAACAAAGGAACACAGCTTCGTAGCGCGATGCGTATGCGGCACTCATGGCGGTTAACGTGTTTCTCAGATAAGAATTCGACACCAACTAAATCTTTTTGTGACAAAGCATTCACGACAAAGATTCCATCTATTGACTAACAAAAAAAACTAGGACGATATTTGAAGCCAACTGCCATTTATGCCGTACACGCTCTTACTTTACAGATTGTATTCTTAATGATTTCGTCAACCTCAGATCTCATCTCTATAGGAATTCTTCGAGGGACCTGTTTAATAAGAGAAAAATCTTTCACATTAATAACATGTTTTCCAACTTTACAATTTCCGGCGATTATTTTCTCAAAAAACAAGTCTTGAGATTCGCATAAAAATTCACAAAATATCTCTTTCTGATTCTCATCAAGATTCTGAGAATTTTTCTTAAAAAGATTGTCTAAATTCGAAGGAATATTTGAACTCTCTACACAACAACATTTATTTTCATCTTTAAAAGTCTTCCCAAAAGTAAAATCAAAGATACTTCCTAATTACAATCGTTTAAGAAAATCAACTCCCAAAATACAATTATCGGAAATGTCAGCGACGAGCATAGGAAATTCGACGAAATTTCTCCCAATTCGTACCTCTGCGAGTATTCGTACCGTTTTATATTTCACCAAAAAATTTTTCTCTGTTGGATATTTTAAAGTACATTTATTAATTATCACTTCCGTACATTCACAAAACCTGCACTATTCAAAACAGACACATCAGAGCCCATATCTTAAAAATATTTTAAAAATACAATTTCTACCGTTAACTTCTCCTTCATAAGAAATTGTCTAAACTACGGTTTATTCTGTTATATAAATTTATAAGAATTCTTAATTTTCTTATTTGGGGCTTTCAACTCCTTAGTCGAACCCGCCCCGCTTAGCTCGACTATTCCCTATTTCCCGTGCCGCCTGGACACTCAAAACGGAAATGTCCGACCTTCCCGCATTGTTAACATTCTTTATTATTATTTCTCCCATTTTTGTCAGACTTACTCACTTTCGTAAATTTATTTTATTATTATAATTTATTATTCTTTTTTTTATATTTTTATGATTAAAATCTTTAAACATTTTTTTCTTAGCAAAATTGGAATATCTCTCCCCCTTTTTATTAAAATAATAATTTTCCTCTTTTCTTCGCTCAAAGCAGTTTTCTTGAACTGACTTTATGGTCTTTGCCCTCTCAACCGCTACATTCAAAGATGTGACTCCCTCAAGTTGAAGAGTCCTTTTTATATTAATTTCAGTTAGCGAGGGAACAAATTGCGCGCACGTAATTTTGTCACAAACAGAATGTGGGCATTCGGGATAGGCAAGCTGCGACAACCTTTCCAAATTTGTTCCGAGAGAAGCTAAATTTTTTCCGAATCGTTGTTTTCTATTAGTGAATTAAGAATAATAATTCTGTAGAGATTGGGACTCTCCGAAGTGTAATTCTAGCTTTGATTTCAACTCCGCGAACTTTAATTTTCTCAAATCTTCAAAGCTCTCCAAAACCGCGCGTGCCTTTCCCCTGAGGCACAAAGAAAGGACAACGGTTTTGGTTTCGTCATCCCATCGGTTCGCACGGGCAATTAAGTTGAACTACGCGAAGAATTCCCGTAAGGACGTACTCCCGTCGTATGTATCCGGCTTTAATTTTACAAACACCTCCGTGCGGAGAAAGATGCGAAAGAAAACGATCATCCGAACCCGAGGTGATTTTCGAAACGAGCGCTTCACCACGCTCTCGCATCCCCGAAATTATTATTGGAGGGAATTAGCTGTAAGATCTCCTGTTGTAAGCAGCGCAATTCGGCTTGAGTCCGCTCTCTCTCAGCCTGCGCTCCTGCTCCTGGCGTTGCTCCTCCCGAATTCGGTTAAGCTTCTGCAGGACAGCTTGCTGCGCCTCCGTCACGGCGACAACAGCAGGGGTGCGAGAACGAGTTGCCACAGGAGAGCGCTGCATCGACATGTCTGGAACTCTTTCTTTAATCCCGGCGGATCACTCCTGTTGTATCCCAGACGACCCCCCAAAAATATTGCGCGTCCGCGCTGGGAAAGCACTTCCACAGTCACGCACTTACTCTGACACACACGGCACTCTTCGCCAAGACGGAAACAAATACTCCGACGTTGCGGAACAAGAACTCTTTATTTGAATACGGAAATACAAGAGGACCGTCTTTACGGTCTAGGCATAAATCCGCCGATCGCTGTAAAACAACGACGGCCAGGGAGTGCTAAGAGACTCGGCGCATATCGGATGACCAAAGCGGATGCAAAAATATTTTTTTAATATCTAAAGGATGTAGATGTATTATGATATACATGATGTTTAAAAATATTGCATCATCTATTTTTTACTAAAAATTAATATTTAAAAGTTGTAACAACCGGCCCCGGTCTTCTCTACGTATGCCAATTGATAAAAGAAATTAGAAAAATTAATTCAAATGCATATATTTTTTATTACACACAATTTTAGTAACGTACTAGAGTTAAGTTGTGGCTTAAATTTTTAATTTTATTGTTTAACATTAAATGATGAAATCATTGTTTGTACAATAGATTGATGAAAATGGTACATTCATAAAGGAAAATGCTTTTGAATATTGCGAGTTTGTCACTGTTACACCGAATTCTTGTAAGGACATTGTTTCTGATTGCTTTAAGGAAGGTAATTATATTTTTTAAAATAAAACTTATTTTTAATAAAATATCTTAAAATTATATAACATTTTGAATCAAGATTAAATAAATTTGTTTTTTTTTTTATAGTAAATCAAGGCTCAGGATCCGATCAGGAAAAAGCTTAGGTATCATAGAATGTAATATCAAGAAAGGTGTATTAACGTTCCTTGCGAAACTGATATAAAACAAAACGCATAAACAAAGATTTGTGAAAAGTATCAATGCGACTATTAACAATTTTGACTTTACACTAATTCTATGTAGAAAATAATTACGTATTTTTTGTAGTTCTATGTTGTCTTTGTAGTTATCAGTTAAATTGGAATTAATATTGTACTAATAATAAAATATTATGCATAAATGTTTATTTTTTTTAGGGTAATTTCATAAAATTACTTATTTTCCATATTAATCATAAATTATTTTTAAATCTGTAAAATTATCATTTTAAAAAAGATTTAAAAATCCAGTATTACTGCTTCTGCCTTTGATTTCTTTAAAACCGCGCTCCATTCTTTATCAAAATCTGAACTTGAATAGGACCTACATTTATACAAGAAAGTTAGTCTTATTATCAAAGATTTCATAACATAACATACTTTTTAATAATACATAATTTTTAATAATTTAGATAACAATTTTTATGTTTATATAAGCATTTATAATAGTTATCTACTTTTTGTCCTACTAATAATATTGTTCTTTTATAGTAGTATGTTTAATATATTGCGTACTCTTGGATAAATTGCGTGCGTACTCTTAGTTTCATTGCCGTCCAAGAGAACGCAAATTTTTTATTTTTATTTATTTACACAAAGATTGTTTAAAATAAACATTTGCACGTGATGTTTTTACAAACTAGAAAAATTAAAGTTTTTATTTTAATTTTTTTGTAATTTCAAACTTGAAAATAAAGAAACTACAGGCTTCTAACAACTAAGTGCGTACTCTTGCCCTTTTCCCTATATTTCTTTCTCGAGAAAAAAAAATTTTAATATAAAATATTTTATATAAAGTATAAACATGTGACATGTTTTTGATACAAAATATAAAATTAAATAACAATATAAAGATAAGTAAAATGACAAAACGAAAGCAAAATTTATTGAACGTCGGCTAACCACACAAGTAGCAGAGTAAAGATAAAATTACTTTTAACTACCAAAAATTATATCATTATGTCGTTTTTAAAAATCATCTTTTTATAAATAAAGTCCTTTTAAAAATAAAAATCTGAAAGTTTTATTACGAATGAATGTTTAGTTGTGATGTACCTAGCGTTATGTTTCTTAAATAATATAACTGTATTAACAGATTAAAATATTAATATCAGCAATTAATTTGTAATATATACATTGCAAGTAAATGAAATAATTACTCGAAATTTTAAAAAAGTCCTTCTTTTTCTGTTTCTTCTTGAAGCTGCTGTGTCCGATTTGTATTCCACTTTGAGATGGCATAGTACTATGAAAATTTTTATCTCCCGTTGATCTCGAAGTATTTGGTACGTTCCTGCATTTATGTAAAGAACGATGAGAGAAGAAAATAGAAAGTGTAACAGAGAATTTAACTAAAATGATACAATCATATATTACTTGTCAATAATGCTTGTTCTCATTTTTCTCAACTCTAATATTTTTATTTCTTTCTTTGATTCCATTAAAATCTTATGAAAATCTTTATCAGATTTTCTTGAACATGACCTGCATCGATGCAGAAAATAATTAACTAGAACTACTAAGTAGAATGCGATCGAATAATCGAAAATAAAGCATTTTAAGTGTTACATATTATTAAGCATTGTACTGTAGTATTTTTCAAAGTTATTTTTAAATTAGTGTTGTTAATATGATTAAATTAAATATTTAATAAATTAATATAATAATAATTAAATTTAAATAAATAATAATAATTTAATTAAATATTTATTTATAATTTATTTATGTATAATTTAATTAAATATGTATGTTTTTAGTATTTTATATAATTTATTTACATTTTGTGCATGTAAAAAGAAATTTCTTGAAACTTGTACTTAAAAGATAGAGTGCATAAAGTAAATGTGCGTGCATGCGTGTGTGTGCGTGTGTGTAATTTATTATTTGTGTAATTAATATCAATGGATTTACTCCAAATTATTTACTAAAATAAAATTTACATAATATATTTTAAATTCGCCCCTTTCAATCTTATCCTTTGCTTATTAAAATGTTCTTCGTTCAATGTTTATTTATTTAAATTATTGACTTTGCATAATGCTAAGCGATGTGTAACTGGATTTGTTAATACTTTTTCTATAAAATTTAAAAATGATGAATTAACAATGGAAAAGAAATACAGGCCAACAGGTCACACCATCGAGCCAAGAGACGTCTTTTAAATATTCAACAAGATTTAATCAAAATGTATTCAAAATAGCTACATATGTGTACGTTTCGACTTCACTGAGTCTTCAGCACTTAACAAAAATTATTGAAATAATTTAATATAGAACCGTTGTTAAAATATACATAAGTTAAAATAAATAAAGCAAGTGAATAATCTTCTCTTCGCCAGCGATAATAAAATCAGGAAATTGAAAGAATAACTGACGTGCAAACTGGCAGTTGATACATTTATTAAAAACACGACGTTTCGACCATGGAATTTGGTCCTTTTCAAGTGTATCTGTCAATATGATAAAAATCAAAAGTAATACAAAACAATGTTACAATATGTAAAGTGTATAAAGGTTGTCACAATGGTTACTTACAATATAAAACGATGTCGAAAAAATTACATTATATAATACAATAAAAATGCGATATTACAAAGATGTCTAGTTAAAAAGACGCGTCGATAGTACATAACTGATAAAATGCGACTGAGCGATAGGGATGACAGTTGGTGATGCGGTCGAACGAAAAAGACTAACGAACATGTGGAGTAGGGGAAACATAAACAATTTGTTGTAGTTAGAACATTGTTAGGAAGCAGGATGGTGCGAAAAATACAAGATTATACGATGCTTATGAGACGGTCGTATAGTGATGAAAGATTTTCCGTATCTTTTTGTAGATTTATGGCTGAATTATGTTTCTTGATAAAAAACATTTCAGCAATCTCACGCTTTCTAGTAAAGTTCTCTTTGTGTAGAATCTTTGGATTCTTCCAATCGAATTCGTGTGAGTGCGACACACGATGACTGCTAACTACGGAGTGACTAGATGGATGTTTCTTTATGTTATAAGAATGTTCCTTAATACGAGTGCCCAAATGTCGCTTGGTTTGACCAATGTAGCACGCATTGCAGTTAGTACAATCCAATTTGTACACCAATGTGTACAAATTGGATTGTGTTTGGCAACGTCTAGAGTGTCTTTCCCCTTTTTTATGTAAGAATTTAGCTAGATGTAACAGCTCTATACAACAACATCTCTAAAGATCTTGTGTTCAATGCCATTCAATCACGGTGGCATCACATTGAGAAATCCACAAAACTCAACATGCAACAGTTTTTGTTTGCTATTAATGTTATCCTATCTTCCACAAGCTTCGGTTTTGGTGGAATTTATTATGAGCAAGTTTTTGGCAGCCCTATGGGCTCTCCTCTTTCTCCCATCCTAGCAGATCTTGTAATGGACGACCTAGAAACTAATTGTTTAAACCTTTTAGAATTCAATATTCCTGTCTACTATCGATATGTAGACGACATATTCCTAATCGCTCCTAAAACGAAAATTCATACAATCCTTGAGGTGTTCAACAACTACCATCCTAGATTAAAATTCACCTACGAGACCGAAAAAGATTTCTCCATTCCGTTCTTAGACACCACAGTCATTCGTCGTAACAACGTTCTTATTACAAACTGGTATCGCAAACCCACCTTTTCAGGTAGATATATAAATTATTTTTCTAATCATCCATTCAAACACAAGAAAAATACTATTATCAACTTGGTAGATAGGGCCATTTTACTTTCCGACTCTCAGTTTCATAAAGATAACATTAACATCGTCAAAAAGATCCTACACAACAACTGTTTCCCCACACATATCACAAATAAATATATAAAAAATCGATTAAACTTCTTACGACACCGACCTAACGATAACTCTCCGAATCATACAATATTCGACATAAAAAACTGCATTTTTATCCCATACACCAACAAACTCGGGGATAATATTGAACACTCCATAAAAAACTCTGGATTGAACGTTGCATTTTCTGTTTCCAATAAGCTAAATTCTTACATAAAAAGGGGGAAAGACACTCTAGACGTTGCCAAACACACAGAATTGGTGTACAAATTGGATTGTACTAACTGCAATGCGTGCTACATTGGTCAAACCAAGCGACATTTGGGCACTCGTATCAAGGAACATTCTTATAACATAAAGAAACATCCATCTAGTCACTCCGTAGTTAGCAGTCATCGTGTGTCGCACTCACACGAATTCGATTGGAAGAATCCAAAGATTCTACACAAAGAGAACTTTACTAGAAAGCGTGAGATTGCTGAAATGTTTTTTATCAAGAAACATAATTCAGCCATAAATCTACAAAAAGATACGGAAAATCTTTCATCACTATACGACCGTCTCATAAGCATCGTATAATCTTGTATTTTTCGCACCATCCTGCTTCCTAACAATGTTCTAACTACAACAAATTGTTTATGTTTCCCCTACTCCACATGTTCGTTAGTCTTTTTCGTTCGACCGCATCACCAACTGTCATCCCTATCGCTCAGTCGCATTTTATCAGTTATGTACTATCGACGCGTCTTTTTAACTAGACATCTTTGTAATATCGCATTTTTATTATATAATGTAATTTTTTCGACATCGTTTTATATTGTAAGTAACCATTGTGACAACCTTTATACACTTTACATATTGTAACATTGTTTTGTATTACTTTTGATTTTTATCATATTGACAGATACACTTGAAAAGGACCAAATTCCATGGTCGAAACGTCGTGTTTTTAATAAATGTATCAACTGCCAGTTTGCACGTCAGTTATTCTTTCAATTTCCTGATTAAAATAAATAAATAAATAAATAAAAATAAAAACGCAATCATCTCGCAAATAAGTCTCAACAATAAAAACGGAACGCGGTAAGTTGGGGATCATTAGGACAGTCGAGATAACAATCTCCTAATAAAAGTGTTATAGTCAAAATTATAAAACATGTGGTACGAACTTATTACTCGTTTTATGGCGAGAATATGTTGGTCAATCAATAGAAACATGATGTCACTTTGTTCTTTACGCTGCAAACGTCAAATGTTTGAGTCGGAGATGTATGGGAGATCGTATTATAAGTAAAAATGAAAAAAAGATACGTAGTGTTATACAATAGTGTTATGAAGCGGAACGATAACATAGTGTTATAAAATCGTGTTATCAAACGGAAAAATAAGTAGTGTTATAAAATACAAAATAAGTTGCAATTAGTCGAATTACTTGTCAGCGGTTGGACCCGATTACAAAACGTGTTATGGTATATTCAAACCGACAAGAAGTCGTGTTACAGTTTAAAACACTAATATCAAATGTACAGTGTAAAAACAATCCGTAATACTTTCCGCTTAGGGCGCTGTTTGCATGAGTGTGAAGTTGGCATATCATTTTTTAGTAGATCAAAAATAAAAAAGTTTTCGCCGCATGCACTCGTGTTTTATAGTTTCTGATACATTTTAGTAATAGTTCTTATGATTTTATCCAAAAAACAGTCGAACAAAAAAATGATCTGCTAACTTCCCGTAGCAGATCATTCTTCAGCAGATCAAAAATAAAAAAGAGTTCTCGTCGCATGCACTCGAGTTTTATAGTTTTTGATAAATTTTAGTAATAATTCTGGTGATTTTATCCAAAAAACTATCGATTAAAAATGTTAATTTGCCGCAACAAATCACGCAACCCTCGCCGAAATCTCGCAGTTCCAGTTTATGAAAAATATTTTTCTTATAGTTCTCAACATGCTTAAGCATGTTCTAGAGAGATCTAGACACTAGCAATATTGTAGGATGTTTAAATAAATTATTTCTGCTCGAGCGCCGCGCATTTCAGCAGAGCACGTGATACGCTGGCCGAAATCTCGCAGTTCCGGTTTATGAAAAATATTTTTCTTATAGTTCTCAACATGCTTAAGCATTATATGATTGATGAGCTGCAAGCAGACTTGGTTTGTCAGACTTTCACCGCAGCGATTCACCAATTTTTGAAATCAAAATTCGATTTACATTTTGGGGTAAATGGATCTAATCCCCAACTTATAAGATGAAGAATTTATTGCGAAAAATATTACCTCAGCCAGGATTCGAACCTGGAACTCACCCATTCCCATTGTGAAAGTCTGACAAACCAAGTCGGCTCGCAGCTCACCAATCATATGCCAGTTTGACGTCAACTAATTCCCTTCATTTGAATTTGTAACAATACTACTGGCAAAGAGAATGATCGTCGTTAAAGTTATGCTTAAGAATGTTCTAGAAAGTTCTAAGCACTAGCAATATTGTAGAATGTTTAAATAAATTAATTTTGCTCGAGCGTCGCGCATTTCAGCAGAGCACGTGATACGCTGGCCGAAATCTCGCAGTTCTGATTTATGAAAAATATTTTTCTTATAGTTTTTAACATGCTTAAGCATGTTCTAGAGAGTTTTAGACATTAGCAGTATTATACGATGTTTAAATTAATGTAAATAATAAATTAATGCTGCCTGATCATCGCGCATTTTAAGACGATATCTCTGGTCAATATCTGAGAGTTCTATGTATTCTCAATCTTTTTTTTCGTAGGGAAATGCCTTATGCATACCCCCTCCCTTGGGGAAGGGAGGAGGTTATGTGGGACTCGCACCCACTAAAACCCTACGGTCGTCCTTTTTTGCGGTTATGTGGAAGGGCCCTGGGGTGTTATTCACATGCTACTAGGGTCTTTTCCCGCTTTGGACCCTCCGTCCTCCACTGGTGTGAAGGAGGAAGGGTCCCCCACTACGGCCCTCAGACCGGTCTGAGGGCAGCGAGGATGCGGGATCACCACGCATTCTCGCTCCTAAAGATCGCGGTGCAATGGGGAGCGGATGTTACCACATCCGCCTCCCTGCGACCCCCTGGAGAAGGGAGACTTAGGGAGGAGCTGGGGGGTCCCGCCGGGCGTATTGCCGGCGGGCCACTCCTCCCCTCTTTCTCCGAGAGGAAGGGGCACTTGCGTCCTCCTCCCTCTCCCTTTCGCCGGCCTCCTTCGCGAGCATGACTGTCTCGCAGAAGGAGACCGCCGCCTGCTAATTCTCCGGCGCCTCCACCATGCTCCTCACTAGGGCGGGAAGAGACACGTCGTTCCCTATAACATTTTGGAGGACACGGCGATCTTCCGCCCACGCAGGGCACTTCTCCAAAGTATGCTTCGCCGTGTCCTCCCTCGCACCACAATGGTGACACTTCGGTGTTTCTTCCCGCCTAATTCGGTGCAGATACTCACCAAAGCAGCCATGTCCGGTGAGCATCTACACCAACCGATACCCATGCCTTCGCTCCACCCACCGTAGTAAAACTGGGCGAATGGTGCATAGATCCTTTTCCTTGCCTCTGAGAGGCTCGCCTGCCCCTCAGCGATGCGCTTCAACCTCTCCTGTGCTCGTCGAGCCGTGGACCTCCGTTTCACATCCTTCTCCGGTGGCCGGGCATCATCCCCAGGGACACCCCGACGGCCAGATACTTTGGCACGGTAGATCTTCGTGAACATGGCCGCCGAGAGGATCCAGAGCATGCTCCCGGCCATTGCGCACGCCGCCTCGTAGGGGATGGTGCGGTGCCCCCGGGCCACTCTAATGGCAAGCCGTCGCTGCGTGTCCTCCAGGATTTTCTTGCAGCGACGGCTTTTAACTGCCTTGTCGTGCCATACGGGGACACCGTACAGAACGATGGACTGTACCACTCCTATGTAGAGGCGGCGTGCCCTATCTCCCGACCCCCCGAGGTTGGGCATGAGCCGCTGCCCTCGCTTGGGAAGCTAATTGTTCGAAATGCGGAACGAAGGTCCAACGGCTGTCTAATATGAAGCCCAGATATCCCATCTTTTTTTTCTTTTTTTTTGGTAAGAATGGAGAAATCCATTCACGGATACCCGCGGGCCATGGGTTGAGGAATCCATAGACCAGCGGGTTATGTGGGACTCCTCGCAAGGCAAGGGCAGACACCACGGGCAGATACAGTCATTGGGCAGCCACCACAGTGGGGGGTCCCTCCCGGAGAGGGGAGAAACTTCCAGTCTCCGGCACCCACTGTGGCTCACACTCCCGAGGTACCACGTTCCCGTGGCTCACGTTCCCTTGCGAAAATGCAAGACTACCCACTAAAACCCCACCCGGTGGCCTTCCTTGACCCCATAATGGAGGGGGACCAGGCATCGCCAAACGGCATTCATCTGCCCCCCCCCCCGGGGTGTGACCCTTACCGGGTCCCAATCCTGTTTATTTAACAGGGGAGAGCCGGCCACCACCAACTCTCCCCCCCCCCCTAGCCCGAGGGGCGCCGTCGTGCAAGGTGGGCCTCAAACCACCCTTAAAGCACGACGCCGCCCCCCCAAACAAACCGACCCGCCTGGGAGGGGGGCTAATCCCCCCGCCCAGGCCGGACCCCCACCCTTGTCGGGCCTGGACAGAACCAGGCCGTCCAAGGGATGAGGGCCCTTACCTCCGCCGCCCCGGCCCCGCCTCGGAAACGTCCGAGCGGCCCGGGGCGGCCCGGCCCAATGGGCCCGGGAACCACCGGTCCGTCACTAACCGGGAGCCCTTCACCAGTAGACCCGGCGAACCGAGTCCACTGGATCCGGGCTCCCACCTCCAGGCTCAGCATGAGAGGGGGAGGGTTCTCCAATCAAGGATCCCCCCCACAACCCTCCCAGCCGAACCGGGTCAAACTTGGCCCGAACGTTCTCCGCCGTCCCGATCGTTCGAACGAGTTCGGACGATCGGGAACGGCCCAGCCCGGTGGGCCCGGGAGTTCCGAAACCCACCGGCCCGTCACATCCTTGAGGCTCTTAGTCAGGAGGGACTTCTCCCCATCGGGTCAATGAAGGTGGTAGGAACCAACCATCATTGACCCGATGGATCAGCAGAGTCCCTCCCTAAGCCCTCTCACCACGACAAGGTGGCCTCAAATCGAGGGGGAGATATCCCATCTGGGCCCCAATTTTTACTTTTACACCCTCGATGCTGAGGTGGGCCCCTGGTCCGCTGACCCGCGAACCAAATCACCTCAGTCTTTTCAAGGGCCACCCTCAGGCCTAACGTATGTATACGGGATACAATCAGTTTGGTGCCGACTTGTGCCAGGGCAGAGGCACTCCCCCAATCCTTCTCCCGGGCCATGACAAGCGTATCATCCGCATAGCAAAATATTGCCATGCCCGGGAGTAGGGCCCCCCGCAGGACCCAATTGTAGCCTAAGTTCCACAGGAGCGGTCCGAGAACCGACCCCTGTGGAACTCTCCTGCGGATTTCACTGCGTCTGCGGACACCGTACTGGCCAGTGTACGTAATATTCCTACTGTGGGAGTAGTCACTTATGACTGCCTGGAGGTACCCGGGCGCCCGAAATTAAGGGCGGCCGGGATACACTCCCAGGGGAAGGAGTTGAAAGCGTTGGCTCCCCTGCCGCGTTGCCTCCTCTACGAAGGTTCTAACGGCCAGCATGGCGTCCACTGTGGAGCGCCCCTGTCTGAACCCGAATTAGCACTCAACCAGGTCCGGACCCTCCCCCGACAAGTGGCTCCTTAGGCGGGCAGCTATGACGCATTCGAAGAGCTTGCCCGCCTCATCTAGGAGAC
The DNA here is from genome assembly GCA_901521435.1 of Crematogaster levior. Classification (NCBI taxonomy): domain Eukaryota; kingdom Metazoa; phylum Arthropoda; class Insecta; order Hymenoptera; family Formicidae; genus Crematogaster; species Crematogaster levior. The sequence continues at coordinate 233,794 of CABEGB010000912.1, read as the reverse complement.
AAATCGGTCTATATGCCGAGGGAGAGTCTTTGCCTTCCTTGGGAAGAAGGACCAGACTGGCCTCCTTCCATAGTGTGGGGAAGCGTCCGGATTCTAGACATATATTAAATAGTCTCCGGACATCTTCCCCTAGGACCTCCATCACCTTGGCCAGGACCTAGGCTGGAATGCCGTCCGGTCCAAGAACAGTGTTCCTGGACCGGAGCTTCCTGATTTCCCAGCCGAGCTCAGCCGCCGACACCTCTAGGTCTCCACTCCATGGAGTGTCCACCTGTGTCGGCGGCTGTCCCAGTTCCCCGACTCGGGCGTCCTCTGTAGGGAATAAGGTGTCTATTACACACCCGAGGAACTAGAGTTGGAGAACCTCAGTGGTTGGGGGGCCGCCCCTTGTCAGTTTTTTCCTGACAAGCTTATATGGGCGACCCCACGGATTCTTATCTATAGTCTCCAACAGCTCATCCCAGGCCCTGGCCTTTGCCCGCCTGATGGCCTGGCGGAGGCAGAACCTCTTTGGCTTGAAGTCCTCCCTCAGTGCCTCTGCCAGTGCCGGGTCGGCTACTACCGAGCCCGCTCCGTTTCTACGGCGGCATCTGGTGTACCTCCTCTTGGCCGCGTTGCACTCGGCTCACAACGCGGCCAGTTCTGGAGTCCACCAGTATTCCGCCTTCTTGTCGGCGGGGACGGGTCTACTCCGGGGCATCGCAGTGTCACAGATTTCTGTGAGAGTCTCCCGGAGCTTCACCGCCCCCTCATCTGCCGTAGCTGGCTCAGCTACCACGCCTGACCAGACCTTGACTATGGCGGCCACGACGAGGAGGTCCTTGTCTAGCTTGCTTCTGATTTAACGGAGGGGAGCGTTTTGTTCCCTAGCCCGAGGGATCAGCTGTTGTCGGCTCAAGAAGGGGTCGGAGACATCGAACCTGACGTACCTATGGTCCGACAACGTCTCCTCCCCCTTTAGGATCCGCCACTCCTGTACTGTGCGTGCGACAGCGGGGTTGTGCCGCACATAAATCTACGACCCTGGTTCAGAACGAAGGTCCAGGTTCAGGTATTTTGCCCATGTAACTAGGGTGCTCCCTCTCACATTCGTCACCCCATGCGTCCGACTTCGCGTTAAAGTCCCCGGCGACGATAACAGGGCGTTGAAGGAACGGTCTTATTTCACGTTCAATCTCGCCCAGCAACCTCTCAAACTCTGGGAGACCGACGTTGGGTGAGCAGTAGACGCCCACCACAACCGTCTTCCCCCAGAGCACGATACTTTCTTCAGTGGGGAGGGAATTAGTCCTTCCCATGTATTCTCAATCTTTCTTTTTTTTTTTAACGCAGGGAAATCCTCATGGATACCCGCTCCCCGGGGGAGGGGACGGGTTCTGCCGGACTCTTACCGGCTAAAACCCTGCGGTGGTCCTCCTGTACGGTTATGCGGAAGGGCCCTGGGTTGTTATTCACATGCTACCAGGGCCCTTCCCTGCTTTGGACCCTCCGTCCTCCACGAGTAAAGGAGGGAGGGTCCCCCACTACGGCCCTCGGAACGGTCCGAGGACAGCGAGGATGCGGGGCCACCACGCATCCTCGCTCCTACCTGGGGATCGCGGTGCAATGGGGAGCGGATGTCCCCACATTCGGGGGATCGCGGTGCAATGGGGAGCGGATGTTCCCCCTGCGATCCTCTGGAGAAGGGAGACTTAGGGAGGAGCTGAGTCCGGGCATATTGCCGTCGGGCCACTCCTCCCCTCCTTCTCCGAGAGGGAGGGGCACTTGCGTCCGCTTCCCTCTCTCTTTCGGCGGCCTCTTTCGCGAGCATGACTGTCTCGCAGAAGGAGACCGCCGCCTGCCAATTTACGCGTGACTCCACCATCTTCCTTACCATGGCGGGAAGAGACACGTCCATGCCTATTATACTCTGGAGGACACGGCAGTCCTCCGCCCACGCGGGGCACTCCACCAGCGTATGTTCCGCCGTGTCCACCGTTGCGCCACAGTGATGACATTTCGGTGTCTTTTCCCGCTTTATTCGATGCAGATACTCACCGAAGCAGCCGTGCCCGTATCTGCACCAACCTGTACCCAAGGGATCCGTGCTTTCGCTCCACCCACTGTAATAGTACTGGGCGAATGGATTATGGCACGGATCCCTTTTCTCGCGTCGGAGAGGCTGGCTTGCCACTCCGCAAGTCGCTTCAACCTTTCTCGTGTTCGACCTTCGCTCCCTATCGTCGTCCTCCTCCATTGACCGGGCATCAGCCCCGGGTGTCCCCCGACGGCCAATCACCTTGGCACGGTACATTGCCATGGACATGGCTGCCGAGAGGATCCAGGGCATACTCTCGGCCACTGCGCACGCCGCCTCATAGGGGATGGTACGGTACCCCCTGGCCACCCTGATGGCGAGCCGCCGTTGTATATAATCCTCAAGGATTTTGGTACAGCGACGGCTCTTGACTGCCTCGTCGTGCCATACGGGGGCACCGTACAGAACGATTGATTGAATCACCTCCATGTAGAGGCGGCGTGCCCTGTCCCCTGGTTCCCCGAGGTTGGGCATGAGCCGCGAGAGACTTCCCGCGGCTGCCCTTGCCGAGGGGCTAATCGCTCGAAATGTGGAGCGAAGGTCCACTTACTATTCTCAATCTTAGCGTTACCCGAAACCAACGGCGTGGACGTGTTGAGAACCTGGCTTCTTCCTTTTTTTTATTTTTTAATTCTATTTATTTTTATTTTTATTTTTTACTTTTATAATTTTTTTACTTGCTTTTGTTTATTTCTTTATTTTCTTACTTATATGTTTTATTAATTTTTATTTTTGTACTTTTAAAATTACTTTTTATGTTTGTTTAGTTACATGCGTGTATGAACATTTATTATTTTAAAAAAACCATCAGATTTTTGTAAAAAAAACTATTTTAACAAAACCACTAGACTAAACTTTTTAAAATAAAAATGAGATTGTGTTATAATAGAATTATTAAAAAAAAGCTTATTCTGTCTTACTGCATATCGCGTATACAATTAAATGTGGACATATAATTGTTTTGGAATTAACTGTCTCACGTTTTTTACGCAAGTCATCATATTTATACCAAAACTCACCTGCTAATGTATATGCGACATAGTGCTTTGTTTCTTTACTATAATCGACTACACCGATTAATATATATGTTTTCCCACCGACTTTCACGATTTTTTTAAAGCGAATTCAGTTTATGAACTATGATGTTATCTCTTGGATAACCAGTATCAGTCACAATAGAAGTGTCGATTATGAGGTGTTGCCCGTACTCTGTCAAGCTCGCGATTTTCTTTTTGCAATTAAAGCAAGTCCTTTAAATTGTTATACAACTATTGATTGCTTCTTGTATTAGATGTAGACCGCCGCACAAAATCATGTCGACATTCACGTCTATTAATTGGAACCTTTTGTCATTAGCGTATCCGCAAGAATATTCAACCCGGTAAGAATAACTTGGTTCTTTTTTGAAAAGAAACTGAGCTAAATGGGCAGTATTGCATTCAGCATCAAGACGTTTTATGTTCCTCGTGTAAGTCGTGAGAGTATTTTGAAAAATAAAAGTCGTTAATAATATCTTAGCTCTTTGAACGTAATTCGCTTTTGTTATTTTCTTTTTTTGGCTGATATTCTGAGCAAGATTTATAATTGGACAATCGGATGACAATACATTTTCGTTATAGATCCTATTTGCTAAAAGCCCGCTCACAACGACCTAAAAAATTGAATCAAAAGCACATGTTTATATTACATTTAAATTAATTGTTTACAATCGCCGATTGCGCGAGTGACGCTGTGCCTCAGGAGTGTTCCTATACAAGAAATAGGTAGTATCTCCTGAAGCACAGCGTCATACGCGTGATCGGCGACCTTGTCGCGAACGGTAATGGAGGCACAGAAGGCGTTGCCATAGAAATCGGCTTGAAATGTTCATCTAAACTCGAGCATTGGTCTAGATGGATGTTTGTATTCCACATTGAAATTACAGAGTATCATGAAAACCATCTCCTATTGATCTCGAGGTGCTCGGGGCATTTCTGAATTTAAAGAGTAATAAAAAACGTATAATAAAAAATTAATATTTGAAAGGATACAATCATGCTTTATTTACACATTAACATTTGTTCTTCTTCTGGGAAAACCCCATATTACTGCTTCTGCTTTTGATTTCTTTAAAACCGCGCTCAATTCTTCATCAAAATCTGAACTTGAATAGCATCTACATTCAAACAAGAAATAATTAACGAAGTAGAAAATGGGCTCAAGAACAATTATGTTATTAAGTATATTATTAGATTTATTGGACAATTATTCAAATTTTTTTAACTTCAGTTGTGAGCAATATATTTAATATTTATATTTAATATTTATATTTATAGTATATTTGTGTGAGTGTGTGTGCGTTTTATACGTGTAGAAAGAAGTACAGAGTGATAAAAGGGATGAAAAATTCAATAAAAGATTAATATTAAAAATAATACAATTACTCATCAACAATGTCAGTTTTTCTCTTCTTCAAATTAACTTTTCCTTCTAACTTTAATTTCACTAAATTTTCACTCAAATTTACTGATTATGGATAGGACCTGCATCTATACAACAATTAATATAGAATAAAAATTGCAATAGAATAGAACAATTATTATTTCAAGTTATTTACATGTTATTAAGTATATTTCTGGATTAGTCCACCAAAAACTCTTTAAAGGACAATACTATCAATATCTAAACATGATGTTAAGACCTGATTTTTCCCTAAATCAGTTATCACAGCATTGTTGGTTTCGACACCTCAACAGTTACGAAACCAATAACTCAAATCTAAATTACTAAATCAGGTCATAACCAAAAGTATAACGAGGCCACCCGAAAATGCAACTGCTGATCCAAAGCTCAGTCAGCAGTTGCATCACAAGAAATGAGGGCACCGATGCCCTTATAACGCGATACACCGAGCGCATCGCGGGCAGTAATCTTTAAACGATAATCACTGAGTAGTGACGTGCGGTCAGTAACTACTAAGCGGCGACGCTAAGCAAATCTTGTGAAACAGTCTTCCTAAGTTAGTGTAACGTGCGATCATATAGTGTAAATAAAGTGTGTCAATAAAAACAGTGAAGATCTAGGGAAGTGTTCTTTTATTTAATTAACTACATCAGCACCAAAGGTGGCACCAGTGCCTTTCTCAGCCGAGCAGCGTCGACGGACGACGGACCGAAATCTTGTGCCCATCCCAGGCACAACAAACTGGTGTCAGAAGTGGGATCCGTCAAGCCAGAGGCAGCAGCAACGGACCAAGAAGGCCTAGGACGCTACAAAACAAAGCAAAGGACCTAAAATTGGCAAGGCAGCGCATCAAGAGGAACAGCTGGAAAGCGAGACCCCCTCGAGCACTTGGTGGCAGCCGACGAAGCAGGAAAACAGCGTGCAACCTGACGCGGCCCCGACCCACCACAACAGCAACTCGCTAAGAACTCGCCAAGAAATGCGATACACGGCAGTAATGTAAGTCCCAGAAATTAAGCATTAAATTACGCGTTAAATGTCAGAAAACGCACGCGCGCCGCCCACACACGGAAACACGTTGTGGCCATATAGCGATCCGGTCCAACGTTCGATTAGGCCAAGTCCCCTAAGTCCAGTACGAATAATCGAGGAAGCTGTTCACGATATCCGCGACAACGTACGTCGGAATCTACAAAACTGTTATTCGAACGAGAGCTCGCCGGAGCCAGAGCTTCACCCGAATATAATAAGAGAGCGCGAATTCCCATTCGAGGAAACGGACGATAGTTTAATACCGTTCAACACTAATCGCGACGAAAACAGACTGCACCCATCATTACCGTACGCACAATCCTATACCACGGCTCGTAACGACAATATAATCTTACGTCGGAGAGTATTCTCACTCCCCTCATTTATTAACCCCGTGTTCGACCCGGAAGAGGATTATACCGCGATGGCGACTCAGCGAAATGCGGTCAGCGAAATCGCGAACAGGGAAAGACAGATAACAAACGCGGAAATAAACGCGGAGATAGAGCGGCTCAGAACGACTACTCCCCCGCGCGATCGAAGTCACTCCCAAGCGGCAGCAGAACCTGCCCAAGAAGCCAAAATAGATAGATTACTAGAATACATGCTCTCTATGCAAGAGCGCATCGTCCAAATAGAATTGGAACTCGGTCGTCGAGGCAACGAAATCCGACGCGAGAATAACGCACCGTTGGACATAACATACGGACGCTCAACGAGAGACGTAAGAAACCGTAATGAATCCACGGTCAGTTTCCTAAGCTTAAAGGAAGCGCGTAACATGATCCCAGAGATCGACGGCACATCGCGACCACGCGTGCGAGAATTTCTAAACGCAAGCACATACGCGATGAAAAACATTCATCCGGCAGATGAATTAACGTTGCTAGAAGCAATAGTCTGCACTAAATTCAAAGGCAAAGCAATGATGGACTTTCATACGAAAGATATCTTAAATTTCGAGCAGCTGAAGCGAGAATTGGAAACCGAATACCTTAGCAAACGTAATACCGCTCACCTGCAATTAGAATTCAACACATTAAAACAAAAACCATCAGAGAGCGCACAGGAGTTCGGACGTCGCGTAGATAAACTCGCGATGGAACTCTATGAATCAATGGAAGAAGGGAAAAACCACTCCATTGAGCAACAGCGCGCCATACTCGAGAACATAAAAGAACTTGCCTTATACAATTACCAAGCCGGATTACATGACGACATCAAACTAATTATACGCGCACAACGATATCAATCGCTACCTGATGCCATAGCAGGAGCTAGCGCAGAAGAAAAAGCGAGAGAGCCTACCCTACGAAATGCACAGACCAAAAAAGAGGTAGCACCATTCGCCTCTCAGCGATACAGGCAAAACCACATACTCCGGTGCGAAAAATGCGGAAAAGCCGGACATGATGGACGAAACTGCCGAACTAGCAGATATGCAAATCGATTCAGTTTACCTAAAGCAGAAAAGCCCAATAATGTGAATACAATCGAGAAATACTGCACATACTGCAAAAAAGCGGGCCACAAAAAAGAAGAATGTTGGTCAAGAAAAGGCCGTCCAGGTCAAGAGCAGGCACGCCGACAAAAACCGAACGTCAGCAGAAAGGCGCCGGTAAACACCACGGCACAAGCCAAAACAGACGAGGACGAGGACACCATAACCAGCGACAGCGAAGAAGAAAAAGATAGGCCAAGAAAAACCAAGGCACGAGCAGCCAGAGAGTATCAGGTGGCTCAGGTGTCCGGGAGGTACCGCGTGAATGACGGGCTACACCTAATAACACTCTCGATGCAGGAGGCAAAGAAGGATAAGATAAACTTCCTCTTGGATTCTGGCGCAGCTCTCACCCTGCTAAAGGTAGTTCAGTTGAAAGGAGACACGCCGGTATTTGAGAACAAGATAGTCCTAAACCGGAGTTACCGGTCACAAGCTCCAAGCTCTGGGAAAGATCAGAGCAACAATACTACTAGGAAGTCGAAAAATACGCCACACGATATACGTGGTCAAAGACGACTTCCCAATCGAATACGAAGGTATTCTAGGAACCGATTTCCTGAATAAGCAGCGAGCCAAATGCGATCATGGAAAAAAACAAATGCGCATCGGCGATGTAACTCTCAAGTTACAGCCGTACAGGAAAATTATCCTCAAACCTCGCAGTGAAACCATTGTGCAGGCGATAACTAACAAAAACCAAACAGGAATTGTAACATCCGAAGAAAAGATACCTGGAGTCTTCATCGGAAACTGTTTGGTAGAACCGAAAAATTTCGAATGCGCAATAAGCGTGCTAAACACGCTAAAGGAAGAAGTGGAAATCTCCACACCGTACATAACTCTAGAAGAAGTACGGGATAGCAAAGACACGGGAATACACGCGCTGACACGCGCTTACAAGACAACCGAGCCAATAAAAAATCGCCGAGAGCAATTACGAAAACAACTACGAACGGAGCACTTGAACAGTGAGGAGAAAAAAACATTACAACAGATATGTGATGACTTTTGCGACACGTTCCATCTGGAAGGAGACACCCTCACGAGTACTAACGCGGTGACTCATGAAATAGCGACGCGAACGGATAGCGCGCCGGTCAACGTTCGACCATATCGCCTCCCAAAGAAACATAAGAAGGAAGTAACTCAACAGATTAGTAAAATGCTTAATGACGGGATTATCCGCCCGAGTATAAGTCAGTGGAACGCACCTATACTGGTCGTTCCCAAAAAAGCTGACGCGTCAGGGAAATCGAAGCTACGCATTGTAGTAGACTTCAGAAAGTTAAACGACCTGACTATCGGAGATTCGTTCCCGCTACCAAACATTACAGATATACTAGACCAGCTGGGGAGTGCCAAGTACTTCTCTACATTAGATCTGGCATCGGGCTATCATCAGATCCCGATGCACGAAAATCATAGGGACAAAACAGCATTTTCCACACCACACGGGCACTATGAGTTTAATCGAATGCCTTTCGGTTTAAAAAACGCACCGGCAACATTTCAACGGTTAATGAACTCGGTGCTCACCGGCCTGCAAGGTGTCAGATGTCTCGTCTACCTTGATGACATCGTGATTTACGGACCAAGCCTGAAGGGAACACAATGACCGCTTGATTGAAGTGCTGCAAAGATTACGCAAGCATAATCTCAAATTACAGCCGGATAAATGCGAATTCTTGCGAAAAGAAGTAATATATCTAGGTCACATAATAACTGAGAACGGCATCTCCCCCGATCCGTCAAAAATAAAGGCGGTAAGAAATTTTCCTACGCCAAGAAGAGTGAAAGATATTCAATCCTTCCTAGGATTAGCCGGTTACTATCGGAAATTTATTGACAATTTTTCTAAAACAGCGAAACCGCTAACTAAAGCAACACAAAAGGGAAAAGGATTCGAATGGACAGTCGAACAACAACACGCGTTCGAGACACTAAAAGAAAAACTAACGACTGCTCCAATCCTGAACTATCCCGATTTTGAAAAAGAATTTATAGTAACCACGGACGCGTCAGATTACGCCATCGGAGCCATACTATCGCAAGGACCGGTGGGAGAAGACCGTCCGATCGCTTACGCTAGCAGGATACTCAGTAAAGCGGAGCAAAATTATAATACAACCGAGAAGGAACTCTTGGCTATCGTATGGGCCGTAAAACATTTCAGGCCATACGTGTACGGAACAAAGTTCAAAATCATCACCGATCACAAGCCATTGACCTGGCTATTCAGTGTCAATGATCCCGGATCGCGTTTAATTCGATGGAGGTTGAAATTAGAGGAATATGATTACGAAATCCTACACAAATCTGGTAAGAACAATGTCAATGCCGATGCATTGAGCAGAAATGTAGCGGAAAATATTAATGTCATCAAAGAAGAGGAACAACTTGCCGATCCTGAAGAAACAATCGAAGGAACGAAATACAGCAAGGAAGATAAACAACACATTCTCTATGAATACCACGATGCACCGTTAGGAGGGCATCAGGGGGTTACGAGAACCCTCAAGCGAATCAAATTAAAACACAATTGGCTGGGAATAGCTAAGGACATAGAAGAGTATATCAGTAAATGCGAGCGTTGCCAGAAAAATAAACTAAGTAAAAAAACTAAAATGCTCATGGTAATTACGGATACGCCCAAAAAACCGTTTGAAAAGTGTGCCCTAGACATTGTGGGACCACTACCCATTACAGATAACGGAAATAAATACATCTTGACATTCCAAGATCACTTAACAAAATTTAGCAAAGCAATACCCGTAGAAAATCAAGAGGCGGCCACGGTATCAAAAGCATTTGTAACAAAAATTGTATTCGAACACGGTATACCGGAAAGAGTACTGACGGACCAGGGTACCAATTTTACTAGTGAAATGTTCAAAAACACACATGCAAACTATTAAAAATAAAAAAGATACAAACCACGGCTTACCATCCCGAAAGTAATGGAGCGCTAGAACGCTCGCATCGTACGTTAGCAGAGTACTTGCGACACTACATTAACGAGGAGCAGACCAATTGGGACGAATGGCTGCCCTACGCAATGTTTACATATAATACAACACCGCATACGGCAACGGGATACACGCCATTTGAACTAGTATACGGTCATCAGGCCACTATGCCGACCGCGTTATCAGTACCGCCCAAAGCCACATACACATACGAAGATTACGCGCAAGAACTTCGCGAAAGGATACGCGCAACGAATCAGATAGCAAGAGATCATACAAGGCAAGAAAAAGTAAAGTCAAAACAGCAGTACGATAAAAAAACAAACGAAGCCAAATTTAGAGTAGGCGACAAAGTCCTGTTATACGACGAAACGGTTCGGCGGGGCCGATCGAAAAAATTAGACGCCCTATGGGTCGGACCCTATAAAATCCTTGAGAAAAACAATGATGTTAACTACACAATAAAAACAGGGAAAAAAATCACTACGCGTACATGCCAACCGGTTAAAACCCTTTATCGAATATTAATAGAATAGAAGAAACAGTAATAAGCGTAGAAGTAAGCACTTATTGTTAGTACAAAACCCTAGAAGTAAAAAAAAAAAAAAAAAAAAGTTAGAGATAAAAAGGACGGGAAAAGTAAAGCTCCACGGGAGTTGTAAACTTACTACGCCGGGAGTAATTATAAAAACTAAAAAATTAATAGAGACAAAACATATAGAAAAACATTTACCCGAATTTAATCTTACTATTACCGCAAATACGCAAAAGACAAGCGAAAGGGAAATAAAGTTGGAGCCCGTGATGAATCCAACCAAACTAGCAGAATTAGGATTAAGCCTGGACGAAATCCAGGAAGAAATGGAAAAAACCGACGGCAGTATATTCGCCAATAAATATGTACTATACCCCGTCGGTTCCATCACCGCAGTCACCATAATAACTAGCGCCATAGGTATAATAATAATATGCCTTAAGAAAAACAAAAGAAATAGAGATGCAAACACAAACTAAAATATCGTCCACATGTCTGTGTAGAATAGAATTTGTAAGGGATACGACGTTGTAAATTTGAAATAATAATCCAAGAATTACATTATATAATAAAATAAAAGTAAGATGTTACAAAATATGTTACAAAAATATCTAGCTGTAAAAAATGTATCAACCATTCATAACTGTTAAAATCCGACGTTGTAAAGTAGATTAAGCGAAAAACCTCGGTTTTTCTTCTCCCAAGGGGGGAAGGATGTTATGACCTGATTTTTCCCTAAATCAGTTATCACAGCATTGTTGGTTTCGACACCTCAACAGTTACGAAACCAATAACTCAAATCTAAATTACTAAATCAGGTCATAACCAAAAGTATAACGAGGCCACCCGAAAATGCAACTGCTGATCCAAAGCTCAGTCAGCAGTTGCATCACAAGAAATGAGGGCACCGATGCCCTTATAACGCGATACGCCGAGCGCATCGCGGGCAGTAATCTTTAAACGATAATCACTGAGTAGTGACGTGCGGTCAGTAACTACTAAGCGGCGACGCTAAGCAAATCTTGTGAAACAGTCTTCCTAAGTTAGTGTAACGTGCGATCATATAGTGTAAATAAAGTGTGTCAATAAAAACAGTGAAGATCTAGGGAAGTGTTCTTTTATTTAATTAACTACATCAGCACCAAAGGTGGCACCAGTGCCTTTCTCAGCCGAGCAGCGTCGACGGACGACGGACCGAAATCTTGTGCCCATCCCAGGCACAACCATATTATACATTTATATTTGAAGTTCCATATAATTATATTTGTGTTTTTTGTACGTGTAAAAAAGTTTTCTTAGAACTTGTAATATTTGAATGAATATATGTGGTAAAGATTTTATACAAGCATACCCTGCTTCACGCTATAACATGATTAGATTTATTTTGAGTAATGTGTAATATGTAATATGAAAATAGAATTTAAAGATTTTATGTTCTAAATTCGCACCTCAGGAACCTAGTCTTTCTCTTTCCATGTTAAAATGTTCTCAATTTAAATGTATAACTGTTTAGGTATAACTGTCATAGTTTTATTTTAAAGTGTAAAATACAAAAATGTTAAACTTACTTTAGAGAATTAACAATATTTTATATTTATAAATTCACATGAAGCAAATGTACATATTGTTGTGTAATTAATAGTTAGTGATTTATACTTGTTTTCAAATATAATTTGAAAGTTCCGTCTAAAGATTTAATCACACAAAGAAGAGACGCAGTCAGTAACGAAAGGATAATACAGAGTGAAGAAGAATATGAATTTTTGGAAGTATCCAGAAAGAAAGCGACAGGGACGACTCTCGCAGTCAATTATATGAACTGCCTACTCTCAATCGACTATTGATCGATAACACGTATCAATCATATGTTACCTCTCTACTTTAGTTAGACCTTATATTGCAATATAGAGAAAGCGCTATCTACAACACAATATATATATTTTTTTTTTTTAAATATGTTTATATATATATATATATATATATATGTGGTAAAAATGTCTGTAATTATTTTATGATTTTCGTAATAATTAATTAGAAATTAATTAATAAAAATAAAAAGGAAAATTCAATAATTATTATCTCATTGTTAGCCACAGCTTTCTGTTCATATTTTAGCACTTATTTCTCTCTTTTGTTTTATTATAATTTTATCAACTGCTAAATTACAAACTGTCGCTTCTCTAACACGAAAGTCAAATTTAGTCAAAATTCACATTAATTATTAAAAATAAATTTAAAAACGCCGATTTAAATATATACGGTCAAAAACATGGGTCTTTAACAGCCAAACAACAATTTACGCAAAGGCAGTACCTAACTAAAGATGCGCGTCGACACAGACGGTAATATTTTTCGCAATAAATTATTTATCTGAAAGGGGTGGGGAATTCGTATTAGCACCAACATTTGAAATCACGTTTGATTCTAAGTTGGTGAGTGTGGTGCGGTTTTAAAGTTTGACTGTTGATACATTGTAAATGTATCAATTGCTAGTTTGCACGTCAGTTATTGCCTCCATTTTCCTGAATTAATTGTTAAGTAAGTAGAAATTTGCGAATGAATATACATTTGATTCATCGACAGAAAATAGTCCAGCGCATTATTCATTATTGTTGAACGTCAACTCTTTCCAATGCTTCGTCGCGCAAGTGCAACTGTCACCGTGCGTATCAAGCTCTTATTCCTATCGAATTGCCCAGATGCACACAAATGATTTCTCTTGAATAATTATAATAAGTTTACTGTTTTTTATAGTTATATTGCAAAAATTTTAGGAAGTAGGAGATTTTTCTTATTTAATTTACTTCGTTCCTACTTCCAAGAATGTTATACTTATTGTTAAACACCATTATAATAAGAATGAAAATATAAAATAGAGATATTTAAATACAGATATTTAAAACAATTATACACATATAACTAAAATTACAAGAAAGAAAGTACATAAATGTTTAAACATCTATGGTTTTTTGATAACCAATAACATTTACTGTTTAAAATTTAAAAGAATTTTGGTGAATGAATAAATGTTTCATACATACATGGCACCAACATTTCCTGAATAATGCGATTTGTACTGATAAATTAAAATGTTAGTTAACATTTAATTTATGAGGTGTTTTATGTTTTAAAAATTTAAGCAAAGTGAATAATTACCCATCTCTTGTCTGTTTCTTCTCTCGTTTGTTTAAGTAGATATGAGTTAAGTAGCTATATCGTACGATCATTTTCTTTGCCAGTAGAAATTAAAACTCAAATGAAGGGAGACTAGTTGACGTCAAGCTGGCATATATAATTGGTGAGCTACGAGCCGACTTGGTTTGTCAGACTTACACCGCAGTGATTCACCAATTTTTTTTTTTTTTGAAATCTAAATTCGATTTCCATTTAGGGATAAATAGATCTAAACTTATAAGATGAAGAATTTATTGCGAAAAATATTACCTCAGCCAGGATTCGAACCTGGAACTCCCTCATTCCGTGCGGGTGTCATACCAATTCGACCACCGAGGCATGTGATAATATTTATCGCAATAATAAGTATACTAAGAGAGAGACGCTTTCTCAAGCAGCGCCTCTAGTGAGGGACACCAAATGAGTTAAGTAGATCGGAATGTTTGTTCATCCTGCGTTTTTTTTTGTACTTTTAATTTACTTCCATGGACATCGTTATCTCTCATTAATTTTGGAGGTGTTTGTGCAGATTTGCATTCATTTACAATATGATTAATAAAAAACGCATTTAATACAGACAAATGATAATAACATTTGTTATAAGTAGAAAAAAGAAAAACGTTAAAAATACACATTACTCCTATAAATAAAATCATCTTCAAATGTATTTGAATATTTTCAAACTTGTATAACATTTGTATTCTTTAAAATTATATATTGCTGATATATGTAAATTATATATAGCCCAATAAAATGGCAAAATTTGAATGAAAAAATACTTAGTGGGAAGGAATTTTGTGGAGAGGATTGTTATGTGGTACTTACTTTTTAACATATCAAAAGTCCTCACCTGTAGAAGCTACGTTACGGGCACAGCAGTGAAAGACATTAAAAAAAATCGGTTTTTCGTTAATAACTCAAAAAGTATCAAGTTTACGAATAAAAAGCAACATAAAAATGGTAACTAACAAAATTCCGCACAATTTGGTTTTTTTTTTAACTCCGTACGACCAATAGAAGCCGAGATAGAATTTTTTGAAATGTTGGCAGTTTTGCGCGCGTTTTCTTTTTATTCATAAACTTGATACTTTTTGAGTTATTAACGAAAAACCGATTTTTTTTGTCTTTCACTGCTGTGCCCGTAACGTAGCGTCTACGGGTGAGGACTTTTGATATGTTAAAAAGTACCACATAACAAGCCTTTCCACAAAATTCCTCCCCACTAAGTATTTTTTCATCCAAATCGACATATTTTGAGTTTACTGGGCTAATAGATAACATTTAAAATTAAGTTTTACGAATTACCATTAAAATATAAAAAAGTAAACATAATCATAAAAACGTATGCGAGAAATCGGCTAGCGGACTAGTTAGCCTACAACTTGGCGGCGCGGTTCGATTGGAGGGGAGCAACTGGGCATGCGCGAGTCTGGGCGAGTATCTCTCGATCGCTACATTTGTATAAATTTACATTTATGAAGAATAATAATTTTAATATTTTGTAAAACAATACATTCTTTTTTATCTTAATATATCAATAATCACATAAACAACATGCCAATTCCGATCAAGCTGGATCTTAGTGTCAAATAATTTTTGTTCACATGAATTTCTATGTGTATTCCACGCTCCTTGCGGATCTACATACCGTTACAAACGGACAAACAAAAATCTTTGCAGATCTAGAAATATACCACTGAACAAATATTAAATCTAATATTTGCGATACTACAAGTATCTCAATAAAAATTTCTTTTCTATCCTCAACACCATAACAAGAAGCATGTTGCGAAAAAAGGCTAAGATCCAGCCTGACCGAAAACTATAATACTATCATCTTACTGATATGTAACATATTTGTATTTTTTTTGTTTTTATAAAGAAAGACTTCTATTCACACATATTCGATAAAATATTTATAAATATATACATATACAGGGTGAGTCGTTTTAAGTTACCATCCCCAATTACTTTTTTAATTTTGATTGTACAAGAAAATGTTTCAAATAAAAGTTGTTTGATTTAAAGGGGAACAGAAGATAGTGGCAAAGATTTGACCTTGGATAGTTATTTGAAGGCCACATAAAAATCATTTTCAATTTCTTAAATAAACCTACTATTTTTCATTGCATATTCTCATAGTTTATCTCGAGAGCTTTCCAAAGCACTATAAAAAATATGGTTAATTTGAAAAAAAAATAAAAATTTTTAAAGTCAATTTAGGCTTATTAAATTCAACATGAAAATCGAAATTTGATGGATCCACAAGCATTTTAAGGATCTACAGTAAAAATAAGGGTTACTGTTAAAAAATGGAACTCAAATCGGAACCAGTACGCACATTAGACTCAAAATTTAATCTACATCCAAATGTTTCTGGAAGCACCAAGTTTGTAATTGCAACATATTTTTTTTTTTTCAAATCGACCATATATTTTCTTTATACTAATTGATTGATCTCATTATTTTGTGCAAAAAGGTATCAAGATACCCATACAGCACAAACATTGCAGCTGTTACGACAATGTTGCTGCAATATAACTGCAATGATCTGTGCTGTATGGGTAAGATTATCAAAAACTTTGCTTTTCAAGATATTTTGTATTTTATATCAAAATACTGTATCTTTCAAGCTTCATAACTCAAAAAGTACTTTATAAAAAAAATACTTTATTATAATGTGTTGAAAAGATCTCGAGATAAACTACAAGAATATGTATTGAGAAATAAGGATTCCCATTTAAGAAATTGAAGATGACCTTCAAACGACCATCGAAGGCCAAACCAATGATACCATCTTATGTCCCCTTTAAGTCAAACAACTTTCATTTAAAACATTTTCTTGTACAATCAAAATTAAAAAAGTTATTGGGGATGGTAACTTAAAATGATTCACCCTGTACATATACAGGATGTCCCAGTAACTCTGTTAGAAGCTAATACTCTAATAATAACTCTAAAAATATTTGCCGAATCAAAAAGTTGTTCATGAGAATATTTCATGTATTAGAGAAGCCTTTCTAACGATGCTAATAAAGTCGCCTTCGTTTCCCGTTTAAGAGGGACAGGAAGTAACTTCATAATTTCAAATGAAACTCCCTATAAAATGTTGCATATTTGGATTCTACGGGAAAAACAAGTAAATTTCATCTGAAAAATTTGTTTGAAAAATGCTTCTATCAAAAGTTATAAGCATTTAAACCTTAAAGTAAAATACATTGAAACTAATGATAAATTAAAATAAAAGACTTTATAGTTTTGTTCTTTTACTTTATTAAATGTTTAAACTGGTGTCCATTAACATCTAAACACTTAATAATTCTACTAATTAATTTGAGAATGCTCAAAATATACTACATGAATTTTTGGCTTTGTATCATGATACCATATCTCGGTCAGTAAGAACTCCGAGGATAACGGTACTTCCAAAATTAATTACATTTATGTTAGATGGAGCATCATCCTAATCAGCAAAGAATGTTTTTAAAAAAGTTTCAAAGTTTGTTGAAAAAGATACTGTCAAAATGTTAAAGGATTGAGATTCCCTTTTCTTTATTAAACATTTAAAAAAACGTTTATTTCAACGTTCATGTAAAATAAATATTTAATAAATGATAAAAAATATAATTTTTAAAATCAATTATACAAATAATATATAATTAATAAATAATAAATACTTAAAAAACATTTTAAAAACATTGTCTACTGATTGGGATAGCACTAACTAATCTTTGGGCGATTTCATAGGGACATCCGCACAATTATTTGAATTTAGTGAATTCCTAGACCTGAGCATACATTTGCATACATTTATTGACCTGAGCATTTACATTTGCATTTATACATTTATACATTTATACATTTATTTACATTTATACATTTACCATTTATACATTTATACCTTTATACATTTATACATTTATACATTTATACAAGTGGAAAGATTACCCACTAATTATAGAGTTATTTTTTATTAAAAATTGAATTGAATAATCCTGAACCATTTTTTTCCATAATGCTAATAAAGCATTTATTGAGTAGCAATTATTGAATAAGGTCAATCCAATCAACACTGTCTTTTAGCCGGGCGCACGCTTCAACCGCGATTGCATGTGTGATAGCGTCATAGCAGCGGAGCACATCAAGTCACTTATGGCGAGATCCTGTATATGTTTTGTATAAATAAAGCATAACAAAACTAAAATAAATTGTTTATTTATATCCCTTAACGAAAAAAGAAAAGTCCCAGAACGGTACTCATAACCATCTTTTGGTGAATAAGAATTAAGGATAAAAATAAGAGAAATAGATTTATATATTTGATATAGATAATAACAAAACTAAAACATATTTTTTAATTATATCTCTTAATTGAAAAGAGAAGAAGCCGAGAATGATATTTATAACCAGTTCTTAAGTAAAAATTTCTTAATTCTTATGCATGAGTATTTGTACACACGTGCATCAATGTATAAATAAGAAATTTTTGTTTAAAAATTTTTGTCAAAAAATGATTATAAATATCTTTTATATTTTTCATATTTAACAAAAAAAAGTTCAGTAGTTGCTAAAATAGAAAACTTGACTAATGTAATGCTTAAGTTTATTCATTATTAAGTTTCACGGCATTTAGTTTTTGTCAAAAACTCTATCTTAGCAATAGATGTTTTATACATATAAATTTATTTAAAATTTATTTAAAATTCTTGGTACAAATTTTATAAAAATGTTACGAACAAATTACTAAGTTTTGATAAACTTGGAGTTGAGCTCTTTTTAGTAAAAATTTACATGCTTTAATTTGGATAATAATTTATGAAAGCAATTTCACAAATAAAATAAATAAAGCAAATAAGTTGTTAATTTTGCTTATCAACATATTGCAAACCAAAAAGTTGTTACATTTTATCATCTCTGTAATAATATATTTTTGTAAAAAAGCTTAGTTTTAAATTCATCGGAGAATTCCTTTCTAAAACTTCTTCGCTTACTTTGTATACCGTTTTAATAATAAATCAAAATATGTGCCTTATCTCAAAAAAGCTCCATCCAATATCGTCTAAGAGTATTTAACATTTTGAGAGTAATATCTACAGAGTGCTTATGTATGCTAACTCAGGAAGCGTCATGTAACCCTTCGCAAACTAATCACTAGATAATGGAGGAATTTATATTCGTGCGGCGAGATCCCTTAGCGATGGCGGAACGTCAGGTTGTCACCAACTCGATGTTTCCGCGACTTCAGCCACGGTCAAGTTAAGTTTCTTAATTAAGAAACCGTCCATCCTGAATGTCTTCATCAACGTTGATTTAACATAACGATATAAAACATAAGGGGATTTTGTGCATTTGATAAAAATATAATTATAAAAGAAAAGCGAAGATTTTATTGATGCTTGAATTTATCAAAGCTTTAAATTTATCTTTTTTAAAGTAGTCCTTAAAATCCTCGAAATACAATACGTTTATAGAAATTTCTATTCAATTGTAATTAGATATATTAATTAATCTTATTATATATCAATGTAAAAAAATATAACAGTTGTATCGATAACAAATAAAAAAGTTTCGTTGAACAAATCAAACATTAAAAATACGAATAGCACGCGTGCACACACACACACACACACACACACACACACACACCATAGCTTTAGGCTACGATCTCGTCTCTCTCTCTCTCCCACTCTCTCTCTCTCTCTCTCTTCTCTAGCCATGTCTCTCTGTCCCCCCCCCCCCCCCCCCCCCTCTCTCTCTATCTATCTCTCAGTCTCTCTCTCTCTCGGCTTTCAAGAAATATTAAAATTTCTTAAAATAAATCTTTAATTTAACTTTATCACTAACCAAAATATAAATTGTCTAACTGTGTGAAACGTTCTGCTATATTCGTATTAAAAAGATTTATATTACTAGATATTTCATAAACAAAAAAATTACGTAGTTTATAGAAATTTATTTTATAATCTTTTTTTTATTTGTTTATACAATATTTGTTTATCGTTTCCTTAGTTAGAAACATTTTCTCTCTCTCTTATAAACTTCTGTTTAATTTGGAGATGGCCACCATTCGGGAAATGTATTGCGATGAGCTTGACAATATCCGATACATCCAACAACGATAAAAAAATGGAGATAAAGTGCACGCATGGGGAAAAGATACAACACGGTAGATATTCGCAAGCTCAAAAGGCGTTTACGAGTTTCCCACCATCCCGTTTTTGAGAGAGAGTGAGGGGGGGGGGGGGGCGAGCGCTTCCGCCTGATCGCCCACATACATTTTCGTTAAAACGCGCGTGTTCCGTTCGTTTCATTAATTTTAATGCCCGCCGAGCCTGTTCTGTTCATTTCTGCGCAACATATGAATATACCGCCGCACCCTCTCTCGCGCACATTACCTAGTGTACGCACGTATGCTCTCTTTATCCCTGCGAGCGACACGCAGAAATATGATAGCGTGTGTGTAACTCCATGTGCCACTGCATAGCTGTATGTAATTCAGGAATGTGGGTGAGTTTGTTTGTACGTATGTGTTTTGTGTATGTGTGTGCGTACGCGAACGAGCAGCGGGCTCGCTCATGCAAACGCGCAGCCTCCTCCCCGTCCTCCCCCCGCGGGTTGGTTGATATTAATTAATAATCAGAAACAGATGCGGCCTCCGCTTGCGTCGCACCGCTCTCTGCACGCTTCGAAACGATAATTATTTAAGTGCTTCCTCTCCCACTTTCTTTCTCTCTCTCTCTCTCTCTCTTTATCTCTCTCAGTACCTTGTCTCCCGATGCTAAGCGCTTTCTTCGCACCGAACGCAGCGTGCTAATTAAAGAGCATTTGCCAGCGAATTTTACGCAAATCTCTCTCCCTCTCTCTCTCTCTCTCTTTCTCATTCTTTCTTGTTATCACCATCATCATCCTCATCTTCATTCCTCCTAGAAGATTGGTTTACATAGAAATACCCTGGAGACCCGGTGCCACATTTTACGCTCGAAACACCTTTTTTACGAGAGGACGCGGAACGTAACAAAAGAAAAGATTTTCTTTTATATATAGTATTTAAGTTTGCATTTGAAATTTCAATAAGTTTATGAAAATTTTTGGCTGTCATTGTATTAATAGATATATTTTTGTCAAGAAGTGTATTGCTTTGAAAAGTATAAGTTCAATTCGGTTAGGTTTTAAAATCATCATTTTCTTATATATCTTTATAAAATAATGTAAAATTGATAAAATTAGGTTTTTTTATTATCGGAATTTACATTTTTCTCTAACCTTTCTTATTTATTCTTAAAAGATATGCACACTTAACATAATATCTAACTTTATATAATATGGGAAAGGATTGTAATATAAAAATTGCTTAAAATACGAGAGCTATTTAGTCATAAATACTTAATGGCTGTCTATCCTCAGATCAGTTAGGTAAAAACTGAAAAGTACAGACGTGATTATTTTTCATCCATCATAAATCTTTTTACAAGGCAAGAAATTAGTTTTGTTTTTCTTAATAACTAAAAAATTACTAAAAGTGCTATGTACAATGTTTAAAATAAAATATTTAGGTGAAATTCAAAATGGCCGAGTAACATAGGAATTCATAACATTGTTATTTCCATATTATTGGGTTGGCAACTAAGTAATTGCGGATTTCATCGATAAATGACTTTAGTTGAATTTTTAGGTATATTTGCGTATTCGACCCCCATATTGTTGTTTGATAGTTAGTACTTTAATTGGCATTCAGTAAAAAAATTATATCGATCGGTTGTGTAATTTTTGTTTGGCGTCAGTTTAAAAATGGAAAAGCAAAACGAGCATTTTCGTCATATTTTACTTTTTTACTTCCGCAAAGGGAAAAACGCATCGTAAGCTCACAAAAAGTTATGTGCTGTGTATGGTGACGAAGATTTAAAAGAATGGCAGTGTCAAAATTGGTTTGTTAAATTTCATTCTGGTGATTTTTCACTCAAAGATGAACAAAGTCGTCCAGTTGAAATTGATGACGACCAAATCAAAGCAAATCGATGCGGATCATCATAGCACAACACGTGAAATTGCAGGGAAGCCCGATGTATCACATACATGCATTGAAAAGAACGTTTAAAAGAACTTGGCTACGTAAAAATCCGCAATTACTTATAATAGTTGCCAACCCAATACAATTCATATGGTTTTTCGTAATTTGCAGATAGTTTCAAGTACACCAAAGAGTAAATTAAGTTCCATTTTCAAAGTTTTTTATTTTATTCTATTGTCTGTAATTTTATTAATCTCTATTACACATTTAAAAAAATTACAGATGCATTAAAATTATTTCTACTGATATTTTCTTGCCCAAATTAATATGGTTCTGAATGTTTACAAAAATCTCTCTCTCTCTCTCTCTTTTTACCCTGAATTAAAAAATATAGCACTTTACAAGCCAAAAACTAAATATTTTTAGAGATGAGGAATGTTGATGATGACCTCGTTACTACAATTAATCTCAACTCTTATAATTACAAAAATAAAAAAATCTTTCCATATTATCATCATCTTCTCTAAGAAACTTTGTTCTTAAACAGAATTAGTGCCTTAATACTAAAAAGCAGTGAAGACTACAGATTGTTATAAACAGTAAATCTAAGAATAAAAAAAGTAAATATAAATATTCTATAAAGATTCTAAATTTAAATAATTTACAAGGATTTCTCTCAATCCATAAATATCGGGACTTGTTTTAAAAATAGCAATCCGAAATTTAGAGAGCTACACTATTATATACGATTATTAATTTTACAATAAAATTTTGCTTCTGTAAGCTATAAATAGTATATAGACAATATATTATAATTAACGAGACATAAAACGGAAAGCAATGTGCGTGCTTACACTAAAGATAAGTGAAACATTCATTTATTCTTAATAAAATCCTATGTTACTGTTTAGTGATATTTTTACTCATTCAATTCAATTCAGTTTAAAAGAGCACAAGGGACCTTTTTCCTATTATTCACGCGTGTCCAAGAAATCAATATCAAACTCGCCGATACGGGCAGAAAGATCGCCGCCGGAAGTTTTTCCATGGATGTGCGTCAGAAACGCGGAAAATCGAGGGTGAGGAGGTCCCGTGGTGGCACGGCAGCGGGTTGAAGGAAAGGAGAGAAAGGAAAGAGAGAAGCGAGACCGATGCTCCCGGATGGCGCTTAGCCAGCGACGTTCCCAGCAGTGTCTGCCTTAATATCCGCCACTAACATTATTTCATAAAAGTATTACTATAAATCCAAACTCGCGTTATTTAAGCACCGTGCCTCCACGCGAGCAAGTAGGAGAGACGGGCACGGGGCCGCCCTACTTGCTTGCAGGATCTCACCAGAAACCACCTCCGCCAGTCCCCGTTCTGCCCCTGGCCGTACCGTCCCTTCGCGAGGTTCGCCTTACATTATACCGGGCGAAGGAGCGCGGCAGGCAAGTTTTGCCACCCTCTTTTCCCTCCGCCACATTAGAGATATATTATGCAGATAGTAGAGGCGCCGTCGTCGGCCGAGGCGAAGCGATCCCGAAGAAGGGGACAGTACGGGGGGCTGCGGAAATTTAAAACTTTATTTACCCTACGCGCCGAACGACTTTTCGCCACCCTCTGTCTCCCATCTCCCCTTTCCCCTGCTGGTGTCCAACCACCGGATGTATGCACAGGATCCGCACTCGTTACTTGGTGCTTATTCATTTATTCGTACGCGGATAGGATAGCTGGCGTGAAAAACGTTGGAAAGATGGTAGAAACTATCTCCGTGAACTTCCTCCGTCGCCGTCGTAGCGAGACGATCGAAAGACGAGATATCTATTGTTAATGCGCATACTGCTTATTCGCATAAATATTAAAGATAGTATAGCGATAGGTACGATGTTTATATAGACATCGTTTGCGCGAAAGAAAGCGGGGTAAACAATTTTTAAAATTTACTTTATATTGTACGTACATTATTTCGATTATCGCCGATGGAATCGCATCTGCTCATATTTCACGTATATTTTACCTTACGTTCATTAAACGCGAAATTTTAGCCTGAACTTAATTAATCCAGAATGTTTGTGTGAATCAGTCTATCGTTGTGAAAGGGATTTCAACCCATACTTATTTAACATACTATTATAAATAATTATTAAGAACGCAAAACTAATTTTAATAACAAAAATTTGATCTGTTAAATCAAAAGGTGATGTAACAGTACTGGTGATATTGTAACAATGACGATAAATTTTTTTTCAAATGACAAATGTCTCGTATTAATATACTCGTAAATAATATACTCATAATATCGTAAATTTGAAAGTTCGAATGTCGTTTTTCTTAATTAGAAAAATATACATTCATAATTTGTTTTTATCGTGTATAAAATGCTTCGCCATCGCCATTTTTTCAATTTTTCGCAGTTTTCGTACTTTTGAGCGAATTATTATATCAAAGACTCTACCTCCGCGTGCACCGCGAGAGGATTCGATTTATGAGAAGCCAAAGTCGAGACGCGGCGAATTCGGTAAAAATCCGAGAAAACCGTTTCCGGTTCCGGCTCTTTGAACTTACTCGTTCGGGATCGGTACTTACACCCTTCGTCGGAGGTGACACTTCGCCGTGATTGCTTACGACGGAGGGTGAAGGAAGAGAGAAAGAGAAAGAGAAAAAAGAAAAACTCGGCCGCCCCCTTTTAAATTCCCGGTCGTCTCCGGAGAGAAGGTGGCTAGGAATGAACACGGAGACGACGAATAATGGAGGGAACGAAGGCGTAAACCGACGGTCGGCTGATTAGTCGCGAGACTTCGCCCGTTTTCACGATTTTCTCGACTCGATTCCGACGATTCCGACTCGCGCCGCCGATTCACGGAAGATTCTTGGCGTCGATGAGGAAGGAGGACGAGGGATGAGTTTTTCTCCACCTCTGGCGACGTTTATTCCACGATTCTTTCTCTCTCAAGCAAAAGACGAAAAAAAAATTTACAGACCGATGAAATAAAAATAAGAAAACGGTGCAAAACAAGAAGCAAAACTCTTGATCGATTTAAATCGAAATTGAAATAAATCAATTTAATTGTAAAATATAATTTTAATTTTTAATGTTACAGAAATAAATTGTAGAATAATTGATCATAAATCGATGAAATTAAATAGAGTGAGATTATTATATGATAAATAAATAATATGGAAATTTCTTATGGAAAATTTTTCTAATAGGATTATCTATAATAATTGTAAAAATTGAAGTAGTTTATGATGGTATTTGGCTTATATTTGTGATGGTAATATTTGTATGCAATATTTCTACGTAAAATGTCTAAATAATAGGAAAAACTTCAAAACTTTTTAAAATTGAAGTATTTAAATATTTATCTAATATTGTGTGCATGCGTGCGTGCGCGCGCGCGCGCGCAGATATAAAAGCGCGCGCGCGCGTGTGTGTGTGTGTGTGTGTGTTAATGGTTCTTAGAGAAACTTGATATTATATTTAATAATGAAGTGTATTATCTTAGCTAAGTACTACTTAAAATGTTACTCTATAATAAACAAATTTTTCGACAATTTTATCATAAGAAATAATGAAAAGGTGATTAATAATATAAGCATAATGTCAACTTTTCCATCTAGGGTCATAAATTAAATTTACTAAAGGTGATTTTCACATTCTGATACAAACCCAAAAAACACTCAATACGCACTTCCAGAATTGATAAAGACAAAATGTTCAGCATACAAAGTATTATTTTCTTTTGGCTATAAGGTGTTCTTAAAAAATGCACAATTTCAGGCGCCGCTGGCCGACGCTCATTAATTTTTCGCTCTCGTCCTAAGCTCATCTCGCACACGCGTTAAGACTCGTTAGGACCTTGAGCGCCCAACGAGGCGAACTCGCACGAA